>CM076986.1:10175911-10425911 GCA_039105355.1 Benthosema pterotum
TACAGTAGTAGAATGAACACACCATGCACGCACACACACGCACGCACGCACGCACGCACGTGCGCGCACACACACACACACACACACACACACACACACACAGAAATGAATGTCTTGAGGACAGAATGCAAGTCATTCATCAAACTGGCCCAGATTTACTGAGAGAGAAATAATGGCAGGGAGAGAGGGAGGGAGGGAGGGAGAGAGAGAGAGAGAGAGAGAGAGAGAGAGAGAGAGAGAGAGAGAGAGAGAGAGAGAGAGAGAGAGATCCACTTCTTGAAAGCATGTGACAACACATTAGACTAGAGAATAACACTACCCTAAATCCATGGTAATAATAAAAAAACAAGGATACACTTTGACACAGGCAATCCCCTGCTTATTAGGTGAAGGAGAAAGAGAGAGAGAGAGAGAGAGAGAGAGAGAGAGAGAGAGAGAGAGAGAGAGAGAGAGAGAGAGAGAGAGGGAGAGAGAGAGGGAGAGGAGAGAGAGAGAGAGAGAGGGAGAGAGAGGAGAGAGAGAGAGAGAGGATTAAAACAACTGGAGGGAACAGAGAGAAGAGTGAGAACATGTGAGCGCTAATGCACTGATTTGTATTGAACCGTTTGGTGTGATGCTTTCGGTACAAGTTCAACTGGCCAATCTGCATGGACACATTGTGAGCTTGGATATCAGCTATTAGTACTTTTTGAAACTCTATTCAAATAGGAAATAAACAGGCCAGTGTCTGAAGTGAGTGATGCTACGGCGCCCCCTGTTGGTTCCCTAAACATAGGGACATAAGATGGGGATGGACATAGGGATGGACATAGGGAGGTACATTGCTCCTAAGCCTACTTGTGCATGAGCAGAGCAAGTGAGCAGAGGGTGAGTACACCCGACACCTCTAGGAGATAATACTCATGACAATACTAATAATAACATATAAAGATATTTAATATTATTAAAATATCCATCATGTCATCACCTAAACCAGCCAATCGATTCACACTCTGAAAAGTAGATCATGCATAGCCTACTTGTGTGCAAGCCGAGCGTGCGGCTGGCGTATTTATACCGTTCGCCCCTACTGCAAAATGATTACCGTAATCTCTGGACTATAAGCGGCACCTGAATATAATCCGCACCAGCTAAAACAGGGGCAAAATACTCATTGCACCTGACCAGTGTTGGGCAGTAACTAATTTTAGATTACATATTACTGTAATATCATTACTTTTGCTCCAAAAAGTAAAGTAACGAGATTACTCTGCAAAAATGGGTAATAAGTAACGCATTACTTTGCAAGTAACGCCAAGTTACTTTTTTAAAATGAGCTTGTTGTTGCATGCAAAAACAGAACAGATTTACAAGCTATCGACAGGTACTGTAACAACAGAGATGTGCAGTAGATTGTAGATCCAGTCCACACGCAGCATCCTGCGCACAGTTATGTACACTACAAATCGCTTGCTGCTATATTATTTTTTATTTTTATTATTTTGTATTTTATTTTTAAATACAAGACCTCAACTGTCTTTGAAAACAATTGTGAAAAAGTTTAAAAAGTCAAAGAGACAGATTTTGTTGGCTTTGTTTTCAGGTGCAGTTTTAGTCCAAATTATTATTCCAATAATTTGGATTCAGTTCTAAAAAGAGCTCGCTAAACAGATTATGTTGTACATCTCTATTTTTTCAAAGGCGGTGTTGAGAACTTGGGAAAGTAATAACGTAATATGTAATATATTACTCTTCGATTCCAGTAATAAGTAAAGTAATGATATTACTTTGTCTAAGGGGTAACGAGTAAAGTAAAGAAGTTACTTTCCTAAGTAATACTGACCAACACTGCACCTGACTATAAGCCTCACCAGACAATAAGCTTCATGTTAGAGCAGTGGTTTTCAGCCCTTTTGATACCAGGGCCCACTATTTACTCAGCATTTGACAACATTTTCACCCCACAGAACCCAAAACTAAAGATTTCTTTTCGTTTTGTCCACAATTCCAGGATGGATTTTCGCAAAATCCATAGATTGGCCACACCGTTGTATAAGCCGCAGGGTCCAAAGCATGTGAAAAAAGTAGCGGCTTATAGTCCGGAAATTACGGTGCAATAACAGCAAACCCAACGTCATCTTACACACCATGTCCTGTTTATACTGAACACGTCGTGTAGCACCAAATGGGATTTCAATCACGTAATCAAGTAAAAAATGGTGTATACTCTTAGCAGTGGTTTTCAACCAGTGGTCCCTGAGAGGATTCCAGGTGGTCCCAAGCTAAATGATGGACAGTTGGTAACCAAATACATCCTTATACTGTAGATCTGTAACTCTTGAGGAGAGTTAAATTATATTTAAGCATCTGAATTACTTAATTTTCAAGAATGTACACATTTAGAAAATGTAGAGGAATTGTTATTTTGACAAACATTTTATCAGTTATCTTTCCTAAATTGTGGACAAAAACATTTTGGGTCAGAGAAACTAAACTCAACATCAAATGGTGAATATGAAATGCAGAATAAATAATGAGCCCTGGTATGAAAAAGGTTGAAAACCACTGCTCTTAGGGATAAGGGGGTGATGCTCTCTCTCTCTCTCTCTCTCTCTCTCTCTCTCTCTTTGTTTGAGCAACTTCTCTGTACTCAACCAGACCGACTGAAACAGAGAGAGTTCTCTCTCTCTCTCTCTCACTGCTCAACAAAGCAGTCCAAACAACACAGAAACAGGGGCAGATGTAACATTTCCCAATTGGGGCGGCAGGAGAAAATGGTATGGGTGCGGCTTCATCGCCAAGACGCACCCATACCATTTTCAGTTACAGGACTTTTATTAGGCAAGTAAAGCATCAATAATAACATCAGTTGTTGTTGAAGTTGCAACAGACACGCAGCATGCATGAAGCTAAAGGTCTGACTCAAAGAGTTTTCTGTTTTCAATGATTACATGCTGCTGGTTTAGTGATTACACTATTGTAGTTATTCAGTATCAGTTGTAGTGTTTAGAATCATTTTAAATATAAGCACTTTAATTTGAAATACCTTTGAAATTTGAGTTGTTTTGCATGCAATCGTGTTTGGTGGGGCAGACTGGGCATTTAGGGGGGCATTGCCCCCCTATGCCTAGATCCGCCCCTGCACAGAAACAGACTGTACTGTACTGCAGTTCTGCCTGCATGCTCTTAGAAAACACACACACTGCTCCAGGGAGACTGTCGCCATCATGGCTTTTTACTTAATGACTACTTGTCGCGCAAATCATTGTGAGTAGCAATTTAATCACCTCTCTGTCGTTGAATACGTGAACAGTATCAAGAAAAACAAGTGCATTTGCATTTGGCTTTTAAGCTTGGTAAGCTGAAGTTTCATGGGACAGATATGACAAATACAGTACCATTGAAACTGTATTTCTATACTGTAGAAATGGCTTGTATTTCACAAGGCATCATGGGACGGTAAACACTTTGTTAGGAATACAAATTCAAATGAAATCAATATACTGTAGAGTGTAAATTAACCCAATCAATTCCTGTACTGCCCTGAACTGTAAATATTAATAATGTGCAGTCAGCTTTTAAACATTAGGCAAATGAAATAACCACAAAACTACGTGGGCATAAACTACGTAAATAAGTTACAACAATTTTCTTCATACATGAGTCATGCACACACACACACGCGCACACGCACACACACACACACACACACACACAACACACACACACACACACACACACACACACACACACACACACACACACACACACACACACACACTACAGTCCCCAAAGCTAAATTTCACACCTGATCTAAAATGAGTGCAAAATAAATCACTACACCAATTGTTGCTGGCCCAGATACATACCGCTATGCCACACTATTCTGTATGGCACTTTGCAAACCTGATTCATGTAAATGAGCCCCATTATTCTATTATCCCATCAGTAGTAGCTACTTTTCTTTGCAACTAGTTGGATTGTAAAATATGGAATATTCTGTAAAACAAATGTGTAAATGACACATTTTTGTAAATGAATGAATGAATGAATGAATACATAAAAAATACTGCACTTGCTGTGTGTGTGTATGTATGTGTGTGTGTGTGTGTGTGTGTGTGTGTGTGTGTGTGTGTGTGTGTGTGTGTGTGTGTGTGTGTGTGTGTGTGTGTGTGTGTGTGTGTGTGTGTGTGTGTGTATGTGCTTGTGGGCGCATGCTGTCCAGACAACCCAGTGACCTAACACAGATCTCTCTAAATCCCCCTCTCCATGGATCTCTCCCTCTCTCTCTGTTTGTCAAATCATTTTAAATCATTTTAAATGACAGAAATGGAATGGGGTCACATCAATCAAAACCAACAGACAGACAGACAGACAGACAGACAGACAGACAGACAGACAGACAGACAGACAGACAGACAGACGGACAGCCAGACTTGCTTTGAGTAGAATGTCTCTCCTCTCCTCTCCTCTCCTCTCCTCTCCTCTCCTCTCCTCTCCTCTCCTCTCCTCTCCTCTCCTCTCCTCTCCTCTCCTCTCCTCTCCTCTCGCCTCTCTCCTCTCTCCTCTCCCCTCTCGCCTCCTCTCCTCTCCTCCTCTCGCCTCCTCTCCTCTCGCCTCCTCTCCTCTCCCCTCTCCTCTCGCCTCCTCTCCTCTCTCCTCTCGCCTCCTCTCCTCTCTCCTCTCCCCTCTCGCCTCCTCTCCTCTCCTCTCTCTCTCCTCTCCTCTCCTCTCCTCTCCTCTCCTCTCCTCTCCTCTCCTCTCCCCTCCCCTCCCCTCCCCTCCCCTCCCCTCCCCTCTCCTCCCTCTCCTCTCCTCTCCTCTCCTCTCCTCTCCTCTCCTCTCCTCTCCTCTCCTCTCCAGTAATGAACATTATTATATACTTCAATGTTTCACTTTCTTCCTCACTGCAGGAGGACCACTGCAGCATACCAATGACCTCCCCTTCTCCCCTCCACTCTCCTCTCCTCCCTTACACCCTCCTCTCCTCTCCTCTGGTAATCTGTCCATTCGCTCTCTATTCACTCATTTCTCAACGTCTCAGTGCCTCCGGAACTGCACAGCATGTGTGTGTGTGTGTGTGTGTGTGTGTGTGTGTGTGTGTGTGTGTGTGTGTGTGCGTGCGTGCGTGCGTGTGTGTGTGTTTGTGTAAGCATGAGACGAAGTAGGCAAGGAATGGGGAGGGATTGTGGGTTAACAGGAGTGAGGAGTGGTTGCTATGGAAACGAGAGAGTGCAGTGTGTGTGTGTGTGTGTGTGTGTGTGTGTGTGTGTGTGTGTGTGTGTGTGTGTGTGTGTGTTGGGGGGGTGCCCCATTGCTTGAAGTGAGAAACTGAAAGGACGGAGAGGACACAAACACACCCAGACACCCACAACACACTCTCTAGCACACACCCACACACCCACACACCCACACCCACACCCACACCCACACACACACACACACACAGCGTGTTTAGTACTCACTACAGACAAGACACAGACAATAATCCATTCTGTCTGCATGCCTGACATTGTAGAATATCAACATTCTTCAACACACACACACACACACACACACACACACACACACACACACACACACACACACACACACACACACACACACACACACACACACACACACACACCATGTACAGTATGTTTTAAAGTTGAAGTTTAGATTTCATTTCATGTTTACTATACGATAAGCAGCTAGTATGCTTTCAGTTAGGATCCATTGATCATACACACACAGAAAGCGTTTATTTTTGCCCTGGTCCAGATCAGAGATAAGCCTGTGGGTGTGTGTGATTACTGTACCAGCTGGAATTCCTCGTTGTCCTTGTTAACCGACCTTGGGAAGCAACCCAAGTCCCGCTATCTCTACTGGGGTGTACTTAGGGACTGATCGGTGTATAAACGGCACTGCAGGCCTCAAGTACACTAAATCAAACATTTTTAGGCGTCCTTTTTCCATGCACGCATTAAAGAAAATAGCATATCTTCGTTGTTTTAATCCATTTTTGAACAGGAACGCCTTTTGGTGTTCTAAGCATCATGTTGTACTCATATGGCATGTTGAGTCTCATATGGCTCATATGAGTCTGCTAGTTTTGAAAAGAATCACGAAAATGCGGCGCAAATCTTGGAATATTCTGTCACGGCCAGCGTTTTTAACTTTGCTTCTTGGGGTCCCTGTAACTACATATTTTTTCCAGATGGGGGTGTGGGGTGGGTGGGGTTATACAGGCCATACACAGATGATTTTGGGAGTCCTTGACATGAAATCCGTTTTTCTTGTACAGTGTGTACAGTATCATCCAGTGTGAGAACTGCTATGAATGAATGAATGAATGAATGAATGAATGAATGAATGAATGAATGAATGAATGAATGAATGAATGAATGAATGAATGTTGCACTATACCCTTTGTGTACTGAACGCGTTTTGGTGTTTTTAAGCTGTTGAAAAATAGCAGATCTACAAGCTCATATCGCGCCACCGAGTGGCGCGATATGAGCTTGTAGTTCTGCTATTTTTGAAAAAAATTGTGCAAAGCATCAGAAACTAGAATCTGATCAGGACACAATGGGTTACGCTGTACCGTGCGTACCTGTTTCCCATCCAGGGTGTACAGGCGTCGGACAGCCCCGCTGTCCAGCTTGATGGCCTGCGTGATGTCGGCCAGCACCTGGCTGAAGGAGTGGGCCGTCTTCCTGTTCAGGAGGATCCTGAGGACAGGACACACAGAGTACAGCTGCTATGGTCAAATGTGTTCTTATAAAAAAATGTTAAAATGGCACGGCTAAAAAGCCCTAGGACCAACTGCTGTTTTTTAAAATCTAACCATGGAAATGCACCTGCCTATGTTCATCTGGAAAGCTCCCTGGGTGATCGGTATATGTGCTTCAAGAGCTCTCACATCCTCTGGAAATGGTCTTTGTAGAAGTCCCTACGGCTAGACGTAAAACTAAAAGCCACGGAGTAGTTATTAGTGTTAAAAGAAATCCACACCCTTTTAGCATTAGCCTAGCTTGTTTTCATGTACAGAGGACAATTTCAAATCACATTTAAGATCTACCGGATGCGATCAGGAGGAGGGTGGGGGGTTGTTTTTATCTCCATAAAGGATACTAGAGAAAGGCAACCTGTTGCCCTACCTGACGGCCTTGCGAGGCTTGACACCGCTGCGGATCACCGTCACCAGCTTGGGCTTGATGAAGTCCTTGGCCTCACCGCGATCCCTGGAGCCTGGTGGAAAGGATGAACAAGTAAAGTACATTCAACCAATCGTATTCAACAATGTCACTAATATACTACAGCTGTTATTAACTCTCTAATTGCCCAGCCCCTATTGCTCTTAATTGTCAATCAGTCAAAATCAGGCCATAATGACATGCAGATTGTTGATTTTAGTCATTTCTAGATCAGTGGAACCTGCCATTAGCCGATCATACAAAAAAAGCTAATCACCTAAAGTTAACAATCATTGGAGATCAAATAAATGCATCAAATGCATCAAGGGCAATAAGGCCATAAATCATTTAATGTGTCATAAGGGGTTAATATACTAGAGTTATTATCCATTGGAAAACTTTAAGTGTGACACTGAGCAGAATGAGTACTTAGCCAATAATATTCTTTCTCAATTGTTAACTTTCTTTCTCAATTCATTGTTTGTATCACACCTGTGTGAAGTGAGAGACACTCTTATCATCACACATCATCAGCACCTTGTAACGTTTCTGTGTTTTATAAACATTAACTTACAACCTAATACAACCTAACATTGCTCCAACCAATCCAATCATCATTATTATTATGGGCCACTCAGGCATTCAAATTTGGGGTACACTCAAACACACAAAGCCTATAGGAAACATATAGGAGAGGCTGCACCCCTCAAAAAATGCGAGCACCTCTTCCAGCAGAGGCGCCGGGAGCCGCCGTGCCGCTGGCGCCGCCTGCGGCCGCGGCGGAGGAGGAGGCCGTACTGGTCCCGGTGCTGGAGGTGTTGCTGCCGGTCCCAGAGGTGACCGCCACCCCTGGCCTCCAGCTGGGGGCGCTGGCGCTGTTGTAGTCCACCTTGCGGTAAGGTTCGTTGGACGCACACACGTAGCTCTCACCTGGAGGGGACCAGACCGGGGTTAGGGAGTGTTAGATGGGCGGGGGCTGGAATCCTATAAGAGGGGCACTTTTTAACAGAAACAGCGATGCCCAAGAAGAGGCTACCCAACTTGCTTTACTTCCCATATCTGCGCAAAGGGGACATGGACAATAAAGTGAAACAAATGTATAATTTAGTCAGGCAATTCATTAACTCCTTGGACACTGAACCCAATCATCAAAGGCACACAATGTTGACAACATATTCACACTGAAATGGCTTCTTTTAGTGAGACAAGTCAGGAGAAAAAACACTTTGTTATCAACATTTCTTTATCCCAGTAACAAACTCTCACAAGATTTGAGTCAGGAAGAGTCTCTATCCCTCTGCAATTTGACGGGCGACAGATGTGGTGCTCTGAGAGGAGGAAGCCATCCCTCCTTAGGAGACCATTTGTTTGGCTTGAAGTCGGCCAATCTTTAATAGCTGATCTTTGGTGCCGCGATACGTTGTGAGCTTGCAAATCAGGTATTCTCAGGATGTGAACCGAAAACCCAGCCCTCTTTTAACTAGTGGAGATGCAGCATTAACAACGCAGATTTAGAAAAAATGAGCAACGCAAAATGCTGGCGTTCAAGTTCAAGACACAGGAGGAGGGGGAAAGCAATTCACACACACACACACACTTGCATGCACGTACACACGCGTGAGCACACGCGCACACACACTTTGGTTGGTTATTTGAATGTGGGCATGATGACATCTTTGCTGCTCTGCAAATGCAAATAGCAATAACGTCTTTTTGCTTGTGTGTGTGTGTGTGTGTGTGTGTGTGTGTGTGTGTGTGTGTGTGTGTGTGTGTGTGTGTGCGTGCGTGTGCGTGCGTGCGTGCGTGTGTGTGCAACACGCGTGTTTGACCTGATAATGTCAGCAGTCAGACAGTCAGAGGAAGTGACATGGCGGGTGGCATCAGAGGTGACAGGTGGAACTAGTTTTACCGGTGGAACGATCCACCCCGACAAGCAATGTTTGTCAGAACAGGGTCCTCAGATTGGCTGAGGCCCCCTAACGACCACCCCCCCCCCTGCCCGCTTCGATGGCGAAAACATGAAATATTCACATGACAAAAACGCAGAGGAAACGTTTCAGACATTTGAATAATTAATTGTGAAATGGGGGTTTCATCTATGTTTGGTTTTACTGGGAGCTGTCCAACATGAACGCAGTACATGACGCAAGTCCCCGGCTCGCCATGTGGTGTCTGGGGACCCCCCCGGGCCCGGGGGTCCTTGAGTTTCTTCCAAGGGCATCGCTAGCTACATGATTGATAGTTATGTTGAACCAAATGGACCGCTTGCGGGTGTGTAACTCAGAGAGTGAAGAAATGGAACCAATTAGCCCAATCCCACCCCAGAAACCGATTGTCCAATGCCCAATCCAAGTACTTTAGCAACTGTTGCTATGCAGGTTTAATCTTTTGCCACTTCATAGCAGTGTTATTTTGCATAGCTGTGTTGTTGAACATATACACAGCTTGATGATGTGTCGACTATCACATCAATAAAAGCCAAAAGAAATTAAGCTGGCCCGTTTTTATCCTATTCCTGAATCGTCCTCCACAATCACAGGTGTCGTGATTACAGTCAGAAGTTTTTAATCCTATCCTGGCATCCAGACACTGGGTTTAAACGTTAAAATATATATCCGAAACATGATATAGCAGAAATAAGCGGCATAGCTGAGCAATTATTGTAAACAAACAGTCCGTGTCTTGCTTGTATTAGAGCTCCAAGTAGAGCCGTCCCTCTCTCTTTGCGCCCCACAGCCTAAAGGGATGCGAGCCCTGGTTGATTCAGAAACTTTAGATCAGCGTTTCAGGGAAATTCAGGCTGAAACTTCAAAGTAAAATGCCCTCCATTTCCATTTCAGTGCACCTTTGATGGGATATTTTACTTTCTTATTTCATTTTTAAAATATGTGTATTCTGTAGTCTTCAATAGTCTTCAAGGGTGCGGTGGAGGCTACTACATTTTTCAATAGAATGTAAAAAATATTAAATTAAAACAGTTAAATGAACATCTACTAGTATAGGCATCAGGTTTTAATTGCATCATGGTATCCAGGGAGACAGGAAGCAGGTTTAGGTAGAGGCCAAAGAGTTCAAAAGTCAAATCATTTGTGAATGAATTCATATGCCGTACATCAGCATTTATCCACACACACACCTAGTTAAATGTCGTGCTTTGTCGCATTAACCATGAACAGCTGCATATACAGTAGCTGCCACGATGTGACGGCTTCCAGGTGCTACCGCGCTAATTAAGGCGTGCACCTTTAAGACCTCAGCCAGCCAATCACGTATCAGTGTAGCGCTGCTGTACAGCGGGCTGACTTCCCGTTTTACCTTATAAGGATATGGGAACACCTCAAAGAGGAGAGAGGAGAGGTGAATATTGTGTGCATGTGTGTGTGTGCACGAGTGCGCGCACACACAATGCTCCATTTGTCACACACGTGCCAGGCAGCTAGGCGTGCCACGTCTCTCTCAAGATCATGCACACTGCGAGCGCACACACACACACACACACACACACACACACACACGCACACTTTCCATCTCTATCTCTGTCCATCATTTTAATCTTCTATTCGTCTCGCTCACCTCTCTGCTCTCTCTCTCTCTCTCTCTCTCTCTCTCTCACTCCATCACATTGGGCCATATCATTAACCGTTTCTTCATACATTTCGTCCATTTTTTCATATATTTGAAAACTTGAAACGGACCGTTCTGCATGTCCAGTGTTGGGCAATATTACAACATACTTAGTAGAGTAATATATTTACTTTTGACCTCTTAGAAAAAGTAATATCATTTTATTTATTTGTTTTATTATTATTTATTACTTGAATCAATATGTAATATGTTACATACTTTCACTTTCAGTGAGTGAGTGAAAAAAAGAAAGTTTCGGTTTGGGCTTTGGGAGAAAGGCCTTTCCTCCAATCCTGAGAAAGGTCCTTAAACTTTGTCAACAGGACTTTTGTGTCCTTCCTGTGGCGTGCCTGATCGATTCTGCACACAGAGAAATATCACGTCTATCATTCAATCGCACTGTGAGTCTTTCAGAGTAATCAGAGTAATGGGGTCCTACTTCCTCCTAGCACTAACATAAGCATTAGCAAGAAAGCATTATGGATGTGGAGTGGGAGCACTGGGTCAGGCCTTGACACTGATTAATTGCTATTTATTTATGCATGATGACGACAGTGATTCAGGCCAACAGCACATACACCAAGGCCCACCCCCACTCGACCCTGAGTGGAGAAAGGCCCCCTCTCATCCGGATTGGACAAGGCGCTTTATATAGATATGTGCATTACATATGCAAAATCTATTGTTGAGTTCCAGTAACAGTGACAATGCTCCCACTCTGTCTCTCTCTCTATCTTCTCACCGGTAACACATGCATTAGCAACTACTAGCAAGCATTACAACCAATCGCAGGCTAATAATGCACCTGTGATGTCACTGGAACTGGTACTGTGTCTGCATCTGACCAGTAGTAGTACAATGATAGTCTGATACTGGTGGAATTCTTTTTTTCTTCTTCTTTTTTGGGTCACATCCACCCCGTGCAATGCGTGACGATGATGCCCCCCAAAGAGTCTCAGGTTTCAAGCAAAAAAAGAACATTATCACACATATTTGTGGGCCATTTAATCTTCAATTGAAATATTTGATTGATAACAATCTGTGTGTGTGTGTGTGTGTGTGTGTGTGTGTGTGTGTGTGTGTGTGTGTGTGTGTGTGTGTGTGTGTGTGTGTGTGTGTGTGTGTGTGTGTGTGTGCCATGTGCATGCGTGTGTGCATTCACCAAGACCAGTGATGTAAATACTGTAGGTTCAATGTAATGAGTCCCAGGATGCAGGGAGGGCCTTTTAGATGAGTCCCACTTCAGGGAAATTAGTCATTCATTAGTCATTTTTACAAATTTTCTGTTTATATCTCCCATTTCATTTTACAGGGTTATAATGTGATTATATTCATGAGGGCTCAGGGGTAGAGTCACCGGATGGTAACCACAAGGTTGCCGGTTCGATCCCGGGCTCCCGCAGAGTTAGTGTCGAAGTGTCCTTGAGCAAGACACTGACCCCCTAATTGCTCCTGATGTGCTAGTAGGTACCTTGCATGGCTTCCACTGCCATCAGTGTATGAATGTGTGTGTGAATGGGTGAATGTGATGCACAAGCTATGTAAAGCGCCTTGGATAAAGGCGCTATATAAATGCACCATTTACCATTTATGAAGAAAGAAAGAAATTGTGTGTGTGTGCGTGCGTGCGTGCGTGCGTGCGCGCGTGTTCAGTGTGTCAGAGTGTGTGTGTTCATCTCTATGTTACCTTCCAGCAGCTCGTCCATGCCAGCGATCTTGCGCGAGCCGTCCAGCGTGTAGATGGCGCGCACGCCCTGCGGCAGGTGCAGGTTGTCGGCCAGGGAGCGCGTCAGCTCGGCCAGCAGCGCGTCGTAGGAGCGCAGGCGGTCGGCACTCACGGCATACAGCAGGCCCTTGAAGTAGCGGTCGCCGTTGCGGTAGAAGCGCACCTTGCGGGCGCGGCGCTCCGACGTTAGCGCCTGCAGCGTGCGCGTGCGGTAGTAGCTGCAGTTGGCGCTGTGCGCCGGGCTGGGCACCAGGCTGCTGCCGCGCGAGCCGGGGCCCGAGCCCGACGACTCGTCCCGCTTGGAGCGCGCCGAGCGGCCGCGGCGTGCACGGCGGTCCCGCTCGTCGAAGTGCTCCAGTTCGATGCTCTTGGTGTTGTTGTTGGTCAGAGACATGGCTGCAAGTGGGTCTTTTTTTTTCGTTAACTGTGAAGTGAGCCCAGGGACACAGGGACCCACAAGGATGTGTAATAAAGTGGTTGCACCAATTAAAAAATGTCCTTTTTGTGTTTTTCTGATTTCTTCCGCAGCTCAACGTTTCTTGAGACGTCCGCAAACCTTCATAACCGCCGGGTTCATCCACTGGGGATGAAATCTACGACGACAAAGACCCACTGTGGGGTTGAAATGTTGTGTGTTACAACAATGTACTCTGCCGTAGAACCTCCTTCCTGTTCTCCTCCTGTTTTCATTCAAAACCCTGAAGATGCGTGAGGTGATGCGCTTCCCTCTGGAGCGAAATCTACAGTCCGACTCCCGCTCGGCAGGCGACTGTTTAAAAAAGACGTGGTCGCAGCAGACACAGCCAGTGTGTCTCTCTAAAACTCAGGTAATCTGTTGCAGCCTGAAGCTAGCTAAAAACCTGTTAGCTGCCGGGTACTATCCTTTAGCAATTACCGGTGGGCTATAATGAATGGCATTAACATCGTTACTGGCTTCCCTCTTCCTCTCCATTAAGCAGGGTTACTAGACAGTCGTGTGTCTGTCTGTCTGTCTGTCTGTCAGACTGACAGTCGTGTGTCTGTCTGTCTGTCTGTCTGGTGCATATCAGACGGACCAGACGGACTCCCGGCAGTTAATCGGACGTGAAAGGGAGGGGGGCGTGGGCTCTACTCCTCTCGGTAGGTGGTCCTCCAGGTTTCACTGCTGTCGGCTCCATCCTCCACCTTCTCCTCCGCCTCCTCTCTCTCCTTGTACCGGCCGGGCGGGACTGATGGCCACTGCTGCTGCTGTTCCGCCTCTCACCGGCCGCATGGTGGTCGGTTTGCTTTTGTTGTGTTCTTTTCCTCTAGCCTTTACAACGGAGATCCTTTTAGGTTGCTAAAAGGGAAGGCAACAATTTAGAGTCCGATCACCATTCACTGTCCTCTACGTAGACATCCTGAGGTATAAGACACGTTCATGTTAAGCTATATATAGACTGACAAAGTGATGCTTGGGTGCTATGATGTTACACTATAGGGCTTGGCAACTGTGTTCATAATGATATATTGGCTTTGCAGTGCAAATCAATCGATCGATCGCCTTGACCAATACACAGGCTCATATTCAAATCGGATCATCTCAGATGTTTGCTGTTAGACTACGGTGCTTGGTCCGAACAGGATTAGCCCAGATGTATTAGTCTAATTATGCAGATGATGAGTGGTGGCTAGTAGTGTACCAGTATAGCCTATGTCTGTATTTATTGTCCAATAATTCACCACTGTCTCTGTCTCCATCACTGTCGCTAGGTAAAACAGGGTTTATAGGCAGTAGGCACACGCACACACACGCACACACACACACACACACACACACACACACACACACACACACACACACACACACACACACACACATCCCTCCACCCATATATACAATACATCCCTGCCGACCACCCATATATACAACACATCCCTGCAATGATCCATCAATCCATCCATCTATCCATCTGCTGACAACGTTTTTCTCTCTGTCACACACACACACGCGCGCGCGCGCGCGCGCAGTCCAGTCTGCATCTGTCATTTGGAGAGGGGGGGCGGCATAGAAAAAGAGGGGGAGACACCTACCTATAATGAATGCGGTTGTGTGTCTGTTGCTATGGAGGATTCCTTCCCCGGTTGGTTGCCGGCGGGGTGTTCAGTCTCGTGGTACGCCGGGTAGAGGTACACATACGCAGCAGCAGGGTCGACGGACGGTACGGTATCCCCGTGGAGGATATCTAACGTCACGCGCCGGCCGGCCGGCCCGTCGTTGTGTGTCTTGGGGTGTCGCTGCTTGCTTGCCTCCTGCAGTAGCCTACGGTCGGGATGAGGAGGAGACACATACACGGCGCCACGCCACGGTCCCTCTCCGTGACGACTAGTAGTGTCCTCTCAAACCGAAGCGACGCTATCTGCTGCGAGGAGGAGGAGGAGGAGGAGGGGGAGGCGCCAGACAGCCAGAGAGTATAGGCAGAGTTACGACAACTCCGTTCACTTCATGGGGGCCAGTCCAATGGCGGCACTTCTACACAGAGAGAAGACATTAAGACAAGCAACTGGGACAACTGACTCAGCCTTAAATCCCTTTATACAACAATACACAACATACACATTACAAAACAGTTGACATGTTGCACACGTGCTTAAAATAGCTCGTATTTGCGGTGCCCCTCGTTGAAAACATTGTATTTTCAGCTGCGGCGTGTCCCTATTCAGGCTGCATGCTCAGCACGGGAGCTCGTGCGCTCAGTTTCTGCCCCCTCAATGTCGCAACTCTGAAACTACATGTGGTTCTGCAACTTCTGCTGACAGCATGGCCGCTGCGGGGAGGGAGGGGGGAGAGAGAGAGAGCGAGAGAGCGAGAGAGAGAGAGAGAGAGAGAGAGAGAGAGAGAGAGAGAGAGAGAGAGAGAGAGAGAGCAGCGCGGCAGACAGTGGGAGAGGCAGGCTGCCTCAGCCTGCAGCTGTTATGCGTGTCTCGTGCTCTCTCTCCCTCAGTGTAACAGCTCCTCCAGCAGGTGGATGATGGATGGTTGCACACAAAGGAGGACCAGAAAGATACAAAAGATACAGTGTATGTTACTGTATTATTACAAAGTAATCAAAGGGGGATTCCACCTATTTTCTATAGTATACTGTTGTTCATAAACCATATCATAGCCATAACACATAAACCATAAACCATATCATAGCCATAACACAAATGACTATTATGCCTGCTTTCATTAATAATGTTTCCCATTGTGCCAGATGTAAATATTTGATGATGCTGTCTGTAGGCTATATATGGCACATGGCTATCCTGGCGGTCCTGACTGACAGCTGTCATGTCAGCTGTTAACCAGGGTTCATGGCCATTAAGGTGTGCGTGGGTGCATGCGGGCGTGTGTGCGTGCACACTCCATAACCTCCAACAAAATACAGTAGATCAGCACTCAGTAGTAGAGTGAAAACATAACACAACAACTTACTTGCGTCCATTCCTCTCACGCAGACCCTTCCTCACCCAGGAGTCAGTCCAGCTCCTTATCCAGACTATCAGTCATGACTCATGTCAAAACGTGATTTCTGTAACTACCTCCTTACTGGTCTACTGGCATGCACACTTAATGCCGCAGCCTACTTGCTCTTTAACCAGCCAAAATTCTCACGTCACCCCCACTTCTCCCCTCCCTCCACTGGCTCCTGGTTGCTACACACACAGAACACAAAACTCTGATGCTGGCTTTCAAAGCAACCAAAGGTATCGCACCGTGATATCTTGCAAGTCTGATGGCAGTGAGTGCCTGGGAGGGCAATGCAGGGTGCGATCATCGCAAACCTTCACAGGCAGTCAGATCATCAGACAATGCTCCACGCGCCCCAAATTTTTCTCCTTGGCTTTCTGGCCCCAAAACTATGGAATGCACTTGTGTATTTTCCCAATTCTTTCAAGCTTTTTCAAACTCATATCTACAAGCTCACAATTGTGTCACATTGCGATGCGTTGAGCTTGTAAATTGGCCATTTTCAAATATCCAAAGTATAAAATAGAGTTACCTGTAACTGTTTTTTTTGTTGTTGTTGGGTGCCCATATTATATGTACTTTCAGTGCGGATGTTCATCTTTGTCAGGTCAAAATGGTTTAAAGCAATAAAAAGTACTGTAGGCTTATATGTTAAGAAGGAGCTGTGATACTGTTTTTATTGATATACTTAACTGATATAATTAGTTATCAAAAAACAAACAATCATGAAGATTCTGTCAGGCTGAGGTAGGTACAGACTAAAGCAGACGTGTAAACTAGGAGTTGAACGATTTACTTACCTCATGATACGATATCGATTTAGGGTCCCAAAGCGATATTGCAATCTTAAAAAGGTTCAATCAACTACAACATTTTACAGACATTCAAAACAATATATACCTTGAAAAGTTCACTTCAATATAGCCAGATAACCGACATTTACACCAAACAACCGTGTAAATGTGAATATCATGTTGATTTTCTACAAAGCAAGTATAGAGTCAATCCTGAGATATGGTATTGCCAGCTGGTTTGGTAACCTTGCCGTTAAATTTAAATTCACAGATTGCTAGGGTTGCAAAAATGGCCGGGAAGGTCATGGGCTTGTCGGCCCCCCCAGTTACCCCCGAAACCATTTTTGAACAGGCAGTCATCAGACAGACTCGTAACATTGTCTCTGATCCCTCACATGTTCTTAACCATGAATATGTGTTGATGCGTAACGGCAGAAGGTATAGAACTCCACAATGTAAATATAACAGATACAAGCACTCGTTTGTTCCTCTCTCAATTAAGTTACTCAACGATAACTGGATGCACCCTTCCTAGGGACTTGGAACGCACTAAGGTGTATTATTGCTCTGTTCTATGTTGCTCTCTCTACTGTGTTGTTCTGTCTCCTGCTGTTTTCTGTTGTCTGTGTAAACTTTGTGTTCAGCTCGGTCGTTGTCTCCAAGACAAATTTCTCCCGAGGGAGACTAATAAAGTAAACCTTGAACCTCAGTCAGTCATTCTTTCTGGCATGAGAAAAAATCATAAATGCATAAATATAAAAAAAACAATTTTGAACCCAGCAATACATGTTATCATGATATAATGGCATATCGATTTTTTGCCACCCCCACCGTAAACCAGTGATGGCATTGACGGTCAATCCATTGCATGTCATGATCAGTTTCATGACATCCTATATAATAAACACCCGTTTGAAATCTGGTGTTACAACCATAACTAAATTAAATTAAAATTAAACTAAATTAAAATTAAATTAATTAATTACATTAAATTAAAAACACATAGTCCTATAGGCCAAATATCAATTTGTTGGTCACGTCAGCATGAAAAAAAAAGTTGATTTGTACATTCCTGGAAGGACGAATGCCTTCCTGGAAGGTATTCGTAGAATCGGCCCTTGGCTCAGTTCAAACCCCAGCATCCGTGTTGTGGGGAAACTTTTCACACACAAAAAATCACACCCATGTGAAGTGAGAGCCTCTCTTATCATCATACATCATCCATTCAATGTCAATGCATTTACTGTTAGGACAAACTGATTTGCTCGTCCGATATGGCGTGGATTCTCCATTCTGTGGCCTGGAGTTTTCTCTGGGAGTTTGAAGGCCCTGTGAGCTTCAGTGAGAACAGGCAAAACAGTGAAAACAAGGCAAATCAATCGACATGTGGAACTTATGGAATATGGAACAAGCTGTGACATCACAGACAGCAGGAAAACCAGAGCACTCATTTGAGCAAAAAAACACACACCTAAAATCAAGTGAACTCTGTCGTGTCGGCACTTGCCGGCACGACAGTAAGCACCGTGTCTCCGTCCATGCAGGCCAACACGGGCACCAGGCTCGCTCTGAGCGCACCGCCGCTGCGGCCCTCGAGGGCGAACGTGTAGAGGTGGCACCGGTTGGCCACGTCGTAGAACGACACCTGCCCCTCGCCCACGTCCACGTACACTCCCACTAGGCGAGGGGCGGGGTCCCCTCCTCCTCCTCGCGGCAGCTTGGTTGGGGCGCCGTCGGTGCACGCCCACAGCTGCTGCTGCGGCGTCATCCACAGCGTCCAGAAGCCCGTTCTGGGGCTCATGGGGAAGCGCTTGCTCCTGGGCGCCGAAACGGCCGCCACCCCTATCCTCCAGGCACCGCCGCCACCCGTAGAAGGGGAGGAGGAGGAGGAGGAGACGTCGACCTGGACTTGCCAGTAGTGGCGGCCCGTATTGATGACCGGGGCCTCGCCCAGGACGCAGGGCCAGCCATCGAAGCGCTGGGAACAGGACGGGCTTTCGACGGGGAAGGAGGAGGTGGTGGTGGTGGTGGACTGGAGCTGTGGAGCCTCCCGCACCTGCAGGCGGTCAGTGGAGACCAGCAGCCAGGGGTGGCTGGTGGCGGGGTCCAGACGCACGCTCACTGTTGGGTTCAAGGGTCAAAGTTGTACTTGTTAGCATATTTTCTGGACTATAAGTAAGGTGCACTTAAAAGCCTTCTATGCGCCTTCTAATCCGGTGCGCCTTATACTGTATATATTAAAATGGTTTTAAAATAGGCCATTCATTGAAGGTGCACCTTATAATCTGGTGCACCTTATAGTGCAGAAAATATGGGTACATCTTAACAACAAAGTGTGTGTGTGTGTGTGTGTGTGTGTGTGTGTGTGTGTGTGTGTGTGTGTGTGTGTGTGTGTGTGTGTGTGTGTGTGTGTGTGTGTGTGTGTGTGTGTGTGTGTGTGTGTGTGTGTGTGCGTGTGCGTGTGTGTGTGTACTTGGACCGTACACTCATAAATACTGTACATAGAGAATTACATGAATTACATACATAAACACAAACACAAACAAAACACACATAGGCACCACTCAAAAACAACCAAAACAGGAGACCACAAGGGGTCTTGTACATAAGAAATCATCATTGAGTTGAAATGATACAAATATAGTTTACCTGACGCACTGAGAATCCACTGCCACACTGAAAGACAATAATAACATCATATGAGTATACAGTAGGCATGGGTTGTCAACCAGTGGTCCTTGAGGTGGTTCCAGGTGGTCCCAGCTAAATGATATAGAGTTGGTAACCACATGGTAGCCTGGCTAAAGCCAGACCAAATCAGCTGTTGGTAAAACAAATGCCTGTCAACACATAGGTCTGGAAACAAACAGAATTTAAAAATGTGTCCTTATTGACTCCAGTCAGTAAAGACTTGAATCAAGGCTAAGCCCTTCCAAAGGCTTCATGCTTGGAGGCTAATACTGTATATAAAGAACATCCCAGTTCGGAGCACCTGAATTAGGGATGTATTTTGGAGTTCCTTTCCCGGTCCTCCAAGCCTTCTGTTTGGTCGGCAGCCACACCTTTGATATCGCCTCCTGTTGGACACAAGTTCACAACTGGTCTCATTTTAAAATAGTTAAGTCGTCGATCTACAAGATAGTAAGGACCATATTTTGATACGCATCACTGAATGAATCTCCCGTCACAATTTTTGAGCACACACCCACACCTACACACGCACCTCAGTGTTGTGTGACAGCAGTGACCACGCCACAAACTCCAGCAGGGGCAGAATGGAGGACAGTCTGGACTCCTTCTGTCCTCTAGGGCACAGCAGCCTCTTCAGGTCCTCATCTGACAAACCGTTAGCCTGCACACACACACACACACACACACACACACACACACACACACACACACACACACACACACACACACACACACACACACACACACACGGCTTAATACATTCATAAATAATTACTAATAATTGACAGAAATAGTACATGACAAGCTGCTTTTATTTATCTGCATATGTGACCCCTCACATGTCCAGAACATACACACCTCCTTGACGTTCATCAGCTCTGTGGCCCACCGTTGAAGCCTTTCGTTGTCTTTATCCACACTTTTCTCTCTCCTTCCTCCGAGGTCTATGGTTCCCTTTGTCCTGTCATCTGAGGTTTTGTTTTTCAACTGCAAGTAAAAAAGGTAAGCCAGGTAAAGAAAATAAAAACAAAAACAATATTTTCTGTGGTGTTATATGCATTTATAAAAAAGGTTTCATTGAATTTTCTGAAAGATTTCTGAAAGAATTTCTCTAATATCAGTGTTGAATTTCGCCTGTATAGCATTTGAAGGCTGTTTACAAAGTTCTTAAAGGTATATTCAGTGTTTGTCTTAATGTTATTATTATTTCTTATTTTTTATATAATACTCCCCACTATAGAGTGTGCTGACTTCCAACTTCCTCCAAAACCATTGACACGGATATACAAGCTCACAGTGTTTAACATCGCAATGCACTGTGAGCTTGTAGATTAGAGTTCAGTTTGGCAGTTGAGTTCATCGATTAAATTAATGTATACTTTATAGATAAGGGATCAGGACAGATATGACTTTTCCACTTTAATGTCATTGAGGAGACTTTCCAGGTGCATGCATGTCATCTGTTTTCATTCTGTATAAAAAATGTAAACATTAGTGACAATATCATGTCGTGTTACCATGATGCAGAGCCTTAGAATATTCACAGTGGCTTAATAGAATTATATTGAATGGGTACATGGATGGGGACAACCGGAAGTCACAGAATGCTTTGGAACCACGTGACCAGGCTGTTTTCTGGCCCCTCAATGTCACAACTTCTTGGTGACACCGTGGCGATGCCAAAGAGAGGTGTGATGATGGAATGTTTCCAAGGTAATACTCATAGGTATGATGTTGTCATGTTAGAATGGTGATAGTGGTGGATAGGGGTGTAATGTTGTCATGTTACCATGGTGATACTGTCCAGCTCCTGGGCCCATCCCAGGATGACTGCTCTGCTACTCTCCAGGCTGTCTGGCTCAGTGACTCCCTCTGCTGGCAGTCCCCTCTTCCTGCAGTGCTTAAGCTGGATGCAGTTCATGTGGAGAACATCAACAACTTCAGAAACATACAGTATATGCAACATCTCTTTTCTACCCCGGATTGATTAACAGAGAGACAAAATGTTGTATTAACAGTAAGGAAGTTGAAAATAATGAGTTAATGGCATTAATTTGTTTTGTTGATTAATCCGATTAAAATTGTAACACAATTAACTCATGTAGCATGTGCACACTGACTTAACACACTTTTTCTTTGAATTTTTTTTCCAGATTGTTTTTGTTTTTCTTTTTTAAATATTAAAATCCTGTACAGGCAAATGTAGTTTGAATGGTGATTAATCATAATTAAATTATTTTTGAAGCTGTAGTTAACCTGATTAAAATCTGTAATCAATCAACAACCCTAATTAACATACTCTACCATATTGAGCAGTTTCATTCACGTAAAAAAAAAAAGTTGCATGTTATTATTGGCACAAACAAGGGATTACCAGTATATTAATTTCACTTCTATGCCATCAAAATGTAAATATTTTTATTCCCCTTTTTTATTTTGCCTTATTGTAGATCTCTAAATGTTATGATGAACTCACGTGGTGGATGCTATTGTAAACAATTCTTCAATCTACTAATACAATTCTACAAATCAGATTAATCACAGCTTCAAATTTAATTTAATGATGATTAATCACTCCCATCGGTTGTGTGTTTGACTGTAACCTGTACTGATTACATTTCCGCCAAATAAATATATTCAAACAATGGCACTGATTCAGATGACATGGCTGTATACCTCTCTGATGTCATTCACCTCCTCTGCTAGCTCAGTGATAAGCTGTTGGCACTCTGTCCATGTGTGCAACCCCTTCAGATCAGGCTAGAGAGAGAGAGAGAAAGAGAGAAAAGGTGTGTCAGTCAGTTGTGTATTAACTTCCATGACGACATACAGTATATTTCTTGTATATCATTCGTGTCAGTTCCTACCTTGTTCCTAACTTCCTTCTTCCTTTACATGTTTTATTTTTACACCATACCCTCCTTAACACCTCCCCTCTTCTGTCCTTCTAATACATCTTGCTTGTTCCTTTATTTGTTGGACAAAGCCCATGGATATACAGTACTTCCCAACTGAGTACTAGATCTAACATATGTCTAAAA
Organism: Benthosema pterotum; assembly: GCA_039105355.1. Taxonomy (NCBI): domain Eukaryota; kingdom Metazoa; phylum Chordata; class Actinopteri; order Myctophiformes; family Myctophidae; genus Benthosema; species Benthosema pterotum. The sequence goes on from CM076986.1 coordinate 10,198,417, forward strand.
TATGTCTAAAAATCAACGTCTAATGTTATATTAGACGTTGATTAGTGGTTGAGACATTTAAACAACCACTAATTAATGTCTAATCTAAGATTAGATTAGTCTTTTTGGATGCTTAATTAGTCTCAGTCACATTTCTATTCCTTTGGTCTACAACTGTAGTTTTAGTCGACGGAAACTAAAAACCTAGTCCTATTTTAGTTAAAGAAATAAGAACAAAGCATGTATTTAAACTAATTTAATGAAGTCAGGGTATAATGACCAGGTGCAGTATATTTAAGGTACAGTTAGTGTTCCAAGGCTAGTTGTGCTCTTGCACAAAATGCTTCATTTTAATTATCCCTATTCTTGATTCTTGAATTTTAGTCGACATTCTCAAAAAGCTATTATCTTGTCAGTTGTCAGTTTAAATCCTGAGTCAGTGATGAAGACATTTTATAGTATAGTTTATAGGCTTGATGAAAACAACACTGTCCATTGTTCCGTTTTTCTGACACATAACTTACTGTAAGTGTTTTATGAACAGCAGACAAACCCCATGGCTAGACTACCATTGTTACATTTTATGACACCTTATAAGTTTACTGGTTAACCCTTTCAACCTCATATAGGCCACGGCCGTAGCTCAGAGGTCTAGGCACCTTGGCTGGTAATACATTCTGACTGTGTGCCGCGAGTTCAACTCCCATCTCTCTCTACCCCCGTATCCTGTCACCCTAACCCTAACCCTAACCCAAAGAAGAACACAAAGCATATACCCCCCCAGGGCCACAATTCATGAGTAGGCCAATTACAAAAGATAATGTAACTAGAAAAAGTGCCCTTCTGGGCACCAGTCTCCACCTGGAGGAGATTGTGTAAGTGTGTGTGATGTTTGGCAAAATATTTAACAGAAAGTAGACTCTTTGTGATCACATGACTACAAAGGTAATGTGTACTGATTTGTGTTTGTGATTTTGGCATTTTGTTTTAAAATCATGCACGTTTTGAAAGCCCATCTTAGCCAATCAGGATGGAATGTGAGAAATAGTGCAGGTCCATGTTGATCACATGACTATGGAGATAGTGTATATCGAATTGTGTGATTTTTGAATAACATGTCTGAGGGTACTTTTGGTAATCTACATAAATGTGTTTAGCCTAAATTGGTCTCATGGTGGCACTTTGGAGCAGAGGTTCATTGCTGGCATCCAGAGAGAGTGTGTGCAAGCTTTGGTGTGACCAACGGTGTGCGAGGTTAGCTGTACAGACGGAGCACAACATACTCTCTCCCCATGCCTTCGGCTTGCTGGAAACAATAAAACATTATTATTACCTTATTGCTGAGGGAGGGTTTGTTCCAGGGTGCAGAGTTGTAGGCACGTGCCAAGTCTCTAATCTGTAACATGACGGATTGACAGACAGAGAGACAGACAGACAGCATCTCAATGAAAGGCGACCCCCAAAAGTGCAGTATTATTCCTGACTAGCGTTGGGCAGTAAAAGTAGGTAACGATATTACTCTGTCAAAATGGGTAATATATACTGTAATGCTACTCCACCAAAACACGCGTCATTACTTATTACAAATGAGATTGCTGTTGCAGGCAAAAATAGATTTAAAAGCTACCAACAGATAACAATTACAGAGATTAATGTGTGGAATGATGTTTGACTCATATGAATCCAAATCAGAACAATTTATTATCACACATCACATTACAAGTGACATGGATGAAATTCGTGTTTGTGCAGGCTCATCATTGCAGTTAAATTCCACCCACTTTCAGCATTTGATTTGATTCCATTCGTACACTCTCTGAAACAAGAATTGACACATCGTCACTTAATTGGCAGCTGCTGTATTATTTCTGCAGAATTGTTCTCCGACCTCTGAGCCTTGGCATGTTTTTTGTACCGGCTATCTGATTGGCTATCTGGTCTCTTGGCAACCATGTTAATGTTTTTGTTGTTGTTTTCCAGACCTCCATTTCCAGTAAGCACAGAATGGATGACTTTTATTTAATATGTCCACCCCACACATCTCTAAGTTATTTTTTATGACATGGTAAAATGTTGAAAATGGGTGGAGTTCCACTTTAAGAGTTTTTATGCCAGCTATAACTGTGTGTGTGTGTGTGTGTGTGTGTGTGTGTGTGTGTGTGTGTGTGTGTGTGTGTGTGTGTGTGTGTGTGTGTGTGTGTGTGTGTGTGTGTGTGTGTGCGTGCGTGCGCGTGTGTGTCACCTGCAAGTCATTCAGAGACGGCGCAGAGTAATACGGCCGGGTCGTCTCCAAGGCTTCCTCCTGCACCAGGGGAGCACAAAATACCAGTGGTTCCCAAATGTGGCCACAAAATACCAATCCAAGATTGGTAAGATAATAAATAAGAAACAAAACAAAACAAAAATAATACAATTAGAAAGGAGCTCAGTAGTCTGATGCTCCAAAAAGCGAAAATTAATGAATTGTCGCTGCATTTCAAAATGTCACCTTTCTCTTTTGACTGCCTCTCCCACGGGGCATGCCGGTGGATGTGGTCGTGTCGTCGTGTTGTTGGGGGGGAGCGGCGGTGGTCCTCCTCATCCTCCCACCTCGCTGCTCATGGACCCTGCTTCCTGCTGCGCTCACAGTGGGAGTGGGCAGCATCCTGAACGGATGGATGGATCTGCAGATGGGCCAGTAGCAGACCTAAAGGGGATTTCCAGCCATTTTCAACATTTTAGGATGGCAGAGTTCAAAACTCCTATTATGCTCCACGCCCCAAACTCTTCCTTGACCCCAAAACTATGGAATGCACTTCCCACTGCAATCCAAACCACAGACCCACTCCCCATCTTCCACCGCAGTCTAAAAACACACCTCCTCAGACTCCATATCATTCCATAGCACTTTAGTACTGTATAGTTGACGGTTCTTCATGAAACCATAGCGCCCTATAGTCCATTGGCCAGAAAGTGAACCCGGACATGTCGAGTACACCGATGTTTTATGTTAGAAATGTTGAGTAGGGGTCCCCAGCATGTAGAAACTGCCGGATGCTAACTTGCATTTGTTGAGCAATTTTCATAATTGGCATACGTCACCATACCATTCTTCACAACCTATAGAAAGCAAATACAAATGTCACCAAATGTCAACATATCACATGTTATGATGGACTGTAGCATGTGATATGTCTAACTAGGGGGTGCTGAATGTGTTCCAATCATTAGTTTTGTTGAGAAAACACCCATTTGGTTAAAGGCATAGCCAGCTTTGCTTAGTCATCACATTTGGGAAAGAGCTATGGTCGTTTCCAGTGAGTGTTTTTTTTCTTCTCAAAACTAATGCTTGGAATGGTTAGACATATCACATACTACATAAAGCATGATGAAATTTTGACTTTTGTATCTTCCTAAAGGTCGTTATGCCAATTATGACAATTGCTCATCAACATTATGCATCCATCAGTTTCACTCAACATTTCGAACATAAAACCTTGGTGTATTCATGTCTTTTGTAAGTCCACGTTATTTTGTTTTTGTGGTTGCTCAGCTCTTGTTGCTAAATGCTCTTGCACCATTACACTGCCAATTGCCCTGTTAAATGTTATCTGAGGAATATGGGATGAAACAGCAGGTCCCAGACTTTTGCCTGCCCCACGTCGTCTATTGGCCTGCATTGGTTATTGTATCTATATGTATTATGCCATGAGTAGGATCCTTTCATTGTGTCTTCTGACTGTCATTTTTTTCTTTTTCGTGAATAAATATTTGTATCTCATGAACCAAAGTTAAAGGGTAAGATCACTTTTTGTTTCTTTTTTGTGTAGTTACCTTGCCATGAAGTAATTTCAAATGTGGACAAGAGATAAAAATGTTCCAGTGATTAGAATTTGATATTTAATTGCATGAGTGGAAAGTGGAACCACAAAAATGGAAACATTTGTACACTCCCAGAAAAAGAAAGTCCTAAAAGAAAAATCATTAACATGGCGAAACACAACTTGATGATAAAGTTGTGTTTCACCATGTTAATGATTTTTTTCAGACCTCTGCTTCTAGCAAACACAGAATGGGGGAGCCTTTATTTTTAATCATGTCCACACAACATCACTAAGGTATACTGTATTAATGACAGTAAAATTTTGAAAATAAGTGGAATGTCCCTTTAACATTTGGGAACCAAAAGAACTCAGATTTGAACACAAAGCCTGGGCTCAGTTAGCTCAGCCAGACGGCGTCACAGGTATGACTTCCGATCCTGACTTTGCCGTGCACCCCCCCGTCAAGATACTGTTGATTCATTAATAAAGGCAAAACACCCCCAAAAATATAGACCTAGGTGTAAAACAAAGAAAGCCTGATAAGCGGGAAGTGGTAATTGACAATTATTCACGTAAATCAACCTCAAGCTCGAATTCATCATAGACGGTGACAGCAATCCTTGACTATCATGTCAAACATTTTTGTTACTACTATATGTAATCTGAACATAAGAGAAGGAATGAAAGAATTTACTTACAATGCTGCTTCAAATGTGTTCCTCTAATTGTAATGGCTGCTTCTCCACCAAGTGGAATCTATGACTTGGTCCTGGACTTCGATCATCTGTTTACTGGATATGAATGAGCTTTTATGGTTCCCATTCAGGTCAAAGATTCAAGCGCTATCTTGGCCTAGATTGTCTCTGGCTGTGAGCCTGTGACTCTAAGTTATGGGTCAATAGCATGTATAGGATAAGGCTCAATTGTGCATGTGTATGTGTGTGTTTAGGGGGGGGGGGGTCACAGAGACAATTAATTGACTCCTTATTAAAGTGCACGCTTTTTATGGTTTTATCTTCGTAAAATGTACCCATTCTACGTGCTGTCCATGAACTTTTTTAATCGATCAATCAATCAATCAGTCAGTCAATCAATGGATTATTATGTTGGGGGGTCAGGGTGTCTGTTGTGACAGTCTAATGAAACTAGGTGGCCAGACTAAAGCAAGAGGTTCCTCATAGGGGCTGTTGAAATCATGCAAATTAGCTAGATAGGTCAATTTTGGTCAATTTGCAGTTTTTTTTGGATGGGAGGAAACTGATGACAGCAAGAGAAAAAAAACACAAAAAGAGAAGTGGGACTAAGTTGTGGTTGTCAGCCTGTGTGGGCTATTTCATTGATTGGAATTGGAATGTGATTATCATATCAGACAAAGACAGTTCCAAAATAGTAAAATAATCATGCAATGCAATGAATGCAAATGAATGAAGTGTAGTTATTTGGTTCATGCATTCAATTGTTCCCTTATTTATCTTGCTTTTAAACCAGTTCTCAAACATTAACATGTTAAGGATGCCCTCATGTATTGCATTTCTTTGCAGACAATCGTATGAATGAACTAGATCAACACTCGATGCACAAGTAGGCCATGGCCTACTCGTGCGGAGTGGGGCTGGCCAGGCCATCTGGACTTTGCCATTGGCCAGGCCACCCCCCCCCCACCCCCCCCCCACCTCACCTCGCAAAAGTCGAAGCATGACAAAGCTACTGTGCCTTCAAAGGTTTATTTTCAAACGAACTAATATTACTATTACATATTACTTTAAAAATGTTTTACAAAATATTTAGTATCACTATTAATAAAATATTGTGTAGGCCAGTGGCATACCTACAATAAAGCAAACACCATCTAGCCAAATCCATTTGAGATCAACTTGAAAAAGGAGTTAAATGTATTCCTTGAATTCATGGAAGCCAGTAAATAATTTGAGAAATTATAGAAAATAAGTAATTATTTAACTTCTGCAGATGTCGAGATAATTTCACATGAACACTTGCAGTGAGACATATTGACAGAAAGTAGTGCAGTAATGGCAGAAAGAAAAGTATAATGTATTCATTTTTTGTTAAGTAATGTATTTATATTACAAGTTACTGAATTTTGGTTGGTAATATATTAAGTTAGTTAGTGCACATGTCCTAACACTGGTCACCACCAGTGTTGCCAACTGGTCCCTTGCGGGTCCATTTGGTTTCATTTTCACACTCAAGTCTCAAGAGTTAAAAATATTCCTCATGTGAATTATCCCAAGTCTACACACCTTCCAGGCAAGCATCTGGCGCATTCTAGTGCATTTTGGAAATGCCACTAGTGCATTTTGGATTTTGGCAGTTGGCAACACTGGCCACCACACACACAAGAAGGGGGCTGGCAGGGGGTGTGTCCCCCACTGATCCCAGCAGTGGCGTAGCCAGAAACTCAATTCAGGGTGGGCATGAGCTATTCAGAGTGGGCATGCTGCGTGCGTGATGGCCGCAAATTTGCACGTGCAAGAAATCTATTTATTGCTATTATTGTCATATACGGTTATATTTCAGTTTATATAACCTTTACTGTACAATGGTTGAATTAATGTCATGAAACATGAAATAATAATCCTGTCACCAACACAGTGTTTTGTTTCATTAGCACAATCATTATCAAATAGATTTCAGCTGTTCACTATTGAATCACAGCCATTTATAAATTAGTTATCAATGTGTCTGCTGATCATGACAGATTTTCTTTCAGGAGAACAGACCAGAGTTAACTTTTGAAAAATCCTTGTGAAAGTCCCCCCACAGAAACAAGCGCTATTGTTTTGATACCTGCCAAATGATAACGATCTGGCAGGTTTACAAACAAAGGGTGAATGAAAAGCCCTATTTGCATTATACTGGGTGATTAGTGCCCGCAAATCACCCATTATACTGTAACTACAGTGAGTCTAGACCTCTCAAGCTCTCTCTAGAGGCTCTCTGGTCTTTGTCCTTTGTTTTCTCAAGTTCTTAGTCATGTTTTCAATGGGTGGGCCAGCTCTCTATTTAGGTGGGCAGTGGCCCACCCCAGCCCACCCGTAGCTACGCCCCTGGATCCCAGGCCAGCTGGGAGCCTCTCGCTAACTCGCTCTCTCCAGTCCGGCGCATGCAGGTGCACTGGTGCAGGGTATCAGGTTACACTCAGTCACTCACACTGTTTAACTAAACTCTGTAGTACTAGAACACCTTTTATTTTTGGAAGGAGAAACACTAGTTTGCCTGGCCTGGGCTGGCCTGGGCCTGTCGCGCTGGCCTGCCCTGGAGGTTTCAAAAAAAAAAAAAAAAAAAAAAAATTTTTTTTTTTTTTTTGTACCCTGTCCAGGCCACTAGGTGGCGCAGGCCACCGGGAAAAGTCCCGGTGGTCCCGATGGCCACGCCGCCCAAGTTGGCCATGGCCTACTCGTGCGTGAGTGGAACGAGCTAATACCCATAACTGGCATTAGTTGTAAAGGTCTCTTACTTACTTCACCATTACGTCATCATCACCTAAACCGGCCAATTCCCCGAGGGAGAACTGAAAACCACGATCGCTTAAATTGCGCCTGCTCCACTGACGCAAGTAATGGAAGGATGGATGGATGAAAACAAAAACAAATTCAACACATTCTTTGCAGGATCATTTTGAAAATAACAGATCTATATCTATGGTTATAGTGCATCAACTATACTACAACAGCGACATTTTGTAGCAGATTTAGTTTGAGGCAGACATACATACATTGTTATTTTTGATCAAACTTTGCTCATTACAGATAACAGGAAAATTTGATCAAAGTAACAATTATTGTACATGCAGACTTGTTGTAAACAAGACCTGTGCCCGGGGAACAGGTCTCCACCAGCACCACCAGCTCAGGTCACGTAACCCTGTGAGGGAATCAGTCACCCTCACAGTCACCCTGAGAAGGTGACGTAACAGTCACCGGTCACTGGTGAGTGGTGACTCACCAGTATGGTGGCCACTATGTTTACCCGTGCAGGCAACTGTTACGTCGCCCTGCGGGTGAAATAACAGTGGACAGACAGACGTACGGACGGACAGAGGGTTAAACATAGTCACCACCTTACGGTGGAGACAATTAAGTAATGTAGATGTTTATCAATATGTAAATAAACCAAATGGACCCTTACACGGCTATATTTGGTTTCACTATACATTCTCAAAACTGGCTAACAACTCCATAATTTAGTTTGGGACCACCTAGAACCACTGGTGATGCAAAAACTAGCACGAGTTGAAAACCAATGCTTTAGGACCCTAAAGAACAACTGTTCTGACAGCCCTGACTGTGATTTGATTTGCACATCAAAATGGCCACCAAAACTAGCCTGGCTTAGGCACCACTCACACCTTCAATCGGATGAATCAGCCATGATAATTTCAGCTCCACTCATTTCCAACAGGAGTCACTGGGTTTGACTTGTTCATCTTGTCCTATGCTACACTCCTCCATCTTGATGAGTCAAGATTTCAACATCAAATCGCGTGACTACTATTGTAAATGAATGGAGCTGGTTTAATCATGGCTGATTTCATGAAACTGTATGATTTATCAGATTAAAAGGTGTGAATGGGCCTTATAAGCTAGTAATCAGCATGTTTTGTACCCCAAAACATTCTGATAATATGGTCGAATTCTGCTCCGTTTTAGAAGGCAATCTGAACAAAACCGAATCATGTTTGTATTAGTTTTGCATATCAACAAATCACCCATAAAACAGACATTGAAGACAAAAGTGAGGACGCAAATTGTGATTGGCCAGAATGAGATGCTGTATGATGACATGATACCCACACTTCATTTGTTGTTTTTCACAAGTTGTCTACAGTTAGATCCAATTGTATTTACAAAACCACATTTAACAAGAAAAAAACGTATGCTCTACAAAGCCCACTGCTTTTCCAATGTGTTGGAAAATAAGCAGACGATATCTGATCCTCAGATTCAGATTTTCCTTCCATAGTCCAAGCGCAAACTGGTCGCTTACACTACTTTAGATTTCAAACACTCTTAGACGTTCATGTGAAAAAAAACTTGAATCACACCAGATCACTTGAAAACATTTGACATTTAAACAATTGTTTTATCGACGTTCCATGCGATCATACTATAAAAAAAGTCAAATCATCTAAAAAAAAAAAAGTCTGCCGTAAAAAGGCTTGAATAATTCCCTTCCGTTTAGGGGGGGCCCATGCTTATGTTCTGGATCGTAAGCTTGGTCAGGAACAGCTGCTGGAGGACCTCGCCCTGCTTGACCACCATGTCGGCACGTGAGCGCTGGTTCATGGACTCGATCTGGTGGAACTTCCTCTCGAGCTCTGACAGGTTGATGAGGAGTGCGTCGCGCCGCTCATGGAGCCGGTGCTCGGCCCCGTGGATCTGCTGCTCCATATCCTTGACTGCCTGTTCGGCGAAGCGGAGCTTGCGTGTGTAGTCGCGCTTCTCCTTGAACAGGGCCTGGTTCTCCGCCAAGATGTCCTTGCGCTCGCGGTCCCAGCTTGCCTCCAGCGCCAGCATCTCCTTCCTGAAGTGTTCCTCCAGGGCGCTCTGCTCGTTGCCCCAGTTGATCTGCTTGCTGCGCAGCGTGTTCCGTGCGCAGCTCAGCTGCGAGTAGAGCAACTGGTTGGACATGTCGTCCACCTCGGCCATCTCCTTCTTGGCCTCCACACCAGACATCTTCAGCTTGCCCTCCAGGAACTTGATCCGCTGCTGGGCGTTGAACAACCGCTTGGCCATAACTTGGCGCTGAGAGATCAGGCCCTCCCGCTCCACGTTCCACGCGTTGCTCCCCTTCACCGCCGTCGCCTTCCTGAAGTCTCCGATTGGCTGTGGGACTGGCGGCGCGTTCCTCCGGTGCGACACCAGAGCCTCGTCCTCGTGCCACGGCGGCTCCCCGAGGGACGGGTCCTGGACGACATTCTCCCAGGTGGTCCCGTGGTCAAGATCCTGCACTAGCGAGGACTTCGAGGCGTGATGGTCTGGGGTTTTGTCAAAGGAGCCGGTCGTGCTGGGGGGCGGATGTTGTCGCCGGGACTTGATGTACCTCCCCGCGTAGGCGGCGAATCGGAGCTCCTTGCTCCGCTGCTTGTCGACGGGGTGTGGGACAGGTGTCCGCTCCTCTTTGTTCCGGATGTAGAGCTCGTTGGCGGCCTGGCGCATCTGCTTCTCCAGAAACTCAGCGCGGCCCATGAGCGGCTCAGCCTTATTGCCGTCCTTTGTGACGAGGAGCTCCTTGGCCGCAGCACTCATCTGCTTCTCCAGATACTGGATCCGCTGCGAGGCCGAGTTGAGCTTGCCGGCCAGCTGCAGCTTCTGCTCGATGAGGCTCGCCCTCTCCTTGAGCCACTTGGACTCAAACGGAATGCTCTTGTTGTACCGGTAGGAAGATGACGGCCGGGTCTCACCCCAGCTGTCGTCCTTCAGCACGCTGGCATACTCCGAGGTCTTGTTGTTCCACTTTGGTGCGGCGGTGTCGCCCCGCAGGTAGTGCCTGCGGGCGGCAGGCTGCGTCTGGTATTTCTGGGGCCCCCTTCTCTTTTGCTTATTCTTATTCTTCTTCTGTGACTCATCGTCCCTGTCGAAGACCTCCGTTTTGACAGATGACGCACGGCCCAGATCATTTTCCATGGCTTGCTTTGTCTTCTGTACGCCGAGCTCGAACTCCTGCAGGTTGGGGCGCAGCTTCTTGCCCCTGGTGTAGCACACCAGCGCCGACTCGAAGTCGCCAACGGCAAATAGCGCCTCGCCCTTGCAGAGCAGCCCCCGGTAAAAGTCCTTGTCATCCTTGAGAGAGGCCTCAGCATCTCTCAGTGCGCTCTCCACGTCCCCTACCTTCAGATAGCATGCCGATCGTGAAGCGAGGCAGTTCTTGTCATCTGGCTGGAGTAACAGTGCCTTGGAGTATCGTTCAATTGCCTTGACATCCTCCGACATGTCGGCCGATTAGCCCCTTTGTGGTCGTTGGTAGTGTTCAAAATGTTCTATGGTTCATTGACCTGGGCTCCCCTCTGCCGACGGCTTTTCTACACAACCTTGAGTGACGATGCCGCACGTCACACAGACGTCACTCATTCTGAACCACTCTACTTCCTTCGGGTGTTATTGGTGATACTAATGGGGACTGCCCTTTGAGTCAGTCCTCCCGTTAGTCCGAGCTATGCTGCAGGTTACAAGAGGCTTCCTGTGAGTTTAGGCACCCGCTTCGTCCTCTATCCATCGATGGAATAGAGCATAATCACGAGTTATCACACAATCAAATACAATGAGTAGACGTGAGTAGACGCAGATACTCAGGTAACCGCCGGACAAGGTGGATAGCGGCTACTACTAGTAGGGCGGGGTGAAGGAAGTTTTACTGAGGTTATGGTTAGGTTAGGTTAGGCATAGGTTTACTGAGGTTAAGTTTAGTTAGGTGTAGGTATAGCCTAGTTTTACTGAAGGTTATGTTTAGGGTTAGGTTTAGACGATGCTTTATGCGGTTACTAACCCTAAACATAACCTCAGTAAAACTATGCTTCGCCCCGCCCTACTAGCAGTAGCCGTTACCCACCGATGCAATCAATACAAAATATCTACTTGCCCGATGGTTTCTGAGTATCTGCGTCTACACACATCTGGTTGTATTCAATTGTGTGATAACTCGTGACTATGCTCTATTCCATCAATAGATAGAGGTCGAAGCGGCTGGTTTAGGGTCAGATTAGGGTTTGGGATGGGAGCGGGAGGTCGAACCAAGGCTACCGATAATATCGAAGACTGTTCCAGTCTGCGTACATGGACAGAGTCAGGGTGCTGCTATGTTGGCTCATTGAAACACTGTTGTACCAGTGGGTCTCAAAGTTGAGTGGGTTCACTTTACTGTAAGAGTATTTGCCATTTGTATATTGTCTTAGTTACGGAGGTCCTTGAAATTAAAAGGTTGTCATCCTTGAGAGCTTGAGTTTTTTTTAACTCAAGCCAGGCCAGTCTACAAGCTCACAACGCGTTGTCTGGCATGTTGAGCAATTCCAAAAAGTTTATCAAAATAGTAAAAAAGGATAAGGGGTTGGGGATAAGGGGTTTACCGTGTAACAAAAATGGAGCCCAATATCTCTTATTCGCACCGACCTCGTCGAAAACAATGTACTCCCATTCAAACCCAGGTTTGTCGCCATTCAGGCTGCATGAACAGCAGTGTTGGGACATGTGCACTACGTAACTTAATATATTACATAATATATTACCAAAATGCAGTAACTTGTAATATAAATATATTACCCAACAAAAATAAGCTAATATATTATACTTTTCTTTCTGCATTACTGCACTACTTTCAATATTACTTTCTGTCAGTCTGTCCCGTTGCAAGTGTTCTTGTGAAATTATCTTGACAATTGCAGACGTTAAATAATTTACTTATTTTCTATGATTTGTCATCAAAATATTTATTGGCTTCCATGAATTCAAGGAATACATTTAACTCCTGTGTTAACTGTCCATAGCTGAGTAGGATGAGGTAGGTCTATGCCAGTGCTGTTTTCAGGAGTGAAATTTTTTCAAGTTGATTTCATATGGATTTGGCCAGATTTTTTAAGTAATATATAATAGTAATATTAATATATTACACTTGCTCAGACAGTAATATTGTAATATAATATATTGCTTTAAAATGAAGGTAATAATTAATAAGTAATATATTAACAAGATAAAGTAATATTCCCAACACTGATGAACAGCATTCGAGCGCTCAGTTTCCGACCCCTGAATAACGCAACTCTGACACTAGATGGCTCGCTTTGCATACATAACAGGCAGAGCGCTCCGTCACCAGCACAGAACCACAGCGCTACGTCACGCTCGGCTCCACATCCACAACAATGGCGGCTGAAACGGTAGTGATGGAGCGGAGCTCCTCTTTCATGGACCCATTCAAAGACGTCCTGGTCACTTATTTCATGCCGGAGTCCTGCTACGACGAGTTCTTTCTCGACTTCAACTTCCTCGACGGTGAGAGACACGGGGACGTTGTTCTTGTACGATTTAAACCAAATGGGAGAGGAAACTCAAGTCCGCCTCTACTTCTGGGCTCACTTCACTTTACGAGTTTGCAGATCCGGTGTAGAACGGAAACGGGGCGTTAGCATGCATCTGTGCCATGGAAATCACCGGATACAGTAGGCGGGCTCTAGCACGGATGTGAACACTAGAGAGAAAATGGTGGCGATGCGAGGTTCATTCAAAACGGCTCTAGAAAAATGCTACTTTTTAGGTAGTTATGTGGTCGACATGTGGTTCCCAAACCTTTTCATGTCATGGAGCCCCAAATTGGCAGCAATTACCCCACGAACCCCTATAAGAAAAGCGTTTTATTACTAGAACAGTGATTCTCAACCTGTTTAATTTCAAGGACCCCCTGTTTGACATACACTAGTCTATGGACCCCCCTTTTGATGGCATTTCAATTTCTTGAGACCCCCAACTTATGTTGTAAAATCAATGCTAATTTAACTCTAAGAGTGTAGAAATGGGGGGTCCTCAGAATAAAGTCACAGACTTGCAGAGGACTGCAGACAGTGAAGGTTATTTGTTGTGACAGCTCGTTGGGGGCGGGACTAACTATACACAGGGCACTATTTGATTGGATGCTGACACTGACAGACACATCACGTCCAGAGCCGTCCGGTGTCAGAGTTGCGACATTAAGAGACAGAAACTGGGAAAGCCTCAATAGGGACAAATTAGAGTTGGAAATACATTATTGTCAACCAGGGCGGCGCAAATAAGAGCCATTTTAAACGTGTGCAACAAGTCAACTGTTTTGAAGCACTTACATTGTGTAAATTCTCTTTAATGTTTATGTTGTACTATTAGTAATAAACAATCCAAAATACAAATCTAATTCCAATGCAATCTCTGCCTACTTCTGGTCAAGGACTTGTTCTTGTTGTCCCATGGAAGCGAACAGAGTTGTCAAAACTCTCTGTCTATAATCTAAGGCTTTGATTTATTCTGGATAATCCTATCATCAGATATTAATTCTCTCTCCCTCTCTCTCTCTCCCCTAAATGAAACACAGTTAGCATGATTACACAATTATGTGCTGTGAAAAGTGTCCATGTGCGACAGTTATTATATGTGCAGTGTAATGATAACAATGTGTGATAATTGCGTGTCATTTGTCCACCACAGTGCCATGCCTGAAGATCGTGTTGAGCAAAGGCCTGGGGATTGGCATCATTCTGGGCTCTGTATTGGGTAAGATCTTCTCACCCCCCCTCTATGTGTACCACTTTACACCATCTCCATGGGTTCACACTAAGGTCATATTCTACTTGCCTAAAGGTCATGGCCACATGCCTGTCAGCTGTGTGAAACCTCATAAAAAACATGTCAAAGTCGGGGTACCATTCACTAACCTATCGAAGGAAAAACATGCAATATGTCATCATGCTTTATGTAGATAAAATAGATCGTTTTCATGATGCTGAATCCATTTCAAGCATCTATGCAGCATGAATCAAACATGAATACTTTTTAAACACCAGCCACATGTCAGCTAACTTCTTCATAGCTTTCTTCTTTACATGCACTGGACATGATCAGGAGTGGTTTATCTATCGAGCACTGATCGTCTATGGATGCCGTCGCTGCCGTATTCTTAAAGTCCCTACTATTTCTCTACACTGCCTCAAGTAATAAGTTTGTTTCTTTATTCCTATCCCACCCCACCCTCTATTCCGTCTTCCTTGACCCTGACAGTAAAGCTACCTCAGATCTTGAAGCTGATGGGTGCCAAGAGTGCAGAGGGTCTAAGCTTCAACTCGATTCTGCTGGAGCTGCTGGCCATCACAGGAACCATGGCCTACAGCATCGCCAACAGCTTCCCCTTCAGGTAACACACACACAAAAACAAAGGCTAAAATTATGTTCAAAACTGTTAGTTCTTTTCAAATTTGAAAGGGTGCAGAATAGATCTACAAGCTAGAAACACACCATTCCACGCCGGTGAATCTGCGACTTTTGGTGCTTATGATCAAGTAGGCCTGGTTAAAAACACGGAAAGTTCAAATGTGAACATAAGAGTCTTCTGTCTGACGCTGGTGAATCGTTCAGCGATCTAGAACAGTCACAGAGGTTTCCTAAACAACCTGACAAGTGAAAAAAATTCTAATTGGTTGCAAGTCCTGATTAATTTGTTTGGGGAAGCGATGATCTTTGACCACCACCAGTTTTATCCAATAAGACACCTTATTGGCTCTTTCCCCAACCATAAGCCTGAATTGAATTGAACAGAACCAAATCGAATTGACTAGAATTGAATGGACCATTGGTGTGTTGTGTGCCGCTTGTGATATAATTTACATTATGAAGAGAAAATGATTTTTGGAAACAAGCAAACATTCATTGCCCTATTCAATTCCCATTCAGTTCTTTGAGTGCTTATGGTAGGTGAAATGGCCAGTAATAGGTGTTTGCACAAAATCACACCTGGACCTTTTTGGTGTGGACGTAAAGACTACAAATGAAGACATTTAACAGTGATGAACTATGATGTGATTCCTTCCTCAGTGCGTGGGGCGAGGCTCTCTTCCTCATGTTGCAGACGGTGACTATCGGCTTCCTCATCCAGCACTACGCGGGGAAAACCGCCCGAGGTGAACCTCACACCACACATGATGTCACCAATACACCACCAGTGTTGGGCAGTAACAAGTAAAAAAAGCATATCATATTACCGTACTTTAATAAAGTAGGGGGTGCTTATGAGACGCATGTTAGATGACATCACCGAAAGGTGGGTCACTCTAGAGTGCAAAGGCTTCTGGGAAAATTAGTTCAAGGGAAGTGGATGTTTACTTTCACTGTGGTCCAGCAGTCATGACAGTTTGTAGTTCTTTTGGATCACGCCTGTGGATCTGTTGTCTGTTTGACAACAAGCCGTGAACTATTTTCAGGGAGAATATCATGCATCAAATGCGCAAATACCTTGGCATTATGCTCCAAAGCTCCAGGCAGTCCACCTGGGTAGTTTGGAATGTTAATATAAAGCACTTAAACTGTTGAGCAATATTGCCTAATGCTGCACACCAGGCAACACTCAATCACAACTTAGCAAGCTGCTTTGGGCTGGATTTGCTCTACTCTGTCTGTTGTTTGGTAATCGTTGCTGTTACACCACAGCCCATGTGATAAGTGTAACGTAAATTCTACTCTGTGGCGTGGTGGTTCTCAAAGCAAGGTTCGGGGGCCCCCAGGGGGTTCCTTGAGGCAGTTCCAGGGGATTCCCCAGCTAAACGATAGTTAAGAACCACCTGAAGTTATGTAATAAGAATTGTATACTGTATGTCCCACACTGTTAACCTTTCAGGTTTACATTTCAAAAGGCATAAAAAGTAACAGACCCACAAGCTCAAAATGTGGCACATTTAGTGTGTGTGGGGGGGTCCTGACAATAAATAAAACGCATGTGTTGTGCACTATGCAGACGCCCTGGCGGTAAGGCGGTCGGACTTGTCTGACCTGTGTTTCTATGGATTAAAGTTTTCAACTTCACTACCATCTGATTCCAGTCCTTTGGATTCCACTGAAGTCAGCATATTTTCGATGGAAAGCAACGTCGTTCAGCTGACAATAGACTTATCTGCAGAGCTTACAACACGCCAACGATATGTCACGAAAGCAAAGGTCAACCCTGCTCTGGTGTCTGGTCTGGTTTTGCTTAAACCCAAACCCCATTCTAGACTGGGAATCCCTTTGGTGTTTTATCACTTGAACTAATAATTCAAGAAAATCTTAAATTGGTGCAGTCTTTGAAAAGATGTTCTTTCAGAGGGAACATTTTATTAAACAATTACAGATAATCTTTGGGGTCTTTGAGATTAAATAGTTTGAGAACCACTGATATAGAAAGACAGGTTTTTCAGACTTTTTTTTAAACTGACAAACTCAGGTCAAATCGGCTTAAAGACAGGGATGTCTTTCTTTTTTTAGACAGATGTTTGGGTTGTTGTTATGCAACAAACAAAATAAAGAATCGATTACTGGAAAATGGCAAATCCTCAAGTGATAGATGACGTGTTGAATGGAAGGGACATTGACTGGCATACATAACCCATAACCAAGCGCTTTAGGCAGCGTCTCATAATCTGCAGCCATTCTATAGCTAACGCTTGTGTGTGTTGGTGTTCCCTCTCCCATGCAGGTCTAGTGTTCCTGGTGGTGTATTTTGGCCTGGTCGCCCTGGTCCTGTCCCCCATCACGCCTCCCTCTGTAGTCACAACCATGCAGGCCTCCAACATGCCGGCCATCATCATCGGCAGGGTGGGTGTGCTCTCTGACTCTGTGCCATTTTCATGATTTCATTTCTGATTATTTTGTTAATTTATGATTTATTACGACTCGAGTTTGGTCCCTGCCGTAAACTTGTTCATAGTAGTTTTTTGAAAAGACCCAGAAGTTACTTGAATTCACTTCTGGGTCTCATCACCATGAAAGAGGGCAGTGCTGCAATGTTCCATTACTGTCTTGCAGGGCAGCCATAGAAAAGATCATTGGGGAGCCACTGAGAGGCCCTGGTTGCTCCAGGGTTGAAGCCAGGACACAGGCCAGCAATGTGTCCGTGTTTCTCTGACCTGAAACTCTTAACGACTAAATTTTTCCTTGAACGCTGTAGAATGGCAGCTCACTGCTGAAAGTACAGTGACAAAAAAGGAGTATAGGGACTGTTCTATTCTGGCAAGTTGGGGTGGCAATGAGCAACAGAGACCAGTGGATGCATAAGCCCTAGTGGATGCAGTTTATGTGGTCAAACTAGCAATATTTTCGGAAGCATCTCCCATGATACCTGTAATAGTCTGGTTCTGTATCCTGTGAGAGCAAAGTTTAATGCCTTGATCTTGTAACAAGTCATGTATGTTTTTTGTCTCAGCTGATACAGGCGGCCGCTAACTTCAGAAACGGACACACAGGCCAGCTGTCGGCCATCTCAGTCTTCCTGCTGTTCGCCGGATCTCTTGCTCGCATCTTCACCACGGTGCAGGTATGAAAGCAACGCATGTTGTGTCTGGATGCTCTCTTTAACCAATTAAGTCCTAATTGGTTTCAACCAGTTCCCACAAAGACAGAGTAGACACGCGAAAGAGGAATGAGAGTGTAGACACTAGACTAGACTAGCATTCAACTGACTGATGTGGTCTTCGTAGGTATTCAAAGGCATCCATAGCACCCTTGGACTTACTGTACTGCAATACAAGTGACATTAGTGTTTTGACTGTTGCTAGTGCATCAGTGCCTGTCATAATGCATTATAAAGGTGGGCTTCATAAAGTGTTATCCATTCCATTAGTGTATAGGCCCATTCATAGTTTCACTGTACAGATATTTTACTGTTAGATGGATGCTAGCTTGCTTGATGACTATCTTTTTGTGTATTCGACCATTTGACACAATGTGTTCTTGTTTACTGTAAATTGCTGGATATACCTGAGTGTCCACTGAATTATAAAATAATCAACTTTAACTCAGGGTCTTCTGTCAGCCATAAAGCAATGGTAAAGGCATGGAAACCGTGACAAATCATGCAAACCATAACTACAACATATT
Source organism: Benthosema pterotum (assembly GCA_039105355.1). Taxonomy (NCBI): domain Eukaryota; kingdom Metazoa; phylum Chordata; class Actinopteri; order Myctophiformes; family Myctophidae; genus Benthosema; species Benthosema pterotum. Next base: position 10,216,799 of record CM076986.1, read on the forward strand.
TTAAAGAGAAAAGTACTTTGATGCTTTAAAACAAACTACAACCAGATGATAGAGTAGAGCAGAGTGTACGACTGGGTCTGCAGTGCACGTTTTATTGACCAAGTAAGAACCAATTTTTGCATGGTCTCATGTAATCTACGTGTGCAAAGTAAACGAATGTTCCATTTCCGCCTCTGCAGGAAACGGGAGACTCGCTGATGGCCCTCACCTACGTCATCTCCTCCTCCTGCAACGGCATCATCGCCCTCCAGGTGGCGTACTACTGGAACCGCTCCCCGGGACCGCAGAAGAAGAAACTGGAGTAGTAGCAGCAGTAGGCACTGTAGAGACAACAGTCGGGAAGTAAAACAACAAAACTGTCTGTCAGGCAAATCCTTTTTCCCCCTTTTCCAGTCTTTGTGTCGGCCAGTATTCATGGCAGCAGCTTCGCAGCTGTGCCCGATTGCGAATGGAACCAAAACCGTGACCTTTCTCCCCTAGGGCAAAAACAAAGTCAAAGCAAAGAACCAACCATCGGGAACAAAGGTATATACTACCACGACTAACGATAGTGCCACTATTGGCTGTCAAATAACGAGTGCTTTGATTAGAATTTTATAGTGTTCGATTTTTTTATTTTTTTTTCCCACATCAGCTAGAATGGGACTGGAAAACCTTAGATGCCGAACATATCGATTTACAGCAGATTCTGTCGCAAACCTAGGCGAGATAATACAATAGTTTCCGGAGCTTTGTTTATTTTTTTTATGTAATGTCTGTCTTTTTGTTCATCTCCGTTCTTTGCAGCACTGCTGGACTCTTTTTAAGGACAGAATTTCACCATTCTTGCAGCTTATAATGTTAAGAGCTGTCGTTACCCAACCACGGAGGGTCCTCACATGATTTATTTTGGGGGTGTTCCCTTCAAATATATCTAAAAATGTAATGAAAACAAACAGTGTCAACACTCCATTGAGTGAAGCACAGAGTGCAGATGATGAACTATAATTATGATACACCACATCCCAACCTAGTTTAGTGACAGACATATTTGAGGCCCTGTTGTTCTTGTACCTGTAGTTTCAAACCATCCTTCAGCAGTGTTTAGTCAACCCAAGGTGAGGGAACGGCATCATGTGAGATGTAGTCCTTCCTGCGTAGTCGGGCAATCCCAGTGGTCTGGAAATCGTATAAATTCAGAAATACGAGCTAGAACGGGGTGGAACTATTCCGAAATGCTGCATCGCAGAACCAATGCAAGAGAAATATTTTTAGTAGGGTCCATATTCTATGCTGCTTTCTTATATGGATGATGGGCCCACGTGGGATCTGAAATAAAGATTCTTGTTGTTTTAGGAGTGGTTATCGGGATTGATATTCAGACGTTTTTCGCCGAGGTTCTGGCATTTAAGGGTAGAGATCTCTGAACCTGTTTGTCTGTCTCTGTCTGTTTCTACTACGCACGATATTTTATCATTCCTTCTGATTGGAGATTTCGTCCGGTGCAGTGAAGCTCACTCCACAACGGCAGGTTTATGTGGGGTCGAAAGATTATTTCATTTCAAACGCAGCAATGCCGTTCGATACAATCACCCTTTTTTCTTCTTCTCTCTTCGGGGTTCTTGACATTTTATTCTTCCTTAAGTCTACAACAGCCGAGCATGCGCGTGTTCCCCAGACAAGTTTACATTTAAAGCCACGTTTCTGGCTTCGGCCTGTGAATTGTTGGGAATCCCAGGTAGGTTAGGAGAAAAAGAGAAGTGGTTTAGAGGCTACCTGCGAACTTTGCAGCAGGTAGCAGCTCAGCATGTGTGTACATGTGTGATAATCCACAGGAAAAAACCCTGAACATATGTATGGCGACTTACTGCCGCGTAGACGACGGCTAATACATTATGATGATCTTCAGCTGTTGTTAGATTTAAAGATTGAAAATTTTGAAAAACGTTGAAGGCGAAACACACAGGAAGTTTAAATGAATGTCTAATTCGTTACCGGTTAACGTGTGCGAGCGCCTTATGGTCACGTTTAACCACGTTCGCCCCATTTTTATAAACCTTTAGGAAACAGCCCACGACTCGTCACACAGCTACGATTCGTGAGCTTCTCGACCTGACAGTTTCACTATTCACGGTACAGCGGGAGTGTATCGTTTCTGTTGGCCGTTTTTGTGCAGGTGTTAGTAAATGAATGCACTTACAGCATCACACAACAAAATTACCAGATCTACTCACTCTTTCATTCTATTTTTTTTAAATTGGAATCCTGTGTGGTAAGTGTTGCACATACAGTATGACTGAGGCGGTACACCACTCAACTCAACACCAGTGGATGACTTTTAGAAATGTTGAGCTTTGTAGATTTGGGTTGTGATGAGGGAAACAATTATTTTACAATTTTTCGGTATGTAGTCTCTTGTACTTTTTCTTTTTACATAATCCTCAGAAGCTGGACTGGAGAAAAAAAAATCACCCACGTGAAGTGAGAAGAATACTTATTGTTGTACGCTATCCTATCTACACCAATGGCTGAATATAGGAAGGGCTAGTGCCCCACAAAACATGAAATCACCTTCATTTAACATGCTGATGAAGTGAATACAATAATGGCGAAAACCTAAATTGTGCATTATTATTCCTTATGAATCACTGTGTGATTTTACATTTTCCAGCAGCATCGTATGTACTGTTATTTTGCGAAATGTGTATTGAGCCAGTATTGAAATTAACACAATGCCGTTACACGTTTGTTAATGAGAATCTTGGTGAATAGTTTTTTTTTTTTGTGACTTTTGTTCAAAATGAGAATTAAAACATTTCTTTCTGGTTACATCATGGCAACAAGTGGTTGTGATTCTTGCTCAGTGTTGGGTAATATGCACTACGTAACTTATGCAGTAATTGTAATATATTACTTAACAAAACAAATCTGTAAAATCGAATGCATTTCATTCAGTATTGCTTTCTGTTAACCTGTCTCGTTGCATGTGGCTCTGTCTTGTGACATTAGCTGACAACTGAAGAAGTTAAATAATTACCCATGTTCTCTAATTTTCAAAATGATTTATTGGCTTCACGGAATACATTAAACTCCTGTGCATAGCTGAGTAGGATGAGGTAGGTCTACCTCATGGTGTTTTCAGGAGTGACGTTTTGGTCAGGCAAGATGTGTCGTCCTGCCTGCCAGGTGAGTAAGCTACAGAGGCCAAAGCACATGCTGTAACAGTTTCCTACCGTTACAGGACTCAAATGAAAGAAATGAAAAGGCTTCAATATGATTTTGAACAGTGTATATTGACGTTTTGGTGGCAGGGAACTTCACATAACGAAGCCTTAGAAGTTAGGTACCTGTAACGAATCCAGATATATTCTGCTGTCTGAGGTGGGTGTGCCTTTCAGGAGCTGTGATGCTCAGTGACATCATAATGTCGCTGATGTCTGAGGTGGGTGGGCCTTTCAGTACCTTCATGATAGTGTAACAAAAAATAAGTTAAGTGCTCTATTGAATGAATGTAATAAGTAATATATTCCAAATAAGTAATGACCCCAACACTAAGCAACTGAGATGCGATTCCCTCTAGTGCCTGTAGATGGAGACAAACTCTCACCGACTTGATAAGGTCCTGGCGTCTGTTTTCCTTCAAAGTATTTTTTTCAGTCAATCAACACTTAAAAGAAAACTCACAGGAGAGACTAGAGTTAGCCTAGACTGTTTGCAGAAGGTTGGCATATACAGGAAAACAAAAAATGGTCCTCTTTGACATTTCATTCTTTTTATTTGTGTGCGTGGCGGTCAAACTGCTGTTTTCATGATGTGTTCGCCTCTCGGAGGCTGTCATCACACCCCCCTTTTTTCCTTTTTTTTCTCATGCCCTCTTTACCATAATGTTATTTTTCACGACGTCTGTCTATCAATCACCTCTTTTTCTTTTGTCTCTAGTTCCCTTTCATTCGCCTTTAACGCCCTCCCTCTTTTTCTGAAAAGAACTGCCACCCTTCCTCCACTTTCTCCTCCGTCTCTCTCTCTCTCTCTCTCCTCACATGCATGACCAACCAAAATAGCCCTACAAAGCCACAACAAAAACTCTCTCAACTTTTTCATGTCAATGAACCACCAAATTGATATGTATTTATTTGGCTTCAGACCCCCATAAAAAGTGTCTTATACGGTATTGTCACAAATATAAGATGACTGGTTAACTCATAAGACGACCCCCATTTTACAAGAATCATTTGTGTAAAAAGAAAACACATACATACATATACAGTATACATAGGCTACTGTGCCAATAGGATATGATGTAACAAATGTTCAGCTTTGAGATTGAATTATAGCTATTTTTAATGGCTATTATTGTTTTAAATAATAGTGGTTACAAATTATTATTTGTGGCACTAACTAATTTCACTGGGGACCCAGTGGTGCTCATGGAACCGGTCTGCTGCGTGTCCCCAAACCCCATGCTGAGACTGGTTTAAAACTTAGTCAGTTCAGTCTTGTGTTCATCTGTCTATATCTTGAATATAAATGCAACAACTTGGATGCATCATGTGTAATTACGTGTTCACTTGTATTCCCATCAGAGTTGCATTATCTGCATTCTGAATTCCCACCTAGAGTTTCCTTTATTATATGGTCTGAATGTTTGTTTCATGTTCCCGGTCTCTCGCAACTCAATCCTATCCATAGATAAGGTTCCAGGTACTGAAAGAACATTTTAGATTAAAAGAAATTCCCCGAAATAAGATCAATGAATGGGTGAAAATATAATTAAGAATACATAATCTTTTAAGAGTTTGTAAGAATCATTTGTTTGAAAGTGGGCCGTTTTAATTAAAATGGCAATCACAACAAAATCCCAAAATAATAGGCAACTTCAGAAGACTTTTGCCAGCCTGAGACGGAAATAGTCAAAATAGCAGATCTACAACCTCACAACATGGCACAAAGCAATGTGCTGTGAGCTCATAGATCTGCTATTTTCACTACTCGTGTCATTTCTTTTCCCACTTAACTGTTTTATTAGGGATGTCCCGATACTGACACAGAAAAGTGTCAGTATATCGGCCATTATTTGTCACCATCAGGTCATTATCAGTATCGGCAAACAAGCCAGTCTAAGCATAGATCCGATACAGGGGTATTTGGTTGACACTATCGTGAAATAAAAGTTACTAGCCCACTATTTCTATTTTGTATTATATTATGTATTATTTTCTGGTATCCAATTGGTATCCAAATTGTGTTATCGGGATTGGATCGGAAATTTTAAAAACAATTAAAAAAAAAAGTATGTAGAAAAAAATTGAAAAAATGTTGGAACTGTCTTTCAGATTTCTATTATTATTTTTTGTTGCTTTAAATCATTTGGAATATATAATATTTTGTGTTCGGGAAACTTAATCACAACCCAAACATGAGTCCCGAACTATTGTTTGAGAGAGAGAGAGCGCAAGAGAGCGATTTCTACAGCTAGGATAAGCAAAACAACAAAAAGGGAACTCCTCGTTAGAGTGAGAAGGGGGGGGGGGGGGGGGGGGGGGTGAGGGAGTGGTGGGGGTTCCATCTGATTGTGCAAGGAGGCGAGATGGCACAGAGATTGGGGCAGAGCTTGTTTGGCCGTATCACCTGCGACTCTTCATCTTGGGAGGTCCTCCCGCTCGCCCACACAACTCTCCGGAGAGAGAGAGAGAGAGGCCCACTGCACCACACACACACACACACACACACACACACACACACACACACACACACACACACACACACACACACACACACACACACACAACAACCCTCTTCCAAGTTGTTCTATAACCCACTAGATAGATATATAGATATTTTAGATTTTAGTGAGTCAATTTATTTATTCTTTTTTTTGCAAAAAAAATGTAAAATGTCGCTTTAACAGTTTTTGTATTCAGTTGCCCTTGAAATGTACTGTACTATAATTCTCTAAACTGTTAACAAAAAATGGTAACCAATGAAAGTTATTTGCCATTTGACCACCGAATTTCAGTTCTAATGGAATAAAGCAGTCAAACAACAACAGGACGCACGCACGCACGCGCGCGCGCACGCACACACGCACACACGCACACACACACACACACACACACACACACACACACACACACACACACACACACACACACACACACACACACACACACAAGCAGGTTCTACCCGCAGGCTCAGATACTGTGTGTTGATTGTGTCAGTTTAGAAGATGTATTACACAGAACGCTGTGCGTTGAAAAACAACCGGCGGTGGTTATCTGCACCAGGCATCTTGTCATGCTAAAAATCAAAACTTCTTTGTAAGATGTTCGTGTTCCTGCTGTTGACCACGGAACCATTGTTCGTCAGAATGATTCAAAATGTCTCTAGATATATACTGTATTATAGTTATACTTCCAATTTCAACTTTACAGGAAGAAACCCATATGGAAAAAAACTCTTGAAAGTGGCACTTGTCATACAAGCCAGTAGCCTGACCTCAGTCTGAATTGTCATTTCGTTTCACTTCATCATTCAGACTGAAGTCCATCTCCTCCACAGCAGTTTCTGGGATGGGCGTTATCAAAGCGACAATCTTCACGGTGATTGGTTCATACTAACAAATAAGAATATTGGGAAAGCAGACGACGTTGTTGTCATTATTGTGGCTAATGTGTTAGCCTGGTTGGTCACCCACGATGAGTTACTAGCAGCAACAAAAGCAGTAAAATATTCGGTGATGGTGATGTTTATAAAACCTAAAACCTGACGCTTCTTTAAAGAATAATGAAGTGAAATTAAGTGAGTGACAGGGCTGTTGGCCAATTAGGTTCTGTGCTCGGATTTTCAACCAGTACCAACGACCCCAAAGGCAGGGAAGCCAGTCCTTGAATCACAGGGAAAAAAATAAGGTAGTATTTTTAAGGTGCTGATTCAGGGCTGGTGGATGGGACTAGTGAAGAAACACACTGTGTTCTGGTGGATGGGACTAGTGTAGAAACAAACTGTGTTCTGGTGGATGGGACTATAGTGAAGAAACACACTGTGTTCTGGTGGATGGGACTAGTGAAGAAACAAACTGTGTTCTTGTGGATGGGACTAGTGAAGAAACACACTGTGTTCTTGTGGATGGGACTAGTGAAGAAACACACTGTGTTCTGGTGGATGGGACTAGTGAAGAAACAAACTGTGTTCTGGTGGATGGGACTAGTGAAGAAACACACTGTGTTCTGGTGGATGGGACTAGTGAAGAAACACACTGTGTTCTGGTGGATGGGACTATAGTGAAGAAACACACTGTGTTCTGGTGGATGGGACTAGTGAAGAAACACACTGTGTTCTGGTGGATGGGACTATAGTGAAGAAACACACTGTGTTCTGGTGGATGGGACTAGTGAAGAAACACACTGTGTTCTTGTGGATGGGACTAGTGAAGAAACAAACTGTGTTCTTGTGGATGGGACTATAGTGAAGAAACACACTGTGTTCTTGTGGATGGGACTATAGTGAAGAAACAAACTGTGTTCTTGTGGATGGGACTATAGTGAAGAAACAAACTGTGTTCTGGTGGATGGGACTAGTGAAGAAAGACAGGGAAGGTTGCCATATGTAAGATTAGTCGATGTGGTGGCTCTTCCGAGAGAGATCTTGCGCTCTCATTTAAAAGTGCCATCCAGCCACTTTCTCTGATTTCTTTGGGTGTCCTGCATTTCTACTTTGAACCTCTTACTAAACCGGGAGGAACAGACCTTTATCCGATCTTATCTTGCCTAAGGTAACATAACGAAGGTTCTTGCTCCCTCTCACGACAGTTCCCCATATTATACGCTGACAACAGCGTCCGCCTGCCTGGCATCGTCATCATCGCGATGGCCACGAGCCAACATTTTGCCACGCTCACTCACGGGAGGGACTTCCATCGCCCATGACCATCTGAGCAGCCATCAGCGGCAAGGGAATTCTCCCTTTTTCTTCAGAGTCCCGATCTACCGATCTTCGGTCTCATGTGTGTGGCCCCCGGATGTTATCGCAGCCAATCGACAACCTGCATTTCCCCACCCCTTCTTCGGACCTCTCTCTCTCTCTTTATGTCCCTCTCTCTCTCCCTCTCTCTCCCTCTCGCGGGTGTTCCCTCACCTGAATGCTGTTGGTCGAGATAAGGAGCCGAACAAACGGAGGCGGATGGCCCTTTCATCTGCCCCACCGCGGTCCGGTCACGGCGGTTCACCTTTAAAAAACGTGACACATGTTGCCCCACCTCCCCCCTCCCCACCGCCTCTTGTTTATCGGGAACATCTAGAAAATGTTGCGTGTTTGCCGAGCTATTTTTCTTAAACGCAGCCAGGGGCAGGGCGTTTTCGCTGCGCTTTTCCCATGAAAGTGTCTCACACGCACACACACACAAACACACACACACCTGTGGACACGCGAGAGCGCACGCACACATACACAAGCGCGGTCCCCCGCCTTGTGCACACAAACAGAGAAAACAAATATAGACTCTACCAGGGTAGGATGGCTGCCTGGGTCAGTCGCGGTGGTGATTCCGAGGCCTTTCCAGTGTTGCCAACTGCCAAAATCCAAAATGCACTAGTGGCACTTCCAAAATGCACTAGAATGCGCTAGATGCTTGCCTGGAAGGGAATATGACCATTAAATGACCATTAATCTTCTACATTCTCTAGTTGTGTAGACTTGGGCTAATTCACATGATGAATATTTTAACTCTTGAGAGTGTAAAAATGAAACCAAATGGACCCGCAAGGGTCCATTTGGTTTCATTTTTACGCTCTCAAAGAGTTACATCTGGTTAACCAACTATCCATCATTTAGCCTGGGGACCACTGGTTGAAAACCACTGTCATAGGAGGAGAAATGGTGAAAAATGAGGGTTTTTATCTCTGGCCCCTGTCAATCAATTTCACCCCAACTCACCAGCCAAAAAGCACTAGATTTTCACAAATTTTGGCGCTAGGGGGGTCTGAAAAAGCGCTAAATATAGCGACAAATGCGCCAAGTTGGCAACACCGGGCCTTTCTAATCTCACCTCACACTATACTAAGGGGTGTAGTGGAGCGGGGACGCGGGGGATGGCGTCCCCACACTTCTCACATCTAAAATATTTTGGGGGGCAAAATTAGGCCTACCATTTGTTTTTTGTCTTGTCATTTACTTTCATGGATACAATTAGGCATTGTAAACAATCTTTCCCAATATGCTATACTTGTTTTAATAGCATGTCTGTGTGTGTTGCGCAGGTGCACGCAAATGCGCATGCAAATGCAAGTGTGCATGCACGTGTCTTAAAGGGGAATTCCCCTCATTTTCAATATTTTGCTATGTCATTAATATACCTTAGAGATGTTGTGTGGACATGATAAAAAAAAGTCCCCACCCCCCATTCCGTGTTTTCTAGAAATGGAGGTCTCAAAAAAATAGCATGGTGAAATACATCTTGATGATGATGATATCATCGTTTAAAGATACATCGCATGGATGCAACTGGGACGTATCCTCAGTGATGTATCCCAAGGTCATGGGGGTTTCGGGTCTCGCAACATCATACCCCTCACTCAGGCGACCCAGCCGGGGTTGATCAAGTCCCGACTTACGTCCCAGTAGCTACTCTCGGTCAGTCCACTAGGGAAAGACCCAAGGCCATACAATCCACTGCTCCAGAACTATTCCGCCGGTACTGGGAGGCACCATACTCTGGCACATGGAGGGACTAGGCTCTGTGGGTTGACTCCTGTCCAGACCCCTCCTACGTCTCACCAGGTCTGCTCCTGCTCTCACCAGGTTGGCACAGGACCTGTGCGTTGCACCAGACTCCCAGCACCGGCAATTCATTCAGGAGCAGCGAATCACAATGGCCCTCCTAACGGCCTCACCAAGAGTTGTTGGGCTTCCTCCTCACGGAGGACACAGGCTGGGGCGCTAACCCATACTGCTCACCCGAGTGCCGTCTACATTCCGGCTGTCACCCGTCTCTCCGGTGGTCACCAAGTCTTTCCCTGGTTGTCACATAGTCTATTCCTATGAGCCACTATAAATAGAAACTAAAGGTTTAAAGATACATCGCATGGATGCAACTGGGACGTATCCTCAGTGATGTATCCCAAGGTCATCGGGGTTTCGGGTCTCGCAACATCATACCCCTCACTCAGGCGACCCAGCCGGGGTTGATCAAGTCCCGACTTACGTCCCAGTAGCTACTCTCGGTCAGTCCACTAGGGAAAGACCCAAGGCCATACAATCCACTGCTCCAGAACTATTCCGCCGGTACTGGGAGGCACCATACTCTGGCACATGGAGGGACTAGGCTCTGTGGGTTGACTCCTGTCCAGACCCCTCCTACGTCTCACCAGGTCTGCTCCTGCTCTCACCAGGTTGGCACAGGACCTGTGCGTTGCACCAGACTCCCAGCACCGGCAATTCATTCAGGAGCAGCGAATCACAATGGCCCTCCTAACGGCCTCACCAAGAGTTGTTGGGCTTCCTCCTCACGGAGGACACAGGCTGGGGCGCTAACCCATACTGCTCACCCGAGTGCCGTCTACATTCCGGCTGTCACCCGTCTCTCCGGTGGTCACCAAGTCTTTCCCTGGTTGTCACATAGTCTATTCCTATGAGCCACTATAAATAGAAACTAAAGGTTTAAAGATACATCGCATGGATGCAACTGGGACGTATCCTCAGTGATGTATCCCAAGGTCATCGGGGTTTCGGGTCTCGCAACATCATACCCCTCACTCAGGCGACCCAGCCGGGGTTGATCAAGTCCCGACTTACGTCCCAGTAGCTACTCTCGGTCAGTCCACTAGGGAAAGACCCAAGGCCATACAATCCACTGCTCCAGAACTATTCCGCCGGTACTGGGAGGCACCATACTCTGGCACATGGAGGGACTAGGCTCTGTGGGTTGACTCCTGTCCAGACCCCTCCTACGTCTCACCAGGTCTGCTCCTGCTCTCACCAGGTTGGCACAGGACCTGTGCGTTGCACCAGACTCCCAGCACCGGCAATTCATTCAGGAGCAGCGAATCACAATGGCCCTCCTAACGGCCTCACCAAGAGTTGTTGGGCTTCCTCCTCACGGAGGACACAGGCTGGGGCGCTAACCCATACTGCTCACCCGAGTGCCGTCTACATTCCGGCTGTCACCCGTCTCTCCGGTGGTCACCAAGTCTTTCCCTGGTTGTCACATAGTCTATTCCTATGAGCCACTATAAATAGAAACTAAAGGTTTAAAGATACATCGCATGGATGCAACTGGGACGTATCCTCAGTGATGTATCCCAAGGTCATCGGGGTTTCGGGTCTCGCAACATCATACCCCTCACTCAGGCGACCCAGCCGGGGTTGATCAAGTCCCGACTTACGTCCCAGTAGCTACTCTCGGTCAGTCCACTAGGGAAAGACCCAAGGCCATACAAGGTGTGTTTCACCATGTTAATGAGTTTCCTTTTTCCATTCCATTTGGTTCACATTTGTATACACTCTCAGAAAAAAAATGAAAATGGGTGGAATTCCCCTTTATGAGGCGTCCCCCCACTTCTAAAAGTCCCAATACAACACTGACTACAGTATACTGGCTCTGCTGCCAAAGCCCTGAGTGTCACTTTAAGTTTGTAAGCGTTGGACAGCGGACACACGAGGACCAGAAAGATTTCTACTTCGCCAAAAAGTGATTTGTACTATTTTGTACAACTAGGATTTGTAGAGGAAATGTTTTAAATAAAAATAAAGTAAGATTTTACATTTTTAGCAATATCTTTCAAAAAAATAATGATTGTACATACTTTTATCATGGTTAAAGGTTAAAAGTCAAAGGTTAAAAAATGTTTTAATTGTGTGTGATGTGTGATGTTTTAATTGTGTTCAATTTAATTGTGTGATTTTCAGCCTCTGTGGGGGTATTTATATTATGCAAATATCATGACCAACGGCATTGAAATACTTCAACAATAAACATCAGTATGTGTTTATTTGGAAAAAAGAATAAAAAAAATATTTATAAATTAGACCCCAGGAAATGATATCTGGTCAAACTGACACAAGTTCGAGTGGCTTTCACATTACCCAAATGTGAGGGCCTCCTTCACCTTAGATCCTGTAGATCAAGTAGATCCTATAATCTTTTGTTGCCAGATGTCCTGGGGTCCAGCAGGATTATAATAAATGAATACATATTTAGCCCCATACTCAAATGCACTCAACACTCAAAAACATAATAGCAAGAATTTGATTTGACTGTGAAACTTATTTTTTTCCAGAAAAGTATTTTTTTGCTTCATTTTGCCATTACCACGATATACAAGCGGCAGCTGTTGCGTAATTTCACGAGACCGACTATTTTCGCTATTTTCTCACTGTTGCAACAACAGCCTCGTGCGACAACAACGTCTACAAAAAACAGGGCCTGGGTTTGTTTTAACCGTTCCTTACCTTGCCCAAGGTGTGTCCCTCTCTCTCTCTCTCTCTCTCTTCACCTCATTAGAGTGAGCTGTCAGTCAGTCTCTCAGGGCTTGGCAAACACTTGGCTCTATTAGTGGCATTAGGCCTTTATCTGTTGACTGCCGGCTGTCAGGTTAGAGCCACACAGCTGGCCGCTCAGGTGGTCTGTCTGTCTCTCTGTCTGTCTGTCTGTCTCTCTGTCTGTCGGTCTGACTCAGACATGATGGGGGAAAGGTCGAAAGGAAAGTTACCTGGGAAAGAAAAAGAGAAGACAACTAAACAAAACAAAGCGTCAAGTTCTGGTCTGCATCTGTTGCTGTCTGCTTCTTGGCGATGACGTTTCAGGGACGGTCTGTTTGTTGACGGAGGCATTTGGAGCATATGGATGCCAAACAGAGACTTTTCTTTTGGCTTATGATGTGCTGACAGCCCTTACAGAAGAGTTCATCATCATAACACTGAACACACAACTACAGAAGAGTCCATCATAATACCCAGGATCCGACTGGGTCAGGGGAAACTGCCGATCTGCAAGCTCACAATTTGTCTCAATTTGGCCTTAATGTGCGCGCCCCCAGGCGGAAGCTATAGGGGTCATAATTATGGTTGATAACAATTGTCCAATCACAGTTAAGCATAACATGTGATAGACAAACCTCTCCACCAATAGTTTTCCTGTGATAAAACATAGTTTTAAAAAATAAATGTCACACACATATTTTTTCACCTGCATAGGGCGCATTTGGAAGAGATTTTGAAGTTCTGGTCAAAAAATGAGACAGTATTTACAGTGTGTAATGTCCATTATATTTACATTGGAATGAATGAGCCTGACTTGAATGTGTCCAACCCATGGTCAGACACAGGGGAGAGGGTGGGGCTTACTGCAAGGTTTATTGACAGAAGACATTGTGTTAAGATACCCTAGACCAGTGGTGTCAAAGTCATTTGGGGTGGGGGCCGCATTGGACTTAATGTGACTTCATGGGGGCCGGAGCGCCGCGGTGCAACCAGTCGCAGACCGCAAGCATGCACGGCACACGCATGTTTATGTACACAGCCGTTACTTATATACAGTATATCACACAAGTCATATTTATTATTAAGAATAGCTATTAATATATATTAATGACTTTTCATTATTGGTTTTATACTTGTAGCCTAGATTAAGACATTTGCTATGAAAGATGCTATTTTTATTTACAGAGCATCAATAAACCATATGAAAATAGCATTTAAATTTCAAATACTAAATTTAAGTAAGTATGTATAGTTAACTAAGTATAGTTCTCGGTTATACACCCTTGTACTGCTGAAGTATAGTTCTCGGTTATACACCCTTGTACTGCTGAAGTATAGTTCTCTCGGTTACACACCCTTGTACTGCTGAAGTATAGTTCTCTCGGTTACACACCCTTGTACTGCTGAAGTATAGTTCTCTCGGTTACACACCCTTGTACTGCTGAAGTATAGTTCTCTCGGTTATACACCCTTGTACTGCTGAAGTATAGTTCTCTCGGTTACACACCCTTGTACTGCTGAAGTATAGTTCTCTCGGTTACACACCCTTGTACTGCTGAAGTATAGTTCTCACTTTGCAGCGCCAGCAGCCTAGCCTGGTAAAACGACTCCCCCTGCTGGACAACATGCATTACATGCCGTTCAGAAGAGAGCTCAAAAGCATTTCTTTAAACGATCATAACTTTTGATAGGAACGTGCTAGAGACTTACTTTTTTTTTAATAGACTCAGACATTTTTGCTCTACAAGCCTGGGGCCGGATTAAATCATCTCGCGGGCCGGATCCGGCCCGCGGGCCTTGACTTTGACACATGTGCCCTAGACGTACTGTAGATGTGACGACGAAAGAAACAAGAAAATGACCCGGTCATAATTGCCAGGTGAAACAACAAGCTCTTGTAGTGGCCTGTTTTTGTTTAAATGGTAAATGGTGCATTTATATAGCGCCTTTATCCAAGGCGCTTTACATAGCTTGTGCATCACATTCACCCATTCACTCACTGATGGCAGTGGAAACCATGCAAGGTACCTACTAGCACATCAGGAGCAATTAGGGGTTCAGTGTCTTGCTCAAGGACACTTCAACACTAACTCTGCAAGAGCCCGGGATCGAACCGGCAACCTTGTGATTACCATCCGGTGACTCTACCCCTGAGCCACTGCCGCCCAGTGGTTTCCGATGTTCTTATGGTTGGTTCACTCTCTGTGTTTAGCTCCAGTTAGCTCATAACAGTAGCTGCTCGCTCCACATTGCGGTGTTCAGAGTATGGGTATGCCGTTCAGACTAGACTCCCACTGGCTTAAGAGGCAGCCAATGTTGAGTCGTGTTTAGAGTCGTCTTTGTGGTCGGTATAGCGGTGCGTGCAAATTTAGGACTGGATGCTTCGCACCTGGCAAAAAATAAACATATCAGACATCACCAATGCAATAATCTGCTATCAAACAGAAGACCTGCCAACAGCAGTATTTTACAGTAGCCTGACATTTGGTTTGATTTGATTTATTTGGCACAATTTGTAAAAGAAAATAATAAACAGTAGGAGGCAAAAATTCAAAGCCAACGGCTGCCTTATTCCAAACACCTAGTCATACTAGATCTTGTTTATCTTGTGTCTTATTAGACAAACTAGTTTCATGACTTGTCGGCGCACAGGCACACACTCACGCACGCACACACCCTGTTGTAGTCTCTGCCTTTAGTTTGTCAACTTTAATAAGACATACCGATATTCCTGGTGTTTAAATAAACCATAAAAACAAACAACAACAAAAAACAATCTCTTTTACATATTTATATTTAGTATTACTTTGTGGCCGGCCACTCCCTAAAGTCCCAAAAATAATTGTTAGTGTAGCTGAGATTCGATTTGAACAAACAAACATGCATTGGTGCAACCACAACCCAGAGACACTTGTTTGTAATAACAAGTGTCCTGTGGTGTTTTCACAGTAAACATCCTAAAGTAGCGAGGCTGCGGTCGCGGCACATTTCATTTTGGTTGAGTTTTGACATGTCGGGTTTGTTCTCCTAACAATCCATTCACACACAGGTGACAACAACGAGCCAGATGACATTAGAGGTGTTCGGTTACCACCGACTGGCTGACTGACTGTCTGTCTGTCTGTCTTATTGAGTAACCACTGCACCCCATAGGGAAAATCACTGAAACCCAGCATTCCTCTTCCTGGGGTGGGGGAAATAGCAAATTTACAAGCTCACAAGGTGAGCTTGTACATTTAATTTGTTTAATCCTGTCTGAGGTTTTTTTTAAAGGTATCCTCAAACTGCATTTCTTTTTAAAGAGACTGGATAGACAACTATTACTGAACAGTCTAGGGATGAGTACTCTCAGAAGATATATATTTAGTACTCTTTTAACCAAAGAAAATCACTGTGGCTCAGGAGGTAGAGCAGGTCGTCCAATCCGTCGTGCATCGTCGGTACGAATCCCGGCTCCTCCTGTCACACTGAAGCCTAAATTGCTCCTGATGTGCAGGTTGGTGCCTTGCATGGTTTCTTCAACAATTGGAGAATGTAATGCAAGTAGCTTCGATAAAGGCTCTATCAATGCACCATTTACTTAGACTACCTTTCATGTCTGACTGTACTGTGTACATTTTTTATAAACATATTTTATTGATAGATTAACAGCGGCTTTACAGGAAAGGGTGAGAGCAAGACTTTGCAGCAAAGGTCGTCAGAATCGGCACCCGAAACCGTGACCCATCCCTCCCAGGCCTGCTGTTTACATTTCTGACTAACAACCCATTTCAATCAATCAATCCAGAGTGCTGATATGCTGACTCAAGTAGAGTTTGGGTAAATCCACTTTCCATCACGCCAACCATCCAGCCGAGTCATGGTGACTCAGGACGTACAAGTAATGAAACCTCCACTGCGTTGGTTCAAGACCAAGCGGTGCGTCATCGGCAGAAACAGCTTCACACGTGAGACCTGCAGCGGCGTAGGGGTAGGGGTGTAGAAAGTACAGTAAAGATCTCACCATCAGTGGATATGCTTTGCTCTTCACGTCTCAGGTACACTACTCTCATAAATCAGACACAGCGTGTCAGGACTGTGACATTCACGTCAGGAAGAGTTCAGGAACTCTCTTTCATTAATCATCGTGTTGCACCCGACGCCTCAATTATGATCGCCTGTAATTATAGGACAGACTTTACAAGACTATTCCAAACATCTCAAAGAAAAAACAAATAGCAAACAAAAACTCAGCTATATTCACCATTTGTCATGATATGACAATGTACAGAGCAGTACGTGGTCCTCTGGCATTTTCATGATACGCATTCTGGGAATTTCATCCATTTTCCACATTTCACTGTCATTAAAGGACCACTTCACCACTTTTCGATGTCACCACTTTTACGATGTCTTCATGTAATAGGTCCTCACAAGAAACCTCTCCACCAATAGTTTTCATAAAGCATTGTTTGAAAAAATAAATGTCACACAATTATGTTTCCACTATACGGCAGGCGTTGTTCACAGGTTTGGAAGAGATTTTGAAGGTCTGGTTCCAAAACTGAACCAGTATGTAATGTGTAATGTCCATTGTATTTACATTGGAATGAATGATCCTGGCAGGAAAGTGTCCAACCATGGGTTGGACACTTTCCTGCCAGGATCATTCATTTGTAGACGGTCGATGATAACGGCAGATAAAAGACTGGAAGCGTGTTTTTTGAGTAGCCATTCTAAAACATCTTCTCACTTTTCCCAAACAACTTCCAGTCAAAATAATACACCACTCCTCGTTTTGCTCAGGGACCCCTATAGGTTTATATATACACAGTATATAGTGTGTTTCTTGTATGTGCCAACATGAATCTCGTAGACTACAGAAAAGTTAAGTTCACACATGCACTGTGTGTGTGTGTGTGTGTGTGTGTGTGTGTGTGTGTGTGTGTGTGTGTGTGTGTGTGTGTGTGTGTGTGTGTGTGTGTGTGTGCGCTTGTGTGCATGTGCCAGTGTCAGGGGCGGATCTAGGCATGACTGCCCCACCACACATGATGTCATGCAAACGACTCAAGATATTTCAAATTAAAGTGCTTATAATTAGAATTATTTCCAACACTACTGCTACTACTAACTAACTACAACTGTGGCACCACTATAAACCATCACCATTTCATCATTGAAAACAGAAAACTCTGAGTCAGATCTTTAGCTTTATGCATGCTGCGTGTCTGTTGCAACTTCAACAACAACTGATGTTATTATTGATGCTTAATTGCTTATACTTGCCTAATATACGTATGTCCTGTAACTGAAAATGGCCCTTGGCGGGCGATGAAGCCGCCCCCATACCATTTTCTCCTGCACCCCCCAATTGGGAAATGTTCTATCCGCCCCTGGCCCGTGTTATCGGCATGTAGATCAGGGGCTGCCAGTGGAGGGTGTCTGCACTGACAGCTACTGTTGAGCGATGAGGGTGCGAGTCAGGCCTCCCCTACCGCAGTGAGTCACCGCACACACACGCACACACACACGCCGCGCAAGCAAGCAAGCACACAGAGTTTTTCCATCTCCAGTTCATGGCCTCCCAGCATGCCTCTGTCTGTGAACACAGTACACGCCACATAGGCCCAGATTATCAGATATAGACTGAAAAGGGGGGGGGGGCGCACAGTGGGCTAGACTGCGTCGTAAATATGATGTTACGATACTGGAGCAGGTTGACTGGGTTTAAGACCGCAAAATGACGTAATACCTTTAGCATGAACCGTATTAAAATCACTAAAGAGATGGAGGTCGGGACCAACAGCATATTGGTGTAATGCAGTGATTTTTTTATATCACGGCCCACTATTTATTCAGCATTTGAGCCACGGACCAACATTGGGGACATTTTAGCCCTACAGACACCAGGATTTCTTTTGTTTTTGTCCAACAATTCTAGGCTGGATTTGGGAAACAAAACAATCAAACATACAGATCAAAATGACCATTAATCTTCTACATTGTCTAGTTGTGTAGACTTGGGCTAATTGGTCAGATGGTGAAAATTTTAGCTAATATTAAAGGCAGCCTATAAACAGCAAAAAAAAAAAAAAAAAAAAATATTGGACAGGAGTTATAGTAATCAGTCTGGCTTCCCTCTTTTGCGCTGTGATGCTAAATTGGGACACTCGTTCATGAAAAAATAAATAATACAACAATGGACAATGTTTCTGCCTGACCGTGACGAACAATATCATCTATTTTAATACTATAAATATAAAAAAATGCCATTCGCACAATTACAACTTAGTTAGTTAGTGATCATTAATATCACTTGTTTTGTGCTTGTGAAGTTGTCATGGTGGAAGATTTAGCTCCAAACATTTTTGTTTTTTTCATTTTCCAATCTTCTCTTTTCTTTAAAAAAAAAACGGATGTGACACTAAAATGGGACACGCATTGATGAAAACATTATATAAAAATATTTAAAAAATTGCCATTCATGCTTACCAATATAGTACATCCTACTACTACTACTACCCCCACCATAAAGCCTACATGTAAAGTGTCTAGAGAGAGACAACTTGTTGTGATTTGACACGTTAATAAAAACTGAACTGAATTGAATCACATGGAGCTACAAGCCACCCAGGGTAAGAAAGAAAAAGGAAAAAAAGAAAAGATAATACTCCCTTTATGTTGTTTTTTAAATGGAGACAGAATGAACCAGCATGATGTCATTGCTTCTCTAATCTGTGCCTTCCACAGAAAACAGAATCCCTGTTTGATGTTGGAGGACGACCGACCGGCGGGACTTCCAATTAGGCCCTGTGGTCCAGGCAGGGCCCCGAGGCACAGCTTCTCATAATGGTGTAGGTTAGTAGTAGGGGGGCCCCCGGGGGTCCTTGAGGGGGTTCCGTTCCATCCGAGTCCCCCAGTTAAACAGTATAAGCATAAGAATTAAGTATTAGAATAAGTGGAAGTATTGGTTTAATCAATTTGACCGTGTCAGGCGTATTGGAGAATATATCGGAATCGATTTAATCACGAAAGAAAGATGCTCTGTGATGTGCTGGGAGATTGTGGATCGGCTATATAAAAAATTCATCTTCCATTATGTCCCGTGACAGCTGACTTTTTTCTCCCCGATAGGACTCCAGCAAACCGTATTTATCTTATATTTTTTGTAAACATATCATTTTGACAGACTTTGTTATGGTGGCCTGATTCACGGTCAGTGTGCAATAGAAAAATCAAAGAGTGACATGGTGATTTCCCGCACAATATCTTAACAACAACTGCAGATTATATTTGAATCTGGTGGCCTTTTATGCTCTGCTAATTAATCAGAATTCATTGTGAGCTTGCAGATCTGCTATTTTCAGCATGCAACCAAGTGCAAAGCAACTTGTCTTTTACTTATACCATCCTTCTCCAACAATTTAGTCTAGTTTTTAATTTGTTCATGAAATTGTCAATATATTTAGTCTTAGTTTTAATCATCATAGCTTGGTTTTAATTTAGTTTGTCTTCCATTTAGTAGTCGACGATCACTTGTCGTATAGTTGTAGTCGACCACAAAAGTAGAACATTTACGACCTCACAGCATGTCACATATTATATATAGTGCCACACTATAAGAATGCAGATGTACTCTTTTTGGGGGGAAAAACATGAACAGAATTGTACAAATCTCTGAATTTATATGCATTTCTAACTTAAGTCTTTGCTCCTGGAGGTCCCTATAGTCCCAAAAATATCTTTGGGATCTTTGGGTGGGGGGTTCCCTTCACATGGGAATGTGTGAGTGCCACTGCCCCCGAACGGGACAGAGCGGGACATGTCGGGACAGCGAGCGCGGGCGGGTTTCAGTACGCACCTGATGTTATTCCAGAGAGAGCGGTCGGTCGGTTTGATTTCCACATGGGAGGCGACGATCGAGGATGGCTGCTCATGTCCTCACCTGTCGGAGACAGAGAGAGGGATACCGGGGGCTTAATCATAAGCCAGAGTTCCTTGCTGTTAAGCCTGGGTTGTACACGGTGGTTTAAAGGGGTATTGTGATTGTTCTGTACTTTAGGTAAAAGTAGCATTACCACAATATACACGCAAGCTGCTGAAGTGAAAGGCCTATAAATGTGGTGCTTGTACTTGGGTGAAAGTGCAAAGCTATCATTGGGAATTTCACGTTTAAAATGTAGCCTACTCAGTACTCACACAGGAGGCAAATATTTTTTTTTTTTTTTCAAAAACAGAAAATCTACAACCTCACATTACACTCATCGGCCTGAGAACAGCCACAGCACATTTATGGTGATGATTGACGAGTACAGTATGTCCTTCTTTAGCCCAAGGAGTTGTTTTCTGAGCAAGACTGATGATTGGAATGGATTCAGCATCATGAAAACCCCCTAGTAACACACATCACATGCTACATAAAGTGTAGGAGCCATGAATTGGTTTATTGTTGTGTTAGGTTTTGGTATGAAGAAACTACAGTGGGTCACCTTCCCACCGCCGATTCTGCTTCCCCTAGTTGCGTAAACTTGACTGTCAATCAAAAACAAAAACAAAGTCAAATAAGTCAAGATTATGTAACAGCTGTCTGGCTTCAGAAGACTGATGGCGATAGAGAGGAGACAGAGGAGAGGACACCCATGGGTCAAAGTCATCCGTCTCCTAGAAGGCTCTGCCGTTTATCTGAGGCCTGTCTGTCTGTCTGTCTGTCTGTCTGTCACCCAGTGCTGCTAACCTGCACCGGCTAATTATCTTTGTAGATAACACTTCCGACTGTACAGACAAAACACTGATTCATATCGCCACGCGCAAATCCGGTGTCCCTCAGCTCCTGGAACCTGTGTGTGTGTGTGTGTGTGTGTGTGTGTGTGTGTGTGTGTGTGTGTGTGTGTGTGTGTGTGTGTGTGTGTGTGTGTGTGTGTGTGTGTGTGTGTGTGTGTGTGTGTGTGTGTGTGTGTGTGTGTGTGTGCTTGCTTGCCGCACGTGTTGTAGAATTTGAGCAACAGACATTTTGAGAATAGTTTTCCTGGTGGTTTGTGTGTGTGAACTTTGATCTGTACTGTGTTGTGGTTTTGTGTGTGTGTGTGTGTGTGTGTGTGTGTGTGTGTGTGTGTGTGTGTGTGTGTGTGTGTGTGTGTGTGTGTGTGTGTGTGTGTGTGTGTGTGTGTGTGTGTGTGTGTGTGTGTGTGTGTGCGCGCGTGTCTCGTTCCTAACCTCCCATCACATTATGTGCTACTCCTAAAGTCCTATAAATTTAACAATGCCTACATTTCCCTGTGTTGTTCATCAATTATTGAACTCATTGATAAAGTTCCCTGCTGCGTTTTCAATTGCTAAAGATGACAGCGCAGTCAGTATGAAAGCAAACCGTAGCAGATTAAATATATAAACATTAGTTATAGTTACAAGTATTAGTTAAGAATGTGACATTATTTGGGCATACCGTATGACCACACAACTAATGAACAAACATATACCAATACATAACTCACAATGCAATGACACAAAACACAAACCAATATGTAACTGTAAGAGGGAATGCCATACATACACAGAAGTGTCTGCATCGTTAATCACTTCTTTTGCCTCAGCACGTCTATAATAACAGCAGAATTAGTGGCGTGACCAAGAGTATGTTTTTGTAAAGAATTACCGTTTGGTGTGGCAAGATGACTAACTAAACACATCACTACTTCATGTTACGTGTATACAGGTACTGCTACGTTTAGTGTGTTTAGAACAACCGGTGTTCCTACAGCATCACAGTATACATACCGACTCTGGTCTACTGTATATAAGCCTAGTGAGCTAAGGAACAACTTTATTATAGTGCATAGATGTCAAACTCAAGGCCTGGGGGCCAAATCAGGCCCATAAATGAATAGTTGTCAGCCCGTGGGAGGATATTTAACTACTATTAGACCTGCCCCTCTGGCATATTCAACTCAATTGATTTGCTTTCTTATTTTACTATGAGCTCAGCCTCGCGAGGCTGCCTGTATCGCGAGAATGTCAGTTTTTAACAGTTTGTGAATGAGGTGCTATTGGAGAAAATTCTGGTCTTTCAATGCGTCAATATAACTATGTATTGTTTGCAAATCATATGACAAAGTATCCGAAAATAACCACACAGCCATTAATACATGATGTTTTCCATGCCTTGCCTGCTGGTCCCTATTAAATCCCATTAATTTATCAACTTCCGGTTTGAAAGTGGCATCACACAGGGCTCCTTGATGTAGGAGTGAACGGGAATAACAGTACTGTCCCTCTAAAATGCTCTGCTTTGAAGGCAGGACCTGTATTTGCAAGGTAGTATATTTTCACAACACGCTATTACAACTTGTAAGTGCCAACTATGAGTAGTACTCCTTTCCCACCCTCCCCCTCTCTCTCTTTCCATCCGCCCCCTCACACACAAGCACACACCCAGTCCGTTGCGTGACAGCAGCGGGGCCTCCTAGATATAGCTGGGCTCCGCGGCAGGTGAGGTGAGTGAGTGAGTGTGTGAGCGTCCAAAAATGCGGCGGATCCGGAGTGAGCCGCGGCGCGGCGTGACACGGCATCCAACCGTGGCGGCTAGCTGCCAAGAAAGAAGACATTAACCCACCCTGCAAGCAAGCAAGCACGCGGGGGCCGGGAGGCGGCCTCACCTGCTCCGTGTGCAAACAACACTACACTGCGATATATAGGCGCGGCGGCATACAGCGCTGCGCTACTAGCAGCGCCTCTCCTCTGTCAACGACCATGGAGGAGCGCTAGCACGCATGAGGAGGGAGGAAGGAAGGGAGGGGCCGCGCTACGAGCTGATCGGTCACATGCACATACCTGTTGATGTCTGTCTTTATCCTTTCTTTGGCTGCTCCTGTGCTGTGTGTGTTGTCAGTGTGCGAATTCTATTCAAAGGAGTCTTTTTTTAAGATGTGTGTTTGTGTACATGGCTTGTGTTTGATCTGTTGACCTTTCCGAGGATACCTGCTGTCATACACTGATTAACCTTTTTCAGGGACTTAATACCGTTGATGCAATGACGTAATTCCAATAATAACTAGAAAAAGTGCCCTTCTGGGCCCAGGTCTCCGCCAGGATGAGAGCAAATTTGTCGTACCGATTTGCATGATGTATGGATAAAATCTGTGCGAATATTTTAATATCAAATGTCTTTCCTTGCACTCTAGGGACTGCACATGCAAAGTTGTACAAGGATGGGTGAAGATGAAACAAAAGTCTAATAAAATTTACGGGTGCTGAACTAAAAAAAGTTGAACGTGCAAAAGAGAGAAATCGTTCGCACACCCTATAGTAGCTCCCAGGATACTTTATTCGGAGGAGACCACGTTTCGACCCTACATGGGTCTTCGTCAGGTCAAAGTTGCCAGTAGGAAAGCACAAATTGGCCTGTTATAGCATCACAGTTAAAAACAGACGAATCCTGCAAACTTTGGAAGGCAATCTTGGCCAATGGGGATGGAATATGGGGAAGCAGACAGATCCATGTTGATCACATGATTATGGAGATAGTGTAAATATACCGATTTGCATTTTTATCCATGTATGGATAAAAAATGTACAAGTAATCTACAGAAATGTGCACTATAACAGAGAATGGGAGCAGTGGTTCATCGTGGTACATGGTTACATTCACCCATTCACAAAGAGTCATATACCCATGGAGGAGGAAACCACATGGGGTGGCATTTCGCTGTCACAGCAAAAATAGCCCATCTCCAAGCTCAAAGTGTGTCGCAGTGTGATGCACTTGTCTAGAAAGATGCTTTGAATAGAAAAAACACTAAGTTTTATAAACATCACGAATTTAGACTGAAGTACAGTGAAGCGGCTTCATGTTTCCAAATCAATAATTATTAACCTGAAGCCCTATCATGTGAAGGCGAGGGCCCCGATGTGGTCCCCGGGCCGCCAGTTTCTCACGTATACATGCATGCACGTGTATGGGAAGGAGGGTGTGTGCGCCATAATAAGATGGGTGTGTGTCTGTGTGTGTAAGAGTGTCTGTCAAAGAACTATATTTATCTAATGCGTTGTTGTGAGAGCGGCGCGGAGCACTTTGAAGTGCACGCTGGAAGGCCTGCTGCATATTTGGAAGCGTGCGATCCACAGTGGCAGGTCTTGGTTTATTTAGCAGGTCTCTAGATCCCAATTTAGTGTGTTCTGAGGGGTGAATCTGTCCGTTTTTTTCTTTTGTTGGTTTGATTTGATTTTAGCTAAATATACATAACAAATCACAATATAATGTAAACCCACTAAACACATTAAAAGGTAAAATCAAGATAGATACATAGCTGCATTTTTTCTCCCTCTACATTGCATCTACTTTGATGCTGCAGCTGTTTCCCTGCAGACAGACACGTGCTTTATGGACCAAATGGACCCTTGCGGATCCATTTGGTTCCATTTGTACAGTCTCAGAAAAAAAGGAAACTCACTAACTTTTTACCATGCCCACACAACATCTCTAAGGTATATTAATGACATTAGTAAAATATTGAAAATGAGCGAAATTCCCCTTTAAGACACAAGCATGCACACTTGCCTTTGCATGCGCATTTGCGTGCACCTGCGCAACACACACAGACACGCTATTAAAACAAGTACAGCATATTGAGAAAGATTGTTTACAATGCCTGACTGTATCCATAAAAGTAAATGACGAGACAAAAAACACACCCCTGCATATTAAATCTTGCCTATAGTACCTTTAAGATGTATAACGAAACACTGTGTTTCAATGTGGAACTCCTCCTGGGGGTATACGGTGTGTGTTTGCGCATGGTTGTGGGTATGCGCGCGCACACACACTCACGTGTGTGCGTGTGTTTGTGTGCATTGCGTGCGGTAGAGGAGTGGTTCGCGGGCCCTACGGAGGAATGCAGCAGGTATACTAGTGTTGTACGTAAACACGTGCAGGCTGTCGCCACGGCGACCTTTATACAAAGCCGCTTCCTGCCCGGAGGAGTAGCGAGGAGATTTCCTTCCTTTTATCTGTGCAGCGTTTTATGCAATTGTCCAATGACTGAGGGGGAAATTCATTCACATAAATGATCCCCCCACCCCCCATACCCGAGTCAATAAGAGAGCTGAGCTGGCCATGAGTCAGGGTGAGTAGATCACGGCTGCCCGGCAGCAGGGCAGAGGGTGACAGGCATGTTTTTTTCTGCCGACCTCACACCGACCAGCAAGTTTGGAAATACAAACGGCAGGAATAAGCCTTAAAGGCTTTCCAGACGGCAACGATAAACGCGGCAATTCTCGATTCTCTCTGCAGTGCCGACATAAAGATAAAGATAAATCGCCCGTCGGTTAACGCCAGGCGTTTTAAAAAGCTCACTGGATTGAGCTTTCAAAAACATTGCGCGCGTGTGCACAAAACGAGCACGCGCGCAACACAAATCAGTGGACGCCGCGCAATAAACGACCGGCGTTACACGCCCTCTTGATCGTAGGTTGCACAAAACACCAGTCCCATTGGAAAATGAAATAGAATGCTGCGATTTATTACTCGCCATCTGTTAGGTCATTTTATCAGGTATGTTTGACCAATCTGGGAACTAAATCGTCACCAAGAAATGTCTTCACGTTCATGTGTTTCTAATTGTGTATAATAATAAACATGTACTACACCCTGGCTGGGCGGTAGTTGCAGAAGTTACTGTATTTACAGTCCTCAGTGGAACAACTGTGTTCAGTCCTCACTATAGCGTCTTGACTTATTCACTCTCAGAAAGAATGATTTCAACCAACAAAGCAGTTATAGAAGTGCGCAAAGTGCACACGATTCCATCTTTTAAACCAGGGGTGCCCAAAAGGTAGATCATGATCTACCAATAGATCACCAAGGCTGTGCAGGTAGATCACATGACAAGCCTCTAAATATATAACACTTGAAATAAGGTAACTTGATTGACATAAAAAGGCCTGTCAGCGACAAACAGCGCCTATGGGTGTTATATTATAATAACCTGACTAATAAGCCAGAGTCTGGCTTATTGGTCAGGTTATCATAATGTAACACCAATGCCACTATTCCATTTTCACCCTTCTATTATAATGTAACGTCATCAGCACCATATGCCACTGTATAGATATAGATATAGAGATATAGAGTATACGCTTCCGCGTAATACTACAATCTGGCCTAGTCGGCAGGATTTGGAGTGCGAGTGTTATCCCCAATATACCCGTATACGTCCTTGCGGGTACACATGAAGGACATCATGTACGGCAATCCGCGGTGTGAAGTGTGAAGCAGGAGGACGTGCTCCAAAATGTAGCACCCAGCCATGAGCCAGCCACAACAGCCCCGCCAATAGGACTCAGCCCTATAGGCGCGACTGGTTGTGCGTTGGACTGGCGAGTGGGAGTCCCGGGTTCGATCCACGCTTCCGCGTAATACTACATAAGCACAAAGGGAGAAATAAAACGTTTCTGCGGGGTATACATTTTTGCGAGCACCGCGGCGCGGTCCTCCCACGACACCCCCAGATTCACACCATGTCAAGTAAGACTCGAGTATCCAAATCAAATCATTAACATTTGTTTAACCATGAATGTCCCGGGACGTGCGGCGTGCACGTGACGTCATTAAATACAGCGTAGTGGCAGTAAAAAAAAAGCATGACAGCCCTGGTCACAACCTATACTGTAGAAGGCAAAACATGCACAATTTCCTCATGCTTTATGTAGCATCATGTGATGTGTCTAACTAAGGGGTTTCGTGATGCTGAATCCAATTCTAAGCATTTGTTTTGAAAACGGCTATAGCACTTGCCCAAAAGTGCTGACTATGCACATTTATGATGACGGGTATGTCTGTTTTTAGCCCAAGGAGCAAAACTAATGCTTGGAATGGATTCAGCATCATGAAAAACCCAGAGGAAGACATATCACATCATGTTTTGCCTTCTATAGTTTGCGACTAGAACCTACTACATGTTGTTAAACACCATTAGAAACATTTCTTGGTAAAGATTTAGTTCCCAGATTTTCATAACTTTCCTTTATTATTATATCAATACATGCCATGTTGGTAAATGTGTAATTATATAGCACCTTATCCAACACACTTTAGATTCACACACACACACACACACACACACACACACACACACACACACACACACACACACACACACACACACACACACACACACACACACGGCACATCAGGAGCAATTTGGGGATCAACGTCTTGCCCACACTTTGGCATGTAGACAGGATGGAATGGGATTCGAACCACCAACCACGGGCAGTGGCGGCTCCAGACAATTTTTACTGGGGGTGCTATTGGGAGCTTGAATATAGTAATGGAGGTGCTATCCCCCCACACACACACATTTTTCCCAGATTTAGCCGTCAAAAACACTCTGTGTTTTTTGCCCCCATTTTCACACCAGAAAACAAGTAGGCAATAATGTAGTTATTAATGTCGCGCAAGCTACTGTTTTCAAAAGCAATGCATCCATCATACATCTATTGCTCTAAGGCTACAGTCCATTAGCCCCTACCTATCCAACACAATCTTGGGTAGATTATACTCAACATCAACGATGTTATGTAGTTAAAGGGACCACAGCCAACGTCTAATCATGTTTATTTTAATTGTGCTGCTGGGACTATTACTATAACCAATAATAAGTTGTAATCACACACCAAAAAAGCCGCTATCCATTACGAGATAGAGAGAGAGTGATAGAGAGAGAAATATGCAGGCAGCAACATACAAAATAAGAACAGAATGATAAAACCACCAGTGTTCTGCAGCCCTGCTGGCCCCTGCACATACAGAAGAAAGCTGTAGTGTAGATTTTTGAAAAGCAGATAACAGAATAATGCCACGGTGCCTTCCAGGCCATGACACACACTTGTAGTAGGGAGTTCAATGCCCAGTCTTCCCAGTGCCCACTCAAACTGCTAGGATCATCAGATCCAAACAGTTCATTTGAGGGACAGGTGGGGACAGTGGGGAAACTGGGTAATAAAAAACACATCTAGCAGGAGCAGGGACAAAGAGAGATCTTTACAATAGAAAGACAACAACTATTAGGGGGACTAACTAATTAGGGAATTTTTTAGCACTGACACCTGCCAGTTACAATGTGAGAGACAGACAAGGTCTCAATATGAACAGTAATACTGATGGCTGTCAGTCACAATGTGGGAAAGACAGGGTCTCAATATGAACACTGATAGCTGCCAGTCACAGGCAGACAGGGTCTCAATATTTGGAAAGTATTTGAAATGAGGACTGCTCCACATGAAGAGGGACTTCTGGTCACCCTTCAAACTACAGGCATATGGTATAATAGTAATGAAATCAAACAGTTACTCACCATTGAATCTTTACATTTAAGAAGCTGGCAAAACAAAATGCATGCCATGCAGCAACTCTGGTAACGTCTGTAATCTAGCCAGGCAGTAAAACCAGTGTTTATTGTAGCTCCTGTTTTCGTCCTGAATAATGTCCTCTCAACTCCATGTTTACGATGCTCAACTTAGGAGGCCTGACCACAAACTTGTTTGTTTCTAGTTTGTATCGTTATGATCTGTCTCGCTGTTGTTCTGTCACTGTGCTGCTGCAAATCCAAAACCACCCGCCATGCATTGATAAACAAACTAGCACAATACTACAGCGGGTTGGTCCAAAGCATGTCAGGTGACCGTGCAGGTGATGCGCGCCGCTCGCATAGCGTTACGTCAATAGCGTAAGATGTACGATATGTACGTAACTTTACCCGAATGACACGCTGCATCACTAGCCCTACCTCCTGAAACACTCTCTTCTCCGGACTAGAGGCAGCACAGCAGTTCAGGTGAGACCCATTGGTGTACAGCAGGGGATTGATTGATTGATTGATTGATTGATTGATTGATTGATTGATTGATTGATTGATTGATTGATTGATTGATTGATTGATTGATTGATTGATTGATTGATTGATGTGGAATGTACCTTCCATAACAAACGAATGCTGTTCATTGCCATTTACAGTGAGCGAGCATCCAAGCACACTGATAATGTTGGACATTTCCTTGCAATGCAATGATGACTCAACTGGGAAATCCAGTATAGGTTATATTTCCTCCTATTTCCCCCTAACTGGATTTTCCGTGGAAGTCTGACTTATCAGTAATTCACAACATCGTAATCGTACACCACTGCAGGGCATTTAGCCAAGTTGTTTGTCATACTAGTGGTCGAGGAAGTGCAAATCTTCAGTTTCCTGCATAATTTCTACTAAAGGCAGTTAGAGCACATGTAATACCTTCACAGACCACCAGTGGTCCACAATTGAAAACTCACTAAACCCAGGGTGTAATTAAAGGGGATTTCCACCCATTTTCAACATTTTACTGTGTCATTAATATACCCCCCATTCTGTGTTTCCTAGAAATGGGGGTCTGAAAAAAATCATTAACATGACTTGATGACATCAACAAGTTGTGTTTCACCATGTTAATGATTTTGCTTTTAGGACCTTTTTTTTCTGAGAGTGTACAAATGGAACCCAAAGGACCCGCTAGGGTCCTTTTGTATGCTCAGAGAAAAAAAGAAAATGGATGTAATCCCCTTTAAGTGCAAGTGAATGAATGTTTTTTTTAACAGAAATGAGAGTTACATACAAGTCAAGTACACGCTGCTACAGTAGGCCTACTGACAGCTTGGAGATTTACACTACAATTCAAGGAGGCAAATATTGTATATCCATAGATGAAATGCATTGGAAAAACTTGCAAACTGCAGACATTCATTTTTTATTCCCAAAATATATTTTTTCTTTCATCTAGGAAATCTCACTTAATTAAGAAAACATTTGGGCCTAGATTTTCGTTACCGCTATACGCCTTATCCCTTAACTTCTTTGCCTTTTTAAACTTTTTACGAAACATTTTTTCAATAGTTAGAATGGCCAGTCTACCAGCTTACAACATGTCAATAGATTAACATGTTAAACTATTCCAAAAGATTTTTCAAAATAATAAAAAAAAAGGGAAAAAAAAAGAAAACAAAGAAGTTAGGGATCAGGGGTTTAGCATGAGGCCTTGGGATATTGGGGACACATCAGAAATGTCTTTATGGGTGTGGAGTTAAACTGTGGGAACCACTGCTGACCATAAAACACACACCGTCCGTCACACGGTGTCACTACAGTGTCCACCTACCTGCCCTATAGTCTACCCGCACATATTATGGCTCCTAGGGGTCTCACAGAGGCCCTCCAGGGGCTTCCAGCGGGTCCCCGTATGCAATACAACCCAAGATATTTCAAATTAAAGTGCTTATATTTAAAATGATTTGAAACACCACTACTGCTACTAACTATAACTACCATTGTGGCACCACTAAACCAACAGCATTTCACCATTGAAAACAGAAAACTCTCTGAGTCAGACCTTTAGCTTTATGCATGCTTCGTGCCTGTTGCAACTTCAACAACAACTGATGTTATTATTGATGCTTACCTACCTAATATACAGTAGGTCCTGTAGCCGAAAATGGTATGTGTGCGGCTTCATTGAAGTCGCCCCATGCCATTTTCTCCTGCCACCCCAAATGAGAAATGTTACATCCGCCCCTGCTGTAAACTGCAGCTAAATTATTGATAGTCAGGAGGAGTGCTGGACTATAATGACGCCTACATGTAATATTATCAACTCTAATGATATTACCAAAATGGGTATGATCCTAATCCACCGCAGGATTCTGCACACATGACAAACACTACCAACTGTCTCTAAATAGATGCATGTTCTACATCATGTTCTTTTATGGTGCATGGGAGGGAGACTGGGGAAACTAATATGTAACATATTACTCTTTGAATCAGTATAAGTAATATAATATTACTTTTTGTAAGGGGTCATCATTAAAGTAAAGATATTACTCTCAGGAGGACCTTTTGATTTAGTTAATCGTGGTCTTTAGAATATGAGTTTGTGTTAAGCATTTGCGGCCATCATCTGGAAGATGTTAGTTATAGTCTAGTTTCGTGAACTATAAATAAATAGCCACTGTTTTGTTCAAGACATTTTGACTATATAAATCAACTGGCAACTAAAATGAAAATAAATCAACTAAAATGTACTTTGGCGGGCCTTGATGGGGTCGATTTTACCTGATCTACAAGCTCAACACTGGCAGGAAGGATTAGCTGATACTGATCTGTATCTGTATAACTCTGAGAGTGTAGAAATGCAAGCAAATGGACAGAAATACATGTACATGTCTCTCAACTCTTATGGCCCGTACAGACATTTACATCAAGGCAGCTTTTGGCTGTCCCCAAAGTCAACACTGCTCTGCCTCCTCATTCATTTCCAATAGGAGTAATGGCAGTGCCGCATGTAATGTGTAGGCTACCAAACCTTATCTTAGCCTTTTAGTCACACTTTTAGTCTTTTAGTCCCATTTAGTCTTCTGAAATTTGTTTTTGTGTTTTTGTTAGTCGAGTCTTAGTCAGTCAACTAACAAACTATTTTAGTCTTCGCCTAGTCTTAGTCTATAGATCTTTTATTTGTTTTGTTTTATTGTTTCCTATCAGACAATTATACTTTTGTAAATGGAATAGGTGCATGATGTTCTTTTGAAAACACACATAGTCTTTTTAGTCTTCTGGAATTATTTTTGTTAGTCTCGAGTCGTCTTAGTCAACCAAATATGAAAAACCTTAGTCAACTTATTCTTTAGTCTTAGTCGACAAAAACACAACACAGAGTACTTGAAATTTAAACGTTTTTTTCTTCTTTTCCAGGAAGGACCACCGCTGACGTAAATTAACCCACAAGGCGTATGAGTAGAGAGTGCCATCAAAAGAGGGGGCACCAAAAATGGCTTTATGAGTAAATTGTGTGTCAGCAAAGCAAATGCCAGCCAGTGCATAAAAAACAGGGAGGGTGAAAAAAAGAAAAACTATGGGTGACCACCACCTGATTCACACACACACACGCACCCGCACGCACGCACACACAGAGCCCCTCTTGTGTTTAGCTTTGGGCTTCTCTTCTCCCCTCGTAACGACTTTAAAGTCATCGCACCGCCGTCCTCCGTGTGCACGGAGCGTCGTCTCTCCCACGCACTTACTTAGCCCCCCGAAATCCATGGCAACCACTTGTTGAAGGCTCACTGGCCGTTGCTAGGAGATGGGATGTATTCCACAGGAAAATCCTTCTCCCGCACCCCCCCTCCTCTCCCCTCCTCTCCTCTCCTCCCCTTACCCTTTCCTCCCCTCCCTCCCGCCCCACCTCTCCTCCTCCGACGCCCCCAAAAGTGCCCCTCGCCGACCTTAGCACCCCCCGTCCAACCCCCCCATCTAAAGGTATAGAAAAGGGCCGGTTCCCATAGCCCCTGATGATCGCCATGGCAAAAAGTATTATACTGTAAATCTCTGGAACACGTGACGTGTTTAAAAAACTAAACATCAGTGTGTTTAACTAAATGCCAAATGTTTATTTGTGGGTATATATTCCAGTAAAACACCAGTCACCTCAAACGCCTCATGAGAACAGTGTTTACATTCTAAGCACGTATAGGAGTGATTTTTATTTGAAATAAATGCCTTTGTGTGTTTAATAAGTGTTACCACCGGCAATTAAACTTCATGTTTAAAAAGTGTTACAGATAAGTGTGACCTAGTGTGGTCTCAATTTCATATAAGAACTTCAGACCATAGATAAGCTTTTAATTGCTAAATATTAAAAGCTCATCTATGATCTCTATTATACTGATGTTCATACATAACAAAATTAATTAGCTCAAAACTCCCCCCTCAAAACTCTTCTGAATTATGACAGTTTTGTGAAAAATGCCATGTTTCTGTATCAGTGGTGTGGTCAAATCTATTTCATGTGAAGGGAAAAATATATACAAAGATTTACAATTTTTGAAAGCACTATAGTAGGCTGAAACAACAGTTCCCACCCTGAATACAGTCCCTCCCTTTACACAAATATGAAAGTCACAACAAACATAACACACAAACTGGAGTTAATTGCGTTGATATAGTTGGCATATTTTTGTCTAAACTTCTATACATGGCCCTTTGTTTGTTTTTGATTGAATACTTTACTTACACCTTTTGCTAAATATATAGTATATGGTGGGTACAATTGTACAGTGATGCTGCTAAAAGGATCACATCTAGTCCTATCAGGAATTGTTTCAATTGTTGGTCCTTTGTTTGCATTCAAATCATCAATGCAATTATGCAAGAAAAGGTTCAGAAAAGTCTGACATTAAAGTCATCCTTATACCCTGTAAGTAAGTAAATTTTATTTATATAGCACCTTTCACAGAGAAATCTCACAAAGTGCTTGCATGCATGCAAATAAAAACAGGAGATAAAATAGAAGTATACAAACAATTATACTACACAAAAACAGAATATAAACATCAGAGAAGAAAATGAATATATATATTATAAATACATATATACACATAAACATAAAATATCAGATTGCAGCGAAGGCTTGTGCAAATAGAAGTGTTTTAAGACTTTTCTTAAAAATATCAGCTGAGCATCATCATCATGATCATTATGTCTATAGCTATGATACATTTGTAAATAAGTGTTACTGGACAATTCAATTCAATGTTGCTGCCAACAGTGGAGGTGACAGCTTAAATACCACAATGATCCTCTCTGAGGATATACGAGAGCTCGCCCTCAACCTTATGTTGATGAGATGAGTGCCACCCCCCCCCAACACACACACGGACGCATGCATGCACGCACGCACACACTAGCAACCCCCCGGCCCAGCCTGTATAGGCCTACAAATCAAAACCTTTGATTCTCAAAACCTTTGATTCTGTAAAGATCAAGGATCCTATGGATTAAAATAATCAATTTAAAGACTTCTGTAAATCTCTACGAAAAAGAATGGCCGATGTCTCTGTAACCCACACTTTAAAATGCTATAGTCTATATGTAACACCATGGGATTTATAATGCGAGTATATGTAACGCCATGAGATTCGAACTCGGATCTCCTGAGTAAAAGTCCAAAATCTCAACCACTAGACCAGAGACACTGGCTCCCCTATCATTGGGATAACATTGATAAAATAACAATTATTATACAGACTTGTCTATAGACTTCTTGTAAAATATATGCAAATGCAAATATTTAACTGATTAAACTCTTGAGAGCATTACAAATGAAACCATTTGGTTCTATACATCCAAGAGTTAAAGGGGAATTCCAGCCAAAATTTCAACATTTTACTGAGATGTGTGGAAATAATTATAGGCCTACCAAAGGAGCTCCCAACATTTTGTTTCTGATAGAAAAATAAATAATAAAAAAACAACACTGACCTGGTGAAACACAACTTGATGATCATCAAGTTGTGTTTCACCACGTTAATGATTTTCTTCAGACCTCCGGTTCTCCCTCCCTCAGAATGTAATATTTCCACACAACATCACCAAAGCTATATTAATGACATAGGCCTAGTAAAATGTTGAAAGTGGGTAGAAGATCTAAAGGGTCCATTTGGACACCAACTCGTCCTTATAGCTGTGGTGTGAGAATCACTGCCCTATAAAGTATAAAGTCCCTGCAATCTATCCATCCATCCATCGCATCCCTCCCGCGCTCTCACTCACTGCAGTCTCATCATCCCATCCATCCCCATATACATCCCCTCCTCCTCTCCCTGGCCGATTAGCCGGTGGTGGTGGTGTGGTGGTGGTGCGGGGCATCCCCCCCCCCCCCCAACCCCACACACCTCCCCACCATCACCACCACGGGGCAATTTCCATGAGAATGGCGGTGGTCGGTGAAAGGGTTAAGCCCTGGATGGAGCTCACTGGCGGAAGAAGGGAAGACGAAGCAACGCTAATTTTCTGCTCCGCGGGGGAGCCTAGAGAATGGGAACAATGCGACGCGGAGGGGCGGGGGGTATATATGGGGGGGGTATGGGGGGGAAGGGGGGGGGGGGCGGCCCGGGGAGCTCTGCTGCTCCGCGGCTTTACTGTGTGCACCTGCGAGCTCAAAAGGCACGGACAATGTGCCTCCGAAACGGCCAATTACGGACGAGGCCAAGCCACCATGCAGGGAAAGTTCTCTCTCTCTCTCTCTCTCTCTCTCTCTCTCTCTCTCTCTCTCTCTCTCTCTCTCTCTCTCTCTCTCTCTCTCTCTCTCTCTCTCTCTCTCTCTCTCTCTCTCTCTCTCCCTCCCAGGGTGTTGCCATGTCGGCTTATTATAAACAAACAGACCTCAAATCGGAGTTTTTTTTGTATAATTTTGTGCCATTGCCAGAGATTGCAAAGCAAATAATTGCTGCTACTTTTTAAAGGTCCCCTAAATTTTCCCAAAATAAAATAAAAACATTCTTTCACTCAATAGGAACTGTTCCTGTAACAAGTTGGTGATGTCCCATATACATGTAGGTCCATACTATGGAATTATGGAACACAGTTGCTACTGTAAATTCTGAACAATATTTTTTTAATGCTCATTAACTTTAGGAAGAGCGAAATAGTTTCTTATGAGCGTATGAGTGTATGCATGCAAGTCCTTTGTCAAGTATAATGTAAAGACAATTATTTGGGGATCCTTTTAAGACTATACCCTGTTAAAACACATATGCAACGCAATAGGCTATCATAGTCTGCATGTCTGTTTACAAATTGCTGTACTCCCTCCAACTGTATGGCTTTTCCCTATTTCCCAATATTTTATTGTATTTGTGACACTTGTGCTGAATACAATGTAAATGTTTGTTTTCTTGTGCCAATAAAGGTAATTTGAATTGGAAAAGTGGAAGTGAATATAAGGTACTTTGGACTTGTAAATATTAGTAATTGAGGGTTGCATTGAGGGAGCTTATTCCTTATAAGTGTAGTAGCCTATATTTGTTAATATAGGCTACTACATTATATTATATAGGCTACTACATTATATTATATAATATAGGCTACTACACTATATTATATTAATATAATATAGTTTTCAGGGACCTGGTTGCTTGTTTCTCTCACAGTCTGGCAACACTCTCGCGCCCTCGGAGGGGGGTAAAGGCGGGGAAGGGGGATGGAAAGAGAAAGTGAATTTTGTGTGTGTGTGTGTGTGTGTGTGTGTGTGTGTGTGGGGGGGGGGGGGGTAGAAGAAAGTAAATGATCGACCCTTAAATCATTCTGCGGGACCCCCTCCCTTCCTCTATCCCCTTCATCACCCCCCCTCCTATAGGCCTACACCCGCGTTGGTTGGTTCTTGGTTGGTTATAGGTTAGGTTTGAACACCAAGGCCTAGATTTTCGTTACGCTAAACCCCTTATCCCTTAACTAACTTAACAATAAAGAAAAACTTTTTTCAACAGTTGAAATGGCCAGTCTATAGGCCTAAGCTCACGTGTCGATAGATTGGCACGTTCCACTATTCCAAAAAGTTTTTCAAAATAGTAAAAAAGGCAAAGAAGTTAGGGATGAGGGGTTTGGCGTGTGACAAAAATGGAGCCCCAAAACTTTTGTTCCTTCCATCGCCCCTCCCACCCAGAGTTAAATGGGTTGTATTTATTTCCACACAGCAACTACAATATATAGGCTATATTAATATCATAGTATAAAATGATGAAAATGGGTAGAATTCTCCTTTAAGTAGCATCACGACCCCCTTTCCCCAACTCAGAAATCCCCCAAGAAAGCACCTGTGGAGAAACGCAGCGAGACATTATAATAACTGCTTCGTTTGGGGATTGTTAAATAATTCTCTAATCGTTTTCTTTCTTTCTTCTCTTTTTCGCGGTTGATTGGTTGGTTGCTTGAATGCAAACAGCTGAGCAGCAATGCAAAAAGGGAAAAAAACACAGGAGCTTCAAATTGGCGTGAGAAAACATATTCCAATGTCAAAACAATTTAGAAAATGTGTGTGTGTGTGTGTGTGTGTGTGTGTGTGTGTGTGTGTGTGTGTGTGTGTGTGTGTGTGTGTGTGTGTGTGTGTGTGTGTGTGTGTGTGTGTGTGTGTGTGTGTGTGTGTGTGTGTGTGCAAATATGTGTACTTATGTTTGTCACACAATTACAACTTGGGGGGGGGACTGCAGTGCAGCTTACAATACAAAACCACATGTTCATTTAATGCAGGCTGACTCCCTCTAGAGACCCTTCTATAAGTGTCGATTATTGAGTTACAAAGGGATAAATTAAGTGATTTTACTAATAGGCTACTATATTTCACTTATCTCAGCTTTGATTACCATCAACTCAAGGGACCCAGCACATGTCAGGAGGCCTATAATATAGCATGGAGAACCGAGTCACTGGGACTCAAAAAGCCCATTTATTAGGTTGAATCGACTTCTCTGCTAATCTGTCCATTATTTAAAATCTATGGCCATTGATGTCCATTCATTAAAAGGAACGTGAATGCCCCCTGGGAAAATAGCCTGACCTGTGGGCTATTCTTTTGTAGTCTATAATAAAGAATATTATGATCTTCCACTATATAACGTCTCTATACTTAAAAAACAGGCTTACTCCAACATGAGTGGGTTGCCTTGTATGCAAATGTGCCACTCGCTCAAAGGTCTTATATCTCCCTCGGTCTGGTGACTAGATTTTAGGTGAATTCCAGGCATGACACAAAGAATTGAATCACAATATAAGTTTTCATTGTTTCTGCTTTTTTATTAATATTTTGTTTGTCATCCACATCAAAAAATGACTTTTTTAATCAAAAAAAGGATTAAGACTCTTAGTATAAGAGCCGAAAAGAATTTCATACAACTATTTACACAAGCTGCAAACTCCACAGCTTACAATGTTTATACAAACAAGTATTAACATTCTAAAATGAAAAAAAAAAAAAAAAAAAAGTTAATTTTTGAAAACACTTGGATTGCAATGTAAACACTTAGGAGTAATTTAATTTCTTAGATATTTCTTAGATAACTCATAATTATGAAAGCATGCATTGCAGGGCTTTTACAAATAAAAAATATCCCCTTTTATCCCTTAATTCCCCCTCTTCCTCCTCCATCCAATTTCTGGTTAGTAGTGGATTGCACACAACTATAACAGACAAGGTAACTGTCCCAAGTGAGAATATTTAACAAGGTTTTTAAAAACATGTTCCACATGCCAACATATTCTCCAACAAGTGTTTACCAAAACAAACAAACAAAACAATATACAATACTAATGAAGTTCCCCATTTCAAGACTAATAGCAGCAACTGTTAAAGTGGGCTCTTTGATGCCTTATATTTTTGTCGTGGGCCGGTGCCAACATTACCTCACACAAACTTTTAGATGTCTCGGAACATGGCTGTTCGGCAGGGAAAAAAAAAGAATCCCAACTTGGGTAGTGTTCTGAGATAATGTAACACTTCACTTTGAAACCAACTGATCCAATTAAATCAAAACTTGATAAACTCATTATCAAAACTTTTGATAATCATTTTCTCATCTGACAATTCCATATGCCTATACATTTCCCTTCGTTGTCTAATGGAATGATAGGTTGGTGTAAACAAAAAGTACTTTGCTTAAATAAAATCAGGAAGGAAGGAAAAGACGACAAGCCTAAACTTTTCGTCTGCCATTTTGAAGTAAAAACACAATTTAATGTAAAAACTTTGTTTTGTTTTTTTATTGTGTTAATCAAAGGATTTCAACCATATAGAAAACACCTGCTTTCGTGCAGGAACAAGAGTATATAAGGAAGAGCAACTTGGGGCCAGCGGTGCTGCCGGCTGGGACAACAACAAAAAGAACATCTTTACACAACACACAAACAGATTCAGGAAAAGATCAGCATCTGTCAGAGTACCAGTTTATCTAGATGATAACTTCTAAAACGGTGCACGCTAGTGAATATCGGAACACAGTTGGCATCATAAAAAAAATAAAATAAAAAAATCCTGTGCTTCAGTGGTTTTCAAACTTTTTAATGTCAAGCAACTCCTCCCATAACTCGTGCGCAAATGGAACCATTCCAAGTTAAGATTTACAGACCTAGACCTGCATCCATTTGCGAACACTTTGAAAACCACTAGAGAGTTAACAGCTTGGATGACATCAACTCATTTTCCCCATTGGATTCACTGACGATTGTCCAACATTTTTTTTCCTCCAAGTTTTTTTTTAGAATCACAAAATATACTATAATATAAAATAGCATTTTAGTCAACCAAAAGAAGCCCCAAACCCCAAGGCACAGAGTTCAACTTGTAAAAAAAAAATAGATTAGTTTTCATTCAAGTTTTCTCTTTTCATCCAAGTATAGCGAGCAAAACAGTTAAAATCCTTTGCGTTGGTTAAAGATGGGAAAGGCAACTATTTTGCATTGCACAGCAACAGGGTGAGAAGTTGACCCACAGAATTGAATAAAACCAGGGAGTATTCTCAACATGCAACATCTTTTTGACAACACACTGGTTGCACATGACACCAAATGGACCTGTTACAAATAAATCTTACGAACAGGCCACAATCATCCTCTCTTTTACAGGAGATGCACCGATCCTACATAGGTTTCTATAGGTTCCTTGGCAAACGGATTCTCGAGGATGTCCATTTGGTCCCATCTGTACACCTTCGGAATTGAATTAAAACACCAGAGGATTTTACTGTGTAATGAGCAGCTGCTATTGAGCTCTTGGAAGAGGAGGACAACCCTCCATACCCACCGCCCCCCACCCAAACTCATTGGACCACCGGAATCTAGGAGAGCAACGTGATTTGCATGTCACGGGCCCTGGAGATTTGAACCGGTTGACCCGTTTCACAGAGTTTACAAAAAAGTGTTGTGCTTCAGTGCTAGTGATTCTCAATGTGGGGGCTAAAATTATTGCTATGGCAACAAACCAAATTGACCCTTTTTCCAAGTCTGTATATAGTAATGAAACCAAACTAGACTCCAATAGTCCGCTTTGGTTCCATTTCATACACTCCTGAGTTACCAACAGCCTTTAATGTACACCAAAGTAGAGGAGGGGGGGGGGGGGTCCTTGAAAATGATAAGGTTTGAGAACCACCTATGTTATGAGGGGACCCCTGGGGTACCGAGGAAGTTGCCGCTCGAGATGAGTGGCACCCTGTAGCCCTCCCCTAAACTACAAGGTAAAGACCAGCTATAAAACTGTACATCTCGGCACACAACTGCTATCCGACATTGCTGACGAGGACCTCGACTGTCACGTATCCCATGTGACGAACAAGGGTTTTAATTTATCACGAGGGACTAGGTGCGACTGTACAGAGAGTTAAAATTTGGAGGACGCAGCCATGTCCTAAGTGCCGACACGAAGGTTCATGGTCGACGGGCGTTTATTTGCGAATAGGAGCAAGTCCACAAATATATAAAAAGACAATGACAACAGCTGTACACTGAAAACAAAGTACACTAATAACTATGTACAGAAGTCCTTCATGCAGGAAATGTCCATGTAGTTAGGCCAAGACTTTCTGCTGGGGTTCGTTGTTGTGCATCTCTGTTGTTGGGTCTAGCGGGGCTGGAAGTCTTACATAAACATGAAGAGGTAGAAAAATAGCCTTTTATTTAAAAGAAAAATAAAATGTCACTGCTTGTATGTGCGTGTGTGCTTGTCATGCATCTTATGCTCAGTGCACAAGCGTGTGTGTGCACATGTGTGCTTGTACATCCTTACATTTCTCACGCATCCACACAGCCTTCAGTCTAGTGTCACAAAAGCCACCCCCTGAAAAAAAAAATCTCAGTGGAGGAACGTCCAGTTATCCGCTCCCTCCCCTCACCCCGCACACACAAACGAAACCGCCACACAGTCCGGTCTTCATTCGTTCGCCCATCGTTTCCCTCCCACCAGTGACGTCCTCTCGTTCAGATGTGCGTGAGCGGGACGGTCCCGTTGAGGTAGTGCTGCTGGACGCTGGTGTAGCCGCGCTGCACGCCCGTGGGGTCCCCGGCGTCCCCTCCGGGGATGTACATGCTGATCATGTCCCTCATGTCCCTAATGTCGCCCTGCATGGGCCCTCTGTGGTGGCTGGGCGTGCCAGCAGGCGGTGAGTGGGAGTGGGACACAGGCTCCGGCTTGACCATGGACATGGTGACGGGGCTGGGCTGCTGGGGGCTGGTGCTGTAGGACATGGGGCTGTTGGGAGAAGAGAAAAAGAGTTTTAGACTTCATATAAACACACACAAGATGCAAGACGTTGTTGCATGACAGTGGCACAAGAAAATAGCCAATCTGTAAGCCAATCTGTAGATTGGAGATTTTCACCCATAAAGGCAAGTTAACATACAAGACAATTCGCCACCCGTGATAGAGTATAATATGGTGTGAGTTAAGTATCACCCTGGAATTGACCCATGGAGCCCATACACGCTATGACAAAGTGGATGTTGAATTCTGGACACTGTAGTTAAGTGCAGATAAAGAGAAGCCTATATTCATATTAGTGCTGAAGTTGTGGGTGAGATACCAACGGTACACCACAAGACCATGACCCAGAAAACTTTCAAAGACCCTTGATGCCATTGACTAGATGTGCACGATGCAATATTTCAAGCCAAGAGGAAAACTAAAGGCCTAAATAATGCATGTGCATTTAGGCGTTAAACTGATGTGTACAATAACTTTTACAGAGGACCAAACCTGTGTCCAATTTGATAGTTATGATTTAATTAGTTAGTTTAGTTTTGATGTTAAATAGAGAGATTCATTTACCCAAGTCTTATTGTTGTTTAGTTTAACCCAGAAATCGTTCTTTTATTTCAAATGTCACATTTCCTTTTTTTAACAATACAGAAAAAACACCCTTTTATTTTCAAGTAACTCCGTGCCTTGAGCCGACAAACAAAATGGGACATTGTTCCCCCCGGCCGTGTTCAAGACAATCCCAACAAGTAAACCGCAACCGTTCTCTAGTGGAAGGAAGTCGGGGCTTGCCCAGGAACGGAAGAGCCCAATTCTGCATGAGCGTGCCTTCCTGGCTGAAGCGTGCCAACTGCTCCCTCTCTCTGCTTCGCAC
This sequence comes from Benthosema pterotum, assembly GCA_039105355.1. Lineage (NCBI taxonomy): Eukaryota > Metazoa > Chordata > Actinopteri > Myctophiformes > Myctophidae > Benthosema > Benthosema pterotum. The sequence continues at coordinate 10,259,199 of CM076986.1, forward strand.
AAATGCACACAAAAGCCACAGGCTGGTGGAAAGTAACCAAGTGCATTTACTCCAAAGTACTGTATTTCAGCACAATTGAAGGGTAAAACTGTACTATCTTCTCAGAGGGAAAATATTGCACTCGATTAAAATCGATTATTTGACAGCTTTAGAAACAAACATTACTACAAGCTCACTTTCGTTTGGCACTTTTAAACCTTACTCGACCTTGAACTCAACAGGTTTTTGGGGAAGTACTTCTACTTTTACCCCAGTTAATTTAAAGTCCTCTCCTCGCCGCCTGCCATGGTGAGTCAGTGTTTGAGCAGAGCGCGGTCGGAGTTCCCAACCCGCAAAACACAGATTAATCATAATGAGAGCCGTATACACCTGCGTGCTCAGACACACAAAGGGAGGGGGATCAGGGAGATCGAGCCCCGTCGCATATTTGACTGATCTTGGGATCAGCGCTGGCCCACTTTACACCACCACCTGCAGACCCACTGTTCTTTCCCACCGCGGCAAAGAAGACACCTCGTCTTTTCAACGCCGTCTCAAAAACGCACGGATGGCTTCGGGATTTGGGATTTATTTACTTAAGCGTGTTTAGACAGCAAGTGAAAAGATTTGACTTTTGAGCTGGTTTTCTTTTGCAAAACAACTTTGAGCCGAGCCAAGAATCACTATAGCGTGCATCATTGGTTATGTTTTTCGCTCGACATGCAAGCGTGTTTGTTTTGTAAGTGGTAGGCCTACTTGAGGCATGGTTACCTTCCAACGCCGTCATTTTTTAACCTGTGGCTCTGGGGGTCCGCAGAATGCACTGACAGCATTGTAGAGACAGAAAAATGAAAATTCCTTAAACCACATGAACCCCAGCTTTACCAATTCTTCTAAGAGCGAATGTTCGGCCACAATAGCAGATCCATAAACTTAGTGCTTTGCAACAGGACACATTGTTGAGCTTCTAAATCTATTTAAGAAATGTTTATGTCAACAGGACAAAAAAGGGGGGTCTGGCACAGACCCCTGGGGGACTTCAGTCAACTAGTTAGGGATCAAGTTGTAAATTTTGTATTATTTAATAATTGATTCCTTCATGCTCCGAGCAGGATTCTGCTTCAAGAGCAAAACTTGAGGTGAACCTCTAGTTTAAGTTATTTGCTTGTTTTTTGTTTGTTTGTTTTTTAATGAGCCTGCCCGATTTTCATCCAACAAGGCTTTAGTTCTGGACGTCCGGAGTTTGGAAAAGCACTCAGGCGATATCTATCCATCCATCATGGTGGAATCTGTTGCTTTACATGTGGCATCAGCTTGGTGCAACAGGGCTTGGGACAACACCGCGGGACAAGCCCAAACAAGTCCGACTTGTACCAGCATAACTTGGAACAACCCAAACATACACTAACTCCTTAATCACGTTTGTGTCATGTTAATGATTTTGTAAAAAAACAAAAAAAAAAAGACTATTTTGATACACTGAGCATAATCTTTACATTTGTCAACATTTTTGCGTGGAGGAGACCACCCCCGTCTCCCCCCGTCCCTGTTGACCGCGTGACGTCATTTAGTCCTGAAAAGAAACTTTTCACTGAGGCGTAGCAAGGCATTCTGGGTAGAGGGACCACACACCATGATGTTGCCCTGTGCAGAAATAGAACCAACGCACATAGAAGCAACCCTCCTCACTAATACCTCAACAAATCCAGAGGAGACCAATAAACATTTTTTGACAAGAGTGTTAATAGTCCGAATCTATTAATGTGTTTAGTAGTCTCATTTTAATAATTGTATTATGTTGGGTATATTATTGTCTATATTATACATTTTTGCTATCCATTTTGTATCACAAATAACTGTTACTATAACTATAACTACCGGTACTAACTCTGAATCAATAATGTTAAATACATACATTTAATAATGACACATGCATGATGTGATCTTAAAGCTATTACCCAATTGTATTAAAATGTAAAATGTTGTGCAGGTCAATGACAATCATTTAATATGTAGGCCTAATTCTTCTTTGGGGAAAGTTGATAAATTGATCAAATGAAGAGAGACCTGTAAATATAATTGCAATCATCTATTTTAGGCCCAAAATACAGCCCAACTTCATAATAGAAATTGGAGCCTGTTGCAAGCAGTAGGCTGAAAATAGTTAATACATCAAGTCTCCTTAACTACCGTTAACTGTTACTGAAAAATAAACATGTCAAAGGGTGACATGATTTTGTGAAGCAAGGGTTTTTCCCTGCAAGAAAAATGATATACAAAAAGTTAGTCCTAGTAAGTTAGTTTGAGAGTTTATGTTCATATTTAAGTCTAATAATATTCAGAGGGAGAAGATTATTCAAAATCTACACAGGATTATTACGCAAACTGGCTACACCTGTAGAACCTGAAGTCAAACATTTTCTTACTGCATATAATGACCAGTTCTGGAATAACTAAATTGGCAACACCACCCAGGAATGTAAGCACACACACACACATACACACACCCAGGCCTGGGAAATATAACAGTGCTATTTGCACAGCACTTTACTTTTCTTTCACTTTGACAAAATGACAAAGTGCCAGCAGAGAGGCCTGATTTCAGAAAGGGTTGGCCAAAAAAATAAATGTGCTCAGTGCTCACTCAAAACCCCATTACAATTTAGCGAAAACAGCCGATCTGCCAGTTCACAGATCGCCTTGTGGATGTGAGCTTGCAGATCGGCTACTTTCCACCACAGGTTCTGCATCACTCACATGTAGTAGGCCAGCTGGACGGCCGTGGGTTCAGGGGGAGAAGCACTCAGTTCAGATCTACAGTCAGATTAGTTTGCAAAGAATTAACAACTGTATTAGTAAAAATAAAACACTGGGACCCCAAATATCAAAACTTAGTTGCACTCAAAACAGTAATCCCCCACTAAAAACTGTTTAGGGGGACACCCTAAACACGCGCGCTCTCAAAGAATATACATTTAGAAGTTCATTTTAGGTTAAATAAACAAGTTTCTCACTCAGAGGTATAAATGCCAATAAATGCTGAGAAATTGGACGGGACTGAGAATCACTGCCATGCGGTGTGTGTCAATTTGGGGGTTCTTGGGGCTTGACACAAAAAAGCTTGGGGAAACACTGTTTTAGTATCACTCAGATCGTAAAGGGGAATCCCACACATTTTCAACTTGATGTCATCAAGATGTGATATCACCACTTTAATGGTTCTGCCTCTTCATCTCCACGCCTATATCTAGCTACATTAATCACAGCAAGATATTGAAAATGGGTGCAATTCCCCTTTAATGTGACAGTTTTGGTGGGGTTCTCTCTCTCACCTGTACGAGTTGGCTCCGTTCATGTAGGACTGCGCCGTCATGGCGGGGGGGTACTGGAGGGCCGACAGGTCGTAGCGGTGCAGCTGCTGCGTGTAGCCCAGCGCGTCCCCTTGCATGGCGTATCCCCCCGCCGCGGGGCCCCAGCCGTACGCGCTCTCCATGCGGGGGCTGCCTCCACCGCCTCCGCCGCCGCCGTGGTGGGCGCCCGGGACGCCGTGGTGGAGTCCCCCCGCACCCTGGGCCGCCGCGGCCGCCAGCAGGTTGCCGGCGGACAGCGGGTACTTGTTGCCGCCGCCGACGACGAGTCCGTGCTGCAGGTGCGTGTCCTTCTTGAGCAGCGGCTTGGTCTTGCGCCGCGGCTTGTACTTGTAGTCCGGGTACTCCTTCATGTGCACGGCGCGCAGCCGCTTGGCCTCGTCGATGAACGGCCGCTTCTCGGCGTCGGTGAGCAGCTTCCACTCGGCGCCCAGCCGCTTGCTGATCTCAGAGTTGTGCATCTTGGGGTTCTCCTGGGCCATCTTGCGCCGCTGGCCGCGCGACCACACCATGAAGGCGTTCATGGGCCGCTTCACCTTGTCCATGGGGTCCACCACCGCGCCGCCTCCGGGGACGCAGGACGCCGTCTTGGAGCCCGGGTGAGAGGAGGAGTGCTGCTGCCCACCGGGCCCGCCGCCACCGCCCATGCCGCCGCCGGTGACCGGCGACATGCCCTGCTGGCTCTGGTGGTGGTGCTGCGGCGGCTGGCCCGCGCTGGGCTTCAGCTCGTGCTCCATCATGCTGTACATGTTCATTTGTAAGCCGGACCGTGTTATTTATACGTATTAAACGGGTTAAAACCAGGTAAAAAACTGAATTATTTAGGCTAAAGCTTTTAAAAAGTCGCCCTGGTTTACCTGGCTGGCGACTTTTCGCGGGCCAGGTTGTTTACACGGCGCAGTGTGAACAGCACCGGCTGTTCCAAATCAACTAATTAAACCTACACAGGGAAGACACCTGCGCGTGTTCGTGCCAACAGCAAGACGATACACGATAAGATGCAGTTGTGTCTGCGTTTAAACGTTTTAAAAAATGGAGCTCAATGTCTTCGACGCGGAGAACGAAGAGGTTTTGTTTTAAGTCACCCGAAGTTACTATCATAGCGTTTTAGATAGGTAGAGGCTCTCTATAAAAAGTATTTTAAAACCACTTGTTGGAGCGCCACAGTCTGACTGAATGGAACCGCGCGTGTACGAAAAAAGTTGTCCTCTTTTCTCCCGTGCGCTCGCGCCCGTTGCCGACCAATCAGGTGGCAGCAGGGAGGGCTGCTGGCCGGCTCCGCTGTGCGTGCGCGCGACCTCATTTGCATGTGAAAAGGGAGCGAGAGAGGAGCACTTGTTGATGGAGGGGGGGGGGAGAGAGAGAGAGAGAGAGAGAGAGAGGGAGGGGGGGGGGGGGGGGGGGGGGGGGGGGGGGGGGGGGGGAGAGAGCAGGCGACCAATTGAGGGGGGAAAAGTTTCATTTCAGAGAATTAATTTGATGTTTTGTCCTGAAGTGGTTCTGTCATGATTATCTCGCGTGAAATTGGGCCCATAGAATATTTGTTTTATTATTTTATTAGACGAAGACAATGTTTAGACTTTGACATAAGGCCTATAACATAAAGTCTACCCATGAAACATCAATTCTATGTGGATTTTGAGATTGAAGTTGATTGATTGATCCTCCTCTCTACCTGTTTGGGGAAAGAAATGACTGCCTTTTAAGTTTCAATTTAAGTGTCACTGTCAATAATCAATTGACCATTATTATATTAGCCAATTCACAAATGCACTTGCACAAAAGTATAGGCTCCTCATTATTACAAGCCTGTAGGGGTTGAAAAAGGTAATTTTTTCAGCAAACGAATTAACTTGTTGTGTCTGCGATCTTTTTTTCCCTCCCCGAGTCCGTCTGACCCATCCTTTCAGTTAGATTTGTCTTCATACACGGGGGTATTGATTCGGGTACAATAGCGGCCCGAATCACTTTAGGGCCTCCGTGAGAATAAGGAAGAGGTCTGTTGGTTTGGCCAAATAGGCCTTTTATTGTTGCTGGCTGCCCTAACCAAGTTCTTTGTTAAAGGAATAGTGGTTTCCCCTCCAAAAAAAAACCTTCCTCCATTAGGCTATACCCCCCCTGCAGGGACGTGCACACATGGAGTGCTTCAGCCCCTGCCCCATACCTAACTGTAAAACAACTGCCCTCATCGGCCACAAATGCAGCATTTACCATGGCGGAAGAAATGCAAATGCTACTCGTCTCCATGCCAGCATTTTGAAGAAATGCTTTAGCCCCCCCAAAGTCTCCGGAACCTTAAACGCAACATTTTGTGTCGAAATCCATGTCTTCACACTGCATCTCCACAAGCTACAAAGTCCTGGGTTGCTCCCCAAAATCACCAAGAAGCTTACAAGCTTGTATAGCTTCACTTTTTTGACCAAAAGTGCCCTCTTATGGGATTTCAGCCCCTGCACCTCTAACACTCTCCACATCCCTGGAAAGCACACATATGCTGTGGGCTCATTCTCCTGCCCCATGGCCCGCTCTGTGTTGCCGTTTATTTATGGTAAACATTGCAGTCTCATTAAGTGTGGATTTATCAGTGGCAATCATTGGAGGGTTTTCAAAGGTGTTTGTTCTTTCTGGAAACTGATATAAATCTTGGTGTGGCGATGGTGTGGCCAACAGCACTATACTTAAGTCAGTTTGTCTATCGGAGGTGCATGTGTTACATTCAAATCTGCAGAGTGTGAGCATTTTGTAAACACCATAGTGCTTTCACAGTGAGATTTACACCTGGCCTAGCCTATAACGTCAGCGCTACAGTTATTTTAATGTCATGTCACCTTCTGTTTGAATGGATGGGTTTACGACGTATTTGGCCGGACACTCACTAAAAGTGTTTGTGGAGAGAGAGGCAAAGATTTTTAGTTAATAGTGTTGGCTTTAAAAATACGTGCAAAGATTTGCACACATGTTTGAAAACTAGCAGATCTACAACCTTACAGCATTGCACAAAGTGGTGGTCTATGAGCTTTATATATATATATATATATATATATATATATATATATATATATATATATATATATATATATATATATATATATATATATATATATATATATATATATATATATATATATATATATATATATATATATATATAATATATATATATATATATATACTGTATATATACCGGTATGTAGACAAAGTCTAGTGATTAAAGTGGTTAAAATGACTCCTACCCTGGAGTTAACGAGTTTTGACATTATTTTGGAGTTTGTGCGTTAACCTAATCCATTGTTTCCTCACTATAACAATGGATTATGGTGCTGGCAAAACAACTTCTTTTTGGGGGTCAACTGCTGATTACTTGGCCTTTACTTTTAATTGGCAAAACTTTTTTTCCCCTTTTTTTCTTTTTCTAGTTTTTTGGAGAGGTGGGGGGTGATGCGGCTGATTACTCGACCATTAGCTAGAAGTGGATGATTAGCAGTTAGTGAATTGCTGTCGCCGCTGATTCGACAATCAATCAGGACTTTAAAGTGATCGCCAATGATTAAACGGCCACTGACATGAGTCATGCACTTTGACTCGAGTCGGGTCTTGAAAGCCTCGAAAAAAAGGCGGCCGGTTGTCCTTTTATGTCACCTCAGCCTCGGTCAATGCGAAGAAACAACAGCATCAGAGTTCATTTCAAACTTTTGATGAACATATGGACTGCCGCAATACAATCGACTTGACAACTCTGGAAGGATAGAGAAAAAAACACAACCATTTTTCCAGTTTTATTGGAAAACTGCTCCTTTCCCAATCTAAATGTTGTCACCAAAAGAAAGAATTAGGAATATATTTATGTCCAGTATTCAGAACATGCAGTAAATCAACCACACATTTGATGATATTAGGCTTCAGTTTTCACTTTTGCCTGTTGAGCAAAAGTGTCCAAAAAACATCTAAATCTAATCTTAGATTAGACGTCGATTGCCGCCGCCGGCGTCGATTAGACATCTAATCAACGTCTAATCTAAGATTAGACCTCTAAAAAAGTTTCACTTTTAGACCTTTTTTTAAAATACATTTTTTAGATCTTTAGACCAAGATGCTCAGTGGGAGGTCACCTTCAGGTCACCACTTTTATGTCAACATAGTTGAAGACTTGCTATTTCATGTAATAAACTAAAACTTGGTGTGTGTGTGTGTGTGTGTGTGTGTGTGTGTGTGTGTGTGTGTGTGTGTGTGTGTGTGTGTGTGTGTGTGTTGTGTGTGTGTGTGTGTGTGTGTGTGTGTGTGTGTGTGCCAAGCTAATGATGACACTCCACTGACACGAATTGTCACAGGAAACCATGGACACCAGCCGGGACAGAGAAACCATGTAAAGCACAGGTGGCACTTTCTTCTGTCTTGCACGCAGGGGTGTAGTGGAGGGGTGGGGGGACACAGTCACCCCACTTCTCTCACATCTAAAATATATATATATATTTTTTTACTTTTCATTTACTTTTAATGATGAATTAAGCATTGTAAACCCTCTTTCTAAACAGGCTATACATGTCTATGTTTTAATAGTGTGTCTGTGCATTGCGCATGTGAACACAAATGCATGTGCATGTGTGCATCCACTACAACACTGCTTGTGCACACACACACACACACACACACACACACACACACACACACACACACACACACACACACACACACACACACACACACACACACACACACACACACACACACACACACACACACACACAGTATAACGTGACAAACACATGTTGTTCTTCATATTTGTTACGGGGAGTACTGCCATCAATGTGTGTGTGAACGGGGAAACAAACAAGCAAAAGAGGACAACGAATAGAGCCTGAAAACACCAAGGCACTCTTCACACAGAAAAGTTTTTAAAAGCTTCAATTTAAAGATCATCACTGAGACAAAATGATTAAAACAAGGCAACATGTTAACCTGTCAACCTTGTATTGTTTCCTTGTGTTGTGTTGTCACTATTATTGCCCACTAATAACAAAAGGGAACTTTTCAACATTACTGCCCTCTATTGCCTTGGACTTCCCACACTTTGTATGACAAGAACAATAAGGCCATCACATGTTCGGCGTTCACAATAACAAATTATACTGATTATCCTCAACACAATACATTGTCTCTTCAGATGACGCTTCTAAATACTTAGCCAAATTGACCGGTGGTGTCCCCCAGGGACTATGCGTGGGGACCCTATAATTCTTTCCCGCTACACCCAAAGGGTTTCTACAAGTTGCAGATCTTCTACCCCCCCCCCCCCCCCTAAAAACATAATGAACTTCTGGTATACAGTACTTAACGCAATAACGTTATCCCCAAGTCATCTTGCCCTGTACAGTACGCAGGTGTGTGACGTTTTCCAGTGCTTGTGTTTGTGCGCGAGATATGCAATGCGTGTGAGCAGGGATGTGTGTGTGTATCTGTGTGTGTGTGTGTGTGTGTGTGTGTGTGTGTGTGTGTGCGTATGTGTGTGTGGCGGAGCAGGGTGCAGGTGTTGGTGATTGACAGTGACGCCCTGACGCCAATCAACCAGGCGATTGTGGGGCTCCACTCTCCCGTTTCCGTCGCCACGACAACCCCCTTTGGAATCTTTTCCAAAACTTCCCTCCCTCCCAGGCTCCACCCACCCCCCCATCCCCGATCTCTCTCTCTCTCTCTCTCTCTCTCTCTCTCTCTCTCTCTCTCTCTCTCTCTCTCTCTCTCTCTCTCTCTCTCAATCTGTCTTTATATTCACTTTTGCCTGCTCGGGTTTTTCCCCCTCTACCCCTTCTTCCTCCTTTCTTTTTTTGAAAAACAACTTGCCAACCTCAGAGCATCTGACACACACACACACACACACACACACACACACACACACACACACACACACACACACACACACACACACACACACACACACACACGCACCCTCACCCTCAAAGGCCCAAAAACATGCATGCATAAACACACAGTGGTACACACGTACATACAGTACATATGCACACATGCTGCATACACAAACGCATATGTACGCTAAACATTAATCATTAATGCAAAAATGCAAACACACACACACACACACACACACACACACACACACACACACACACACACACACACACACACACACACACACACACACACACACACACACACACACACACACTTTTTGACAGCAGACAGACGCAAACAAAACAAGCAAGCAGCATAACTTTCTCCTCTCTGCAACTCTGTCTGTCTGTTTGTCTCTCTGTCTCTGTCTCACTCTCTCTCTCCCAGCCCTCTCTCTCCTTTTGTCCGTGGTGAAATCCCATGTTTTCCAGTCCTTCAAAGTGAAGCCGGACAGCGGCATGTTACAACAGGGTTGGTTCTCTCTCTCTGCAGCAGCACAAAGCAGCAGCCACTCTGGCCCATTGTGCCCTCTCCTCTGGCTCATACTAATGGCCATGTTGCTCACCACCTGGGCTTTTGTCTCCTCTGTTTACTATTAAGAAAAAGGGGACGCCACTAATCGCTTAAATGTGGGTTTCACTCACATTTGGAGGCTTATACATATGTGTCTGTACAATGGCCGCACTGGATACTTTGTCTATTAGCCCAGTATTAATAGGTATAAGAGAGCTTTAGCTGTGATTGTTTTTCATGAAACTGAAACCAAGTGGGATATATGCTACACACAGTATACGTATGAGGTTTGTTATGTAGATTAAAAACAAAGTTATCTATTGTTGTTGTGACTGAAACCTTTTTCAGAATGTATTTGTAATTGGCCATCCGGAACAACAATATTTTTGCTCCAGGGATTCTAATATTTAAGAATTGTACTGTTAAAATGATTTAAACAATTCATTTTAACAGTTTATTTCACATTTTCTTCAAGATTTATTTTTAGTAGATCTACAAGTTCACAACAGGGCTAATATTCAAATGTCTTTTTCATATCAGGTTATTGGTAAAAAAAAAAAAAAAAAAAAAAATTGTTTTTTGATGCCACAATAACTACTTTGCTTAAGACCCCTGGAAAAACCCTTAAGAACCCCTGGGGGTCCAAGACCCCCCACCTTGATAACCAGCAGGTTAGACTATGGGATCTGTTATGTAAATTAATTACAGTAGCAAGTAATTTACTAGTCTTGCTGTGACCAGATATGAATCAGAAAAACAAATAAAATGTTTCCCAGTTTGATATGAGTCTGGCCAATAAGCCAGTCTATACTACAGCACTTTCTTGCTTTCTTGTAGTAGCCTATGTTTTAACTTTTTTAAGTACTTCATAGTTCATTAGTCCTCAAACGTTTTTGTTAAAACATTATCGCTCAATATTATGATAGGCTAGCCTATCATTGCTGTAAAATCCTGCCCATGTGAACTGAGCATTGAAACTGTTCTTACTCTAAACATACAGACATGTACACTCAGGTAGTCATTGGAGTGGTTAGACACCACTCAAAAACAGTAAAGACTTTTTTCTTTCAGATGCATTGTATAATTCAGCCAATCGCGAGAGTGTATAGGCCTACCGGTTTCATCATCTTCAATTTTATCACGTTCCAGGCTTTCTACACATAATTTCTTAGTTTCACCACTGTCCAAGTTCACGTGATTATCCTGTATTTTGTTCTCTCTCCCTCCTGATTAGTTCAAATTGGTGTACTGTATTCTGTCCTGAAAAGGCATATTCTGAGCTATACGTATATACAGAAGAGAACTGGAGGCCCACAAGAGCCGGACTGTGTTACAGGCACTGGATTTCGAGGACGTCTCAGGCAAACAGCAAAAAAGTAAATCAACTGAGTTGAGAAAGTAAAATCAAGGTTCAAGGTTTTTTTATTCACACCAATATATGTTGAGACATAGAAGAATGAAATATTGTTTCCCCTCTCATCCACGGCACAATAAAACAATAAAACAACAAGCAACAGTATAACAGTAACCCATTAAAGGCAATAAAGGGCAATAAAGTGTTAGATAATCGTATAATAAAACCTATTAAAAACTTAATTATATCAAAATGAATGGTATAGTTTACGTGAGCAAGAGAGCAGCAGTTGGCTACACACAGACATAGAGTCTTTCCTTTTTTGTTTGTGTGAAAGGTATTATTGTTGTACCTGTGCAAAGAGAGATAGCAGCAGTTGTACAAAACTACATATCCATTAGTTTGTGTTTGTGTGTGTGCGTGCGTGCATATGCATTTTAAAGGATCACGTCACCACTTTTCAACATACCTTTATTAATATACTAGGACCTCACTATGTAATGTACATGATAATACCACTATTTTTTGTACTTAGTCAGTGTCTCACGGGAGGGCAGTTCAGAAAGCTCTCTTCCTGTGACATCATCGATGGGTATCCAAGCTAATAGAAACTGCAGGCTTTCTATTCTGAAAAGTTGCAATGGGACTGTGAGACACAGACTGAGTAGAAAAAAATAGTGGTATTTTATATTAGTGACTCACTAATATAAAATACCAATATATTTTATATTAGTATTATATGAAGATATGTAGAAAAGTGGTCCTTTAATTAGTTAGTATTAATATCTTATCATGGTTTGAGCAATATACCAGAGGGACTGTAATTAAATAGTAATTAAATATCATCCTGCAGGCCGAAGATAATTCATTCACAGGCCTGTTTTGGCCCCTAGGCCTTGAGTTTGGCTTAGAGTATAGTAGACGCTTAAAATGAGACCACTGGTAACACTTATTTTAACATTGACGTGTCAATTATTTCACTTTCAGAGCGAAATACTTTTTACGTCTTTTAAATTCACAAAAGTCAATGAGTCAATTAAAATTTAAAGTTAATAGCCTATATGGTAGACTTTACCAAGTGAGTTGGGGGGGGGGGGGGCATTCTGCCTTTTGCAAAAGCTCTCAATATTGCAGTTAAATAATGGGACAGATAGAGAAATAAAGGAAAGAAGTCAGTGTATAGCAAATATGGAAGGTCATACAGTATGTTAAAGTGAAACCAAACAAGCTGCTTTCTTTCCTGCGAGAACTAATCCACAGATTTCACAAGCGAGCTTTGCGAGAACTTGTCTGTATTAAAATAATTATGATGTCAAACCCATGGGCTTCTTTTTAAACCCCACAATATGTAAAGTGTGCATTAATTAGCTGGTCCATACAACACAGCTGTCTTTGGCTTCGGCTCAGAGTGCCATATGCAAACACAACACTCCAAAGAAAGCTATGCAGTATAGCCTGTTATTAAATCTGTTCAGTATAGGCTGTTATTAAAAGGCTGACTATCGCCTACATGTGTTCAGTGAGATGATGACTGCCACAGGAGATTACAGGAGGATTGGCCCATACTGTAGTGTAGGCTATACATATTATGCTAGCACAAATCACCATGGTTTGGGTTACCATTGAGAGTCAAGTGAAGTAAAAATACAGTACAAGTAAGTAGGCCTATTAGCATCAAAATGCACTTAGAGTGTTGTAGCTCTACTAAAGTTTGACCAGTGTGTCGTGTGTTCGAGTCCCATAGGCTAGAATGTTTCCCCTTCTCTCTGTCCCTCTTTCCTGTCTGTAACTATAAATAAAATGCACAAATGGCAAAAAAAAAAAGTATGGTAATAAAAAACGTTTGAAAATAGCCAAATATAGCCTACAAGCACAGAATTGTATTTTATTTATCTTCACATAGCTAAAGTTTAAATAGGCCCAAGTAATTATGTTAATAATAAGAAAATAAAATAAGAGAAGAAGAGAAGAAGAAGAAAAGCTGAGAAAATGGAAACTATAGATACTCCAGTCAAATAAGCCTATAACAGTTAAGCCTATATAGCCCACTTAGGTAAATCTACTTAGTTACTTCCACCCCTGAAAAGCCTACAGCTATATCTCACAGAGGGTGCTTGTTTTGTTTGACAGCTCTTCCAGGTCATTACATGTATTTTCGCACACCTCCAGTCTTGTCCTCTCCCCGGGGGGAAACACACCAGGCTGAATGCAGGTGTTAATGGCCCTGATACCTGGCTACTGGCTGCCTGCTGCCTGGCGCCCCCCGGAGGGGAGGTGAGAGAGGCGGGGGTGGGGGCACCTGCACTCACTGGCTCTGGCTCTGGCAACAAGTAGAAAGTAGCCAGAGCCATCTAGTGACAGAGTTGCGACATTGAGGGGTCAGAAACTGGGCGCTCGAGTTGCTGTTCGTGCAGCCTGAATAGAGACAAACTGGAGTTGGGAAATACCTTGTTTTCAACGAGGGCGGCGCAAACAAAAGGTTATTTTAGGCATTTGTGCAATGTGTGCAACATGCCAACTGTTTTAAAGTATTGTATGCTACAGTAACAACTGTAGTTGTTAGCCTACGGATTAAATAAAGTCTCTGTTATAGTTTATGTTGTAGCCTATTTAAGATCATTAAAGCTGGGTTGTTGCCCGAGTCCATGTATTTCTGCCTACTTCGGTTCCAGTGGGCTACGATTTGTTGTCCCCATTCTCAATAGAAGGCTATATTGGGCTGGCCCTATGAAGTGAACGGAGTTTACATAACTCCGTTACCCGAATGCTTTTGAGTCTTGACAGTAGTTGAGTAGTAGTATAGCTAGCGGGCTTCTGTACGTTGTGGGGGCTGGGTGGAGGGGAAGGGAGCCCCCTCGTTTAGCATGGGCTAAGGGGGAGGAGGTTTAGGGTTATACATTTGCATTGGTGACAAATTAGAAGCGCTAGTTTCTCCATTACAATGGCCACCCCGGCGGGAGGCTAACGGCCGGTGGTGGGTGGGTGCGAGAGGGGATAAAGAGCTGTAGCCCATATTTGCCAGCCCAGCGGCAGCCCCCCGAAATCTCACGACTAATAACATGTCAAAAACAAAAAAAATATGTTGAAAGAAAGTGAGAAGTTTTGACACCTCTCTCTCTGTCCTGGCGCTGGGTGGGTGGTCCCACATGCATGGGTGAATTAAACAGTTAAATGAAGAGCAAAGCTCTCAGCATATCAATATGTAAAAAACATTAAGTCTAATTGTGTTATTTTATTCGCCAGCTGGGCAGAATGAATCAAATCGTTTGGGCTGTTTGTAATGGGGCATGAAATGCAGAATTCAGGCTAATACCTGGAATGTGCTGGAATTGAAGAGAGTAGCCTACAATAACATCCAAGAATTGAGTGGCCTATAGGCCTAAGCAGGTAGCACCTAAATGGGTAAATGGCAATTTATAAGTGTATATTTGTACATCTCTAAATGTTCTGATTAATTACAAATGGTGGATCCTGTGGCACTGTCCCGAGTCTTTGTAATGAGTGAGTTGTGCTTCTATTCTGTACGTCAATGTATTCTGTATCTCAACCTCAGTCAATCAGGGTTAGTGTTCAACATTCAGCATTCTATTTGCTAAGAGTTCGTTGGCATCAAAATATAATGACACATTTCACTCCTTGTTTAGCCTATAGATATGTCTTGGGTTCAATGGAATTAATAAGGCATTCATATTCATATGTTCACTGTTCACCACTTTGCTTGCTTAAAGACACTAACTCTGGGGGAGCCCTGGTTTCAAACTTGGCACTGAGCCACTGTCACCCATGCATCATACATGTAGCCTACAAACATATAGGCCTACAGATGGGCTGGTTATGTAACTGGACACTGACTTGACTGGAAAGTCTGCCAGTTAAGCTGCAGTCACTGCATGGTTGGATATGTGTGTGAAGAAATTACACATATACTACAAAATATACCTCAAATATGTTATCCTATATTTCCATGTCATGCACTCTAAATTGACTTTTATAAAACCACATGGGCCCCCAATACAAAATATTCTATCCTGGGATTGGATATGCAATATGGTTTTTGCTCTGAATTCGATCTGAATGTCAACTGTTGGCTACAGTAGGGTCACATTCACAGTGGTGAAAGTGCTAGTCAGTTTGATTGACACTTTATTATTAGCAACAGTTTGCACACAAGGTGCAGAGGTAGAGCCGCTATACAACACTAAAAGGACAGAACACAAAAAGCCCTGAGGGCTTGTTTCTATTGTGCTGGTCCTGTGTATTCAATTCATCAAGACACAAAGACACACAGTAAGATTCAAGCAGTAGTATTTATTGACACTATAGGAGCAATATAAGTAGTCTTTCGTACATGTTTCTGTATTGTATTCATTTAATTATAGTGACATTATATCATTACTGCATGGGGTCTGCTGAAGACACCAAACCTGGTTCACCCGATTCCCAAAGAAAAGTGCATAGAAAAGTGCTATAAATATGCAATCCATTATTATTAGACTTCAATCAAAAAACTATGAATAAAATCTAAATCCATAGCACCACTCTGTATTCAATGATATAACATTGTCACTGTGACCTCTTCCATAGCACCACACTGCATTCATTGATATAACATTGTCACTGTGGCCTCTTCCATAGCACCACACTGTATTCAGTGACATATCACTCATCACTGTGACCTCTTCCATAGCACCACACTGTATTCAGTGACATATCACTCATCACTGTGACCTCTTCCATAGCACCACACTGAATTCAGTGACATATCACAGTGACCTCTTCCATAGCACCACACTGAATTCAGTGACATATCACAGTGACCTCTTCCATAGCACCACACTGTATTCAGTGACATATCACAGTGACCTCTTCCATAGCACCACACTGTATTCAGTGACATATCACTCATCACTATGACCTCTTCCATAGCACCACACTGTATTCAGTGACATATCACTCATCACTATGACCTCTTCCATAGCACCACACTTAATTCAGTGGCATAACATTGTCACAGTGACCTCTTCCATAGCACCACACTGTAGGCTATTCAGTGACACAACATTGTCAGTGTGACCTCTTCCATAGCACCACACTGTAGGCTATTCAGTGACACAACATTGTCAGTGTGACCTCTTCCATAGCACCACACTTTATTCAGTGGCATAACATTGTCACAGTGACCTCTTCCATAGCACCACACTGTATTCAGTGACATAACATTGTCACTGTGACCTCTGCCATAGCACCATACTGTATTCAGCGACAGCCCGGTGACACTGCAGACTCAGAGAGGTTCTGGTCTTGTCCTCGGTGACACTCTGACAGTGCGAGGACCATTCAGCCACACTGAGACTTATCTCACTATTAAAAGAGAGGTCTGTATACACCATGCGGTTCATATTATAAAGTGTCTCATTCACAACAAGCACGCGGGGCCCAATAATGAGAGAGGCTTTTTAAATGTTATGGAAATCACACCACGGCTGAAAGAGAAGAGGAAGAAGACTGAGGAGGGCAGAGAGAAAAAAACCCATCAACTTGATGGAAAGCAAGGGAAATGTGAATGAACAGAAATTAAGTGGGATGAAATCAAGGAGTAAAAGGAGATGCCGAGAGGAGAGAGAGCGAGAGAGAGAGAGGAACAGAGGAGACAGATTAGAAGAGGGAGAGAGAGGGGACGGTGATTCATTGTTGCCAGAGTTTGATGAGAGAAACAAGCAGCCAGCTTCACAAAAACAATCCCAAAAGAAGCAACTATATAATAGGCCACACAAGCTATGCATTTGCTCAAAAACACTAATCAGTACTGGTGTGGTACAAAATATTTTTTATATGCTATGGGGGTCCGTGTGGCCAAATACGGCCACACGGACATACAGTCATCTGTGGTTTGATTGATTGAATTTTTGTAGTAACAGCTTATAGTTACAGTACAATTCAAGCGCAAGACAACTCGATACAAGAATGTGAACTGAGTGGACTAACCAATAGAACTTACACTCGTTGAAAATGGCAGCCACTTTGTTAATTTCATCATGACATTTATGCACATACAAAAATTCATAGCGAATCATAGTGGAGATAATACTTGACTTGAAAATGAAAATGTTTTGAAAGCCACAAGGTGTAAACAACATTCATGAAACAAGCCTATAATAAAAGCATCTATAGGCCTATAGAAGCAAGCCTGCCCACTCAAAAAACTATACAAATAACAAACTGTTATTTACAAGCGACTTCACAGAAAAGCAAGTGCAAAGTCGCTTATAATAAGCAGACATGGCAACACTGGAGAGAGAGAGAGAGAGAGAGAGAGAGAGAGAGAGAGAGAGAGAGAGAGAGAGAGAGAGAGAGAGAGAGAGAGAGAGAGAGAGAGAGAGCAGTGTATATATGGAGGAATGGTTGTTGATGGAAGGGAAAAAAGGGTGGACGGAGGTTGTTGCTAGTTTCGAGGGGCGGGCGGGGAGGAGAGGGGAGGCGGGTGACAGCCCTCCATTGAATGGACCCTCTATCCCCCCCTCCTCCGCCTCGCCGACCACCTCCTCCCCCTCCTCCTCCCGGTCTCTCTTCTCATGCAAAACAGTCACCCCCTTTTCCAGTGTCCCCAGCCATCCGTCACAGGGCCAGAAAGACCTTGGCAGGGCCCTTTACGAGCCCCCCCACCCCACCCCACACTCGCATAATCCCCTCAGCCCACAATCGAGCACCCAGCGGGGGGTTGGGGGGGTATGGTGGGGTGGGTGGGAGATGGTGGGTTGTTACGGGACCCAGGAGGGAGAGAAAGTATGGGTCCCTTCCACGGTACGTGGGGGAGGTGTGTGTGTGTGTGTGTGTGTGTGTGTGTGTGTGTGTGTGTGTGTGTGTGTGTGTGTGTGTGTGTGTGTGCGTGCGAGTGAGGGGCCACCTAGGCTGTGGTGTGTGTGTGTGTGTGTGTGTGGGTGTGTGTGTGTGTGTGTGTGTGTGTGTGTGTGTGTGTGTGTGTGTGTGTGTGTGTGTGTGTGTGTGTGTGTGTGTGTGGAGGGGTATCAGGGGCGATAACGTCAGCGGAGACATAACATGTTATGAGTGGTGGTGGTGAAAAAAGTATACTCTAATGTTGTACTATCATGTTGTGGTAGGGGCTGAATGTAGAACTATCAACACTGCAATATATAGAGATCCTAAGTAAAATGTATACCAAAAGTAGTGGCCTCTGAAAGTATACTTCAAAAGTACTAAAAGTAAATGAACCGAGCATGCACAATGCATATGAAATATTTTTAATAGCTCACAGGCAGTAATAGTGTCTCAATATGTTACTTGAGCATGGTACTTGAATAAACTTGAGTTACTTTACAGTATAAAGGCCTCATAAGGTTTACACCACTTGTATCCCTGTTATTGCACTGGCATGCGTGTATATAGTAGGCCTATACTTTGTTGAGAAATGGACACCATCATTTTTCAGGTTCTCAACTGAACATAAATGTTTGTTGTTTGTTTGTGTGTTTGTTTTGAGATGTACAGGTGTATAATACATTATATTAGGATACAGTTTGTGTTGTGGCACTGTAGACCAGGATTGGACCTGCCTTCATTAATGTAAACACAAGATCGGAAGCAAGACTCAATACTAGGAAAAATATGATCAAAGCTAGAAACAACTGAACACTTGTGACAGACGACACTCTGACAAAGGACTGAAACAAACTCAGGGAGACTAGGACTAACTAGACGCAGGTGAAGACACCTGAAAATCAACACTGGGATTGGCTGGGAGACTCTTAAAGACACAGCTGGAAAATCTAGACTAAACATTAGGTACACAAGACAGGTACAGAAGTACAGGGGCAGACAGGAAAGCAAAAACACTACTATAAAATAAAGGTGCACAATGCAGAGATCAACTCAACTCAAGTGGCAATACAAAATAATGCACAAAATACAAACTCACAGGGAAACAGAAAGTAAAACACTAGAATACATATTTACCAGATACAAAGTACACAAGAAAAATCTAACACATGCCACAAGACCTGCCACTGACTGTGACAGTGCAAATTACAGGTCAGTAGTGTAGCAATGCAAATGCGTGTGTGTGTGTGCGTGCGTATGTGCGTGTGTGTGTGCGTGCGTGTGTGTGTGTGTGTGTGTGTGTGTGTGTGTGTGCGTGTGTGTGTGTGTGTGTGTGTGTGTGTGTGTGTGTGTGTGTGTGTGTTTTTGGGGCCAGGGGGGGTGGGGGGCTTGGGTAGTAAATAGTAAAGTTGGGGGTAGGTGGGTTTAGGACCAGGACAGATGGAGGAGAATGTGTTGTTTTGTGTGCACGGATGCATGGTGTGTGGGTGCGTGCATGCATGCGAGTGATTGTGTGTGTGTATGTGTGTGTGGGTATCCTTCTTTGTGGGTGAGATTGCCTATACAGTATATATTTGCACATGCTCGTGTTTAATATTGGTGCTGTGTATGCATATGTGTCAACGTGCACGTGAGTGTTGTGTACACGTGTGTGAATGTTTGTTTGTCTGTGTGTGTGTGTGTGTGTGTGTGTGTGTGTGTGTGTGTGTGTGTGTGTGTGTGTGTGTGTGTGTGCGCACGCGCGTGTTGTGTACAAGCTGAGGAATGTCCAACAAAGCATTCTCGGAGATTATGACATCCATTACTGCATGACTCCCAGCCAAGGCCTGTGTGTGTGGTGCTGTTGGTGTTCGTTGGCACAGAAGCAGCAGCCAGCAGCTTACAAAATAAAAAATAAAACAGATAAGACGTCATTAAACAATCAACCTGAGTGCCCAGACATACTCCTTTCAATGTATTCGATAAGACAAAACAAATGTTAGTCTTTGTTGCTACTTTTACCACTACTTTTGTGAAAGTAGCGATAAAATAACAATCTGCGGCTCAGGAGGTAGAGCGGGTCGTCCGATGATCTGTGGATCAACGGTTCGAGTCCCATCTCCTCCTGTGTACATGTCGACGTGTTCTTAGGCAAGACACCCAACCTAAATCGCTCCTGATATGGTGGTTGTGCTTTGCGTGAATGTGTGTGTGTGAATGTAATATACAATGTAAAGCGCATTGGATAAAGGCGCTCCGAAAATGCACTATTTACCATTTTATTTACAAGATAATTAAAGGAGAATTCCACCCCAGAAGGATTTCCAAGTGGTCCAGTTGTTATTGGGTGAGAGAAAAAAAGAATGGGGCTGTTGGATGGAGTTCATATTCACCTATTTTCTCTCTATTCTCTCTCTACCATATCAATAGTGGGTTGATGCTCAGTTTCACTTTCACTTTTAGTTCTGCATTGAAACTATTCCACCCACTCCCATTTAAGATGGATTAACCACTGCTGAACCAAAAGTGAAATTGAAGGTGTGAGTGTCAACACACTACTAACATGGTGGAGAGAGAGTATACAGGAAAAAATAACTTAATATGTGCCTACTATTAAGTTATTTTTTCCAGTAGTAGTACAAACTCCTCCTTTTTATAGATGGAAGAAATGTCAAGCAGAATCTGAAGAATCAATTTCATTGGTCGCATCACCAGTTTTACGGCTGTGTAAAGCAGCGATTGTTACAATTTTACAGACGTATGTAAAGCAGTGGGTGAAACTATTTCATTTTATTTTTTTTATTTCTTCAACCCAACATGACCAAGTGGAGCTTATTGTGAAACATGTGAACTCAACTGCCCCCGAATCTGTGAAAATAGCCGATCTACAAGCCCCACATGTGCGTCACTTTCTGTAGAGATACAGTAAGTAGACTATAGGCTATCATAAAGCGATGTGAAGTGCAGTGAAAACAGGAGGGGTCCCCTTGAGAATTAGGGCAGTCGGTAGGCTATAGGGTGTTAAAAGAGAAGTATTCCCCTATCAACTATACCATATTTATCAGTAAGTGCATGGCCGCAGTCGATATGGAGCAAACACAAAGTCTAGCCTCCCTTATGTACTCACTTTGTGACGAAGGTTCCATGGCTTTATTTACTTTACTTTTACTCCGTTTATAGGAGGCACCTGTATTGGCAAATAAACTTGAGATCAACCTTCTTGCCACATACGAAGGTGTGAGTCACTGAGTCTTTCCCGAAAAAGGTCTGTGATCTAAAAGTGAAAGTTAAACTGCTACTTGGCTCTTTTAAATCTGTACCAATAGTACCAAATCCATGCTTCTGGGTGTTAGAAATGTATACATTAACATGGATTCGATGTGGACCAAAGCCTAACAGCCGTATATGGTATTGTGTCATGAGGCATGATGTCAGTCTATGACTCACATCGAAATATATAAATTCAAGTTATTTTACTCCTTATCCTCGTCTGTGCAGAAATTCTGTGGTTATATCAAAGATGGTGAGACATATACCATCAGCAATTCAGCATCAAACCCAGAAGTTATGCAGGAATGCCTACTGAGCAAGAAAAAATAACTTTGTGGGTATGGGCCCTGTCCACAGCCCAGGCAAGAGGCCTTTTTGGGGTTTTGGACAACTGTGGGTCCCACCGACTCGATACTGGCCACTGCACCCCCAGTGCTCATATCTTATGCTTATAGAGCTGCGCAGTGACGTCACCGCCCCGGTTCCGGAAGTCTTTTCCCAATTCATTTTTCTCATAGACTTTTCGAAAATAATTTATATCAAGACGAATACGCCGCGGACGAAGCCAACTCGAGTCGTGACGAATCATGATGACACACACAAACTTTTGGGACAGTAAAATAATTTCTAAGATGAAAAACGAAACAAAAAGTGTTGTATCATGCCGTTTTCTACTTCTTCCCAATTATATATTATATGACGATATTGTGTTTGTTGTCATGATTTGTCACGACCTGAGTTGGCTTTGGCCGCGGCGTAATCGTCTTGATATAAATTATTTTCGAAAAGTCTATGAGAAAAATGAATTGGGAAAAGACTTCCGGAACCGGGGCGGTGACGTCACTGCGCAGCTCTATATGGAATTTGTTGTTGGTGGGGGCAAAGGCTTCCAAGTTACATGGATTACAGCACACGCACGCACGCACGCACGCACGCACGCACGCACGCACACACACACACACACACACACACACACACACACACACACACACACACACACACACACACACACACACACACACACACACACACACACAGCCCATGGGGGCCCACTGGCATAATACGTCACCATACCATTAACCGCCCCATAGAATGCAAAGAAGGGAAAATGTCATCATGCTTTATGTAGCATGTAGTTATGTATCTAACTAGGGGGTTCTCATGACGCTGAATCCATTCCAAGCAATGGCCATAGCAAAGATGTGCTGATTAGGCACATTTTTGTGATGGCTGATATTGCCATTTTTTAGCCCAGCTACTGGTTTAAAGAGATTGTTAATGCTATGGTCATATATTATGCCAATTATGAAAATTGCTATACATATTTGGCATTTTCATGCTGAAGACCCCTCAGCATCTCTAACATACAACCTTGGAGTAGGCCTACTCAACATGCCTGGGGTCACATGGCAAAGGGTGATGATACCTGATATCTTTTCCTTGTGGTAATTCCACATCCAAGTCAAGCTTTCTTCCAAAACTGCAGAGAAGTGACAACTGAATGTAAGCTGCGTCCTCTAGCGCAAGCACCCCCTCTGGTGGAGATAAATCAGAACTACACCTAACAGGTGCAGATACTACGAACAACCTTAAAAAAGTGAACGTGCATTTAATTACTTGCAATATAAGCTGCACTCCATTTGTGAATTGAGGGTGACATCCTTCCAGTGTCTAGGTCACTTTAATTAGCATGCATAGGCCTACAGACAGAGTAGGTCGGGATAGAGCTGGAACTCAGCCTGTCCTTTCTGCCAATGTCTACGTAGTACGTACTGTATTTCTACTTCACATCAGAGTGACGTCAGAATCGGAGTGATTAGCCTATTTCAGAATCGATAAATACACCGACAGGCCACGAGAGTCTATAAACCCACTGCCCAATTTCTGTTGGAGTTAGTAGTTGCAGCTTATTTATTGCAATCAAATCAACTTGGTGAGAAACAGAGTCAGACGGAGGAGCATTCCTGTAATTTGGTTCAATGTGAGGGCCGAGGAGCTGATTTTCATGCCAAAAATACGTTTGGTTTGTTAAGTTAGATTACCGTGTTCATTTAAAGGCAATTTTTGTCCAAAAATCAAAAATGATAGTTGGCCTACATAGCTACATAGTTTGCCTATTTCTCCTCTACGTTTCTTTTACTTTGATGCTGCAGCCGTTTCCCAGTGCGCTTAGACCCATTGCAGGCCACCTTTTATCGCCTGACACTTGAATGATCCTAACTGGCCTAAACTGGCCTCGTTACTCAACGCCAGCTACAATTTAAACCTGGCCTCTGTAAAATAAAAGGCAAAATATAATTCCACGGCCCACCCTTTTCCTACTCTTGCATAGGCCATTTCTCTTTTACCCCCGCTATGATTTGTTGCTTCTGGCTTTTCAGAAGTAAATATTTGGTACGACTCAAAGTCTTGAAAGTAAACACGTGAAACACTAGCAGGGTGACCACTCTAACATCTGGTTATATTGTAGTAATCTACTTGAATTTACTGTAAATCTCCCAAGTAGGTAAGAGGCCCATGTTTTTGTTATAGTGTACTTGACCTGTATTGCAATTCTCCAATAAACTTCATACTTTGCTTTCGTTTGAAATGTACCCACATTCTACATAGTGTGAAACGCAATGGACAATTCCATTTACCTGTTTACCTGGTGCCATCTAGTGGACAATACGGAAAACTACAGTGGCCTAACGTTCATTCCTTGGTAGTTTCCAGTAGTTCTTTGGCAATAAAGTAGGCTTATGTGCAGCATCTCAACCTGGGTAATTGAAAGAAAGGAACCCCCAAAGGTAGTTCATCTCTGCTTGAAGAGGACTTGACAATAGAAAAATGCCATTGGTTCCAACCAAAAATAGAAAGCAAAAACCTTGAGGCGTGGACTGCAGAAAATCTGTCTTGGCTGAAGTCCAGTTGTAGTGTGGGGTTAGTCCCAAGAGGTCAACTCCAGATCCACAAGGAAACAGTTTCCAAGTTAAACAATGCAGAGGCCAATAGTTTTTTTCACATGTTAAAAAGGAGAAATACCTTTATTTATTTTTTAAAACCATTAAAATAAATACTATACAGAATCCAATGTAGAAAAGTTAATCACATGGCTTCTGTCTGAAAAAGGTTAACAATTCAATCACATTTTCTTTAATAATAAACTCATTTTTAAAAATAGCACTGATCATAATACCCCCACGAATATCTCCCGCTCTCCCTGTGACCACCCCCTAATGACAGGCATTTTTTTAACAAACACGGAAAATAAAAACGCAATAATCTCAATATACTCAAATAAGTCTGCAGTTTTGGTCCTTTTCCACGTCAAAAAGACCTCACCCCACAATTCCATGAGGTAGGTTACACTGACGCCAAAGAAAAAAAAAAAGAGCGAATTCTTCAGAGAAAAAACAAAAATATATCACGAGCTAGGGATAAAAAAAAATCCAAGTTCAGACAGTCCAGTAAAGGCAAAATTCTTCGTCAAAAACAATAGCATGTGCGTTTTGCCGCTGAACCTAGAAATCCGCATCGGAAAAACGCTACTTTTCGACTTACTCTATGCAAATTAAGCAGTATTAACAAGGAAATCGCACAGCAGACAGGAAAGATCAGAAAGGGGGGAAAACAACTCAATTCTTGATCCATTTTTCTATACAGTTTATTGAAGATGATGCCCCTGTATGTGTAAAGCACCCCAAGCACCCCTCCAAACAATTTAATGGAGCTTTTTCGTTGGAGAACATGGAAGGAACGTGGTTTCTTTCTGTCAAGTACATTAATGCTTGCTATGACAAATACTATTTCCGATCGTTAAATAGCCCCCCTCCCCATTTCAAATGTTTTCAAAAAACTAGCCAAACTACAAGCGTCAATGCACAAAAAGTGTGTCGCTCTCTGGGACCCAGTAGCATGTAAGTGGGGCCATCTTTTTGAAAACACTTGAAAAAACAAGTTCAAAGTGGTTAACACTTTTCTACAACAACCCCCACCCCCCAAAAAGTGTCCACCGGTATTTTTTTCTGCTCTCAAGTTCGAATGAGATGCGGGCTTCAATTCCTTCAGTAAATATTCAACAATTTGTTGACAATTTTATTCATCACCATACCGTTTCAACTCAGTATCAGTCCTTTTTCTTTTAAACAACAAGTTTAGAAACTAATTTGGTCTCAAGGTCGTTTTTGCATTTGTCGAGTGCCATCCAAGTGGGGTGGGTCCAAACATCAGCACCGGCGACAAACGAGATCTTGCATTTGTTTGTTTTGGGGAGGACAAGGTTTTTTTTTTAACTACATTGGAGGGGGGGTTTGGGGGATGAAGCGCAAAAAAACATTCAAGGCAGCCTTGAACTGGGGCGGGCATGAATGGCATAAATGTACTAAGGCAGGCAGGCAGACAAAGCAGGTTACAGAACAGGCCCATCCTTGCCCAGAAAACGTGTGAAATGCAATAAGGAAACTAGAACAACAGCCTTCCATTAACAGTTCATGGGGGTATGCTGATGTGGAGGGGGGAGCGTGTGTGTTGTGGGGGGACAGGAGTGCGGGGGCCAATTTTAGTTGGGCCGAGAATCTGCCATCGTGGTGGCAGTAGATCTGGGATCAGTGTGAACTAAAGGGTCAAATTGAGGGGGGGGGGGGGGTTGAACCAAACGCCGGGCGGAATCTTCGTTTTTTTGTTTAGTTTCTTTTAGATGAGGTCGGCGACATTCATGGGCATCTCCTCGACCGTGGTGTTGTAGAAGGTCTCGATGTCTCGCAGGGTACGCTTGTCGTCCTCTGTGACCATGTTGATGGCAACGCCCTTCCTGCCGAAACGACCGCCGCGACCGATCCTGAGTGGAGAAGGATGAGGATACAGGATTAGTATAGGTTAGTTAACAGATTTGTTTACAGTATGATTGGCGAGTGGGGTCAGTGCTTTGGTATTAACCTACTACTTCGAGAATGTACTCCAGTACTAGGTAGCGAAGTTTATCAAAGCGTTAAACTAAGAGAAACTGAGAAATTGACTATGTGAATACAGAAATTCAACACTAAATAATTGTGCCCACTGCATGAACCAGCCTCGTCTCACTGAGCAGAGCTGACTGGGATTAAAATGAGCTGCTTTTTCTTCCCCTGCCAGATATAAGACTCTGTGACACTATGGGCCACTGCCTTGCCCAGTGGCAGGGGGGGGGGCACGCATTTCAGCCCATTTGAGGGAACACTCATTCGTTTGGCCACACGACATGCCAGAATTAAGGCGAAGTACCCTCACGTAACTGAGCAGTATCATGCAAAACACAAACCGCCATTGCAGAAGCAATGAAAACTCTAGAAGAAGGTGGGTGTAGGTTTGTTAGCAAGATACATTGATTTTCACATGTCCCAAGTGCTTACCTGTGGATATAGTTCTCTCTGTTGGTGGGCAGGTCGTAGTTGATGACTAGGGAAACCTGTTGGACATCAATACCTCTGGCCTGAGGACGACAAACACAAGGACGTTCATTAGAAACAGTCATGAGGATACAGACAAGGTTCACTAGACCGACAAACATGCCAAAACTAGATCTTGTATTTTTGGCTCCACCACATTCTGGGCAGGTCTGGGGGACAAACTCGCCTTTACAGTGTGTTAACAAGAGAACAATGAGTGATCATTCATTTGATTGTCAAACGCTTAATCACCCACTAATGCCAGACAATGTCCCCCGCCTGCCGATAAGAGGGGGACACCTACCTCGGCAATAGTCGTCAGGTGCTAACCAAGTCATTGTTAGAGTTTATTTAAATAGTATTCTTGTAGTCTGCTGTAAAGTCGCGAGTAGGGACGGCAAGGGCCCTGTCACTGTGGAGAGCAGACGGAACTCTACCAAAGAACATTCAGTCCTTCACCAACACAAGCAGCTGGGAGGAGAGGGAACCTTGGAGAGCCAGGTGGAATTTACCTCAGTATTTGTCAAGTATACATGAATACATACAAGTTTAACTTCAGATTGCACTAAAATTAATTAAAGACATTGTCCCCTCCAAACCAATCCATCTGCCAAGAACTCACTTGTAGATCAGCTATTTTGCCAGTAAATGGAATGTCCACCAATTAGTAAGGAAACAAGGGATTATGGTCAAAGGTCTCAGACAAGAACTTTATGAACGATCCATCGAGTGAGCAAGACTAAGGAATCTGATGACCCTTAGCCCTACCAACTGCCTGCCTTTATACACAAGGAGACTTGAATATGAAGTCAACGCTCTGCATAACAGGAAAGATAAGCTGGGTGTGTCTGCATAAAAACTGTTCTGACATGATGCCAACCTTCCACCACAGACGGTTGGAATGGAATGTTCATTACAAGAATTGTAACACGGTGGGCTAGTTGACGTACCAGAAGATCAGTGGTGATGAGGACTCGACTGGAGCCAGAGCGGAACTCTCTCATGATAACATCTCTCTCCTTCTGGTCCATGTCCCCGTGCTGCAAGACAAGATGGTTTGGAAGAGAAGCGCCATTAAGTTAAAGTGTGCACCATAAAGTGGCTTTAAAATAGAAGACAAGTTTGTGGAAAAATAAATTGTTTTGTATCCACTGCATGAACCAGCCATGTCTCACTGAGCAGAGTTGACTGGGATTAAAATGGACTTTTCTTTGTCTCTTCCCCTGCCAGATATAAGACTCTGTGACACTGTGGGACACTGCCTTGCCCAGTGGCAGGGGGTGGCACAAAGATGCCTACAAATAGAGCTGCCAGTAAAAAACCTTTCTGCCCAAAAGTTCAAAACGTGGTCCAATGACACACTAAGCTTGTAAATGTTAAGTTTTCAGTTTTGGATTTGTCATGATTAATATTAAAGCCATTTAAAAAAAATAAAATGTATTTGGCCTAGAGGCACCTTGTATAAGAGTCACAGGTATTTAGCAAAGTATGAGTAAACCTGAGGACATTAGGTAAAGGTGGGGCTGCATAATTGCCCATGTATGATCTAAATGATTGTCTCTACATTTTCCAAGCTGCAGTTCAACTAGGAGGAGGCTGAGGGAGTCTATAACTACAGATACCTATCCGAGTTAAATGAACTTCTCTGGTAAACGCTGATCTAATCTTACCAGGGCGGACACGGTGAAGTCCCTGGCGTGCATCTTCTCGGTGAGCCAGTCCACCTTCCTCCTGGTGTTGATAAAGATGACGGCCTGGGTGATGGTCAGGGTCTCGTACAGGTCGCACAACGTGTCCAGCTTCCACTCCTGTGGTTGGCGAGGGAAAAGCCTTTTGATTAGATGCCGGGACATAACTCGTTTGTCTCACTGTGCCAACTGCGACAGCATGACGTGATTTGCTGTATTCAGTCAAGATTTCTGATCACGTCTCCGAAGCACCGGATGTCTGGGACTCACCGGGCCGACTTAAGGCCAACCCGGCCTCCGTCAAGTTACCAGTGACCTCCGGAAAGTCAGCTGACACACCTGTACACCATTATGTTTATTTTGTCATCATTATACAGCACATGCAGAATTTAAGGTCATGCAGAATGTCATGCAAGAATTTAAGGTCATGCAGAATGTCATGCAAGAATTTAATGTATTGGTTTTTCACACCACCGTGGAAATCAGAATCATCAGAAATCGAGAATCGTGAGCCCCCCAACCCCCCGTAGTGCCAAGATGAGGTCATGGTTTACCTCCTTCTCCACGTTGATGTAGAACTGACGGATACCCTCCAGGGTCAGCTCCTCTTTCTTCACCAGGATGCGGACAGGCTCACGCATGAACTTCTTGGTGACCTCCAGCACGTCAGCGGGCATGGTGGCAGACAGCAGCACAACCTGAGTGGGGAGGAAGGAGACGATAAGAGGGGTTCACCATGGGTGGAGGCTTCTCCTGGCTCATTTTGGGCAAGGAGCGCCATTTTGGTATACTAAGCATCATGTTGTACTTCAGCTAAGGAAAAGTAGCAGACCTACAAGCTCCATACATCAAACATTTGTTGATTAGCTAGTTTGCACCAAGCATATTCATGTATAGATGGATCAGACAGAGTAAACACAAAAGATAAATCTCACACGTCAGTGAAATATTAAGACCTTTCAAGTGCACTCAAATTGTCTTAAGTAGCAAGTCAATAGCCACCCATTGTAGGCCCTTGTCTCTTCAAATGTGAAGTCAAGGGAATGCCCGATGAGAAAGGGGGGGTAGTGTTGCTTTGATTATTGTGTCGTCTGCTGTAAAGTCGTGAGTAGGGACGACGAGGGCCCTGTCACTGTGGAGAGCAGACCGGACTCTCTACCAAAGAACATTCAGTCCTTCACCAACACAAGGAGCTGGGAGGAGAGGGAACCTTGGATAAAATTACTTTTCTTAGAGTGGTTTGTCGCTCTGAGCCACATACCTGCGTGTTGCTTCCTAATTTCTGGAAAATCTCGTAGATCTGGTCTTTGAAGCCTCTGCTCAACATCTCGTCAGCCTCATCCAGCACAAACATCTTGATGTATTTGGAGGCTGAAAAATAAACGCAAAAATGATAATTGTGTACCACAACCTTCTACTTAGACCTACATCACAACCACATGCTATATTTCAGCCAATGCTTGATTCACTGTTACTTGCCGTTCAACTAATCTTTATATTATGAATCAATAGATGCTGTATTCAGAAAGTTAAGATTTCTGATCATTGCTCTGAAGCGCCGATGCTCTGGGGCAGAACAACTCAACAGAACGTTGACCTGTCGCCCACAGGAGACCGGCGACATCCAGAGTCAGTTGACACGCATGGATATCATCACTATACAGCCAATTTAACATGTTTTACTAGTCCTAGACCATCTTAATTGTTGCCTTTTTCAGAGGCATACATACAGATTTTAGATCAAGTTATGTGTAATGGTAGTGTACAAAATACAACCCAACTTGACTGACAATCTACACCTAAACAAGCTGCAAGACGAAATCAAGGTATAGACTTACAGAGGAACTTGCGGTTGAGCATGTCGAAGACGCGTCCGGGCGTCCCCACCACGATGTGCGGGGCCTCGGCCTGAAGCTTCGTCACCTCATTGCGGACGTTAGTCCCTCCGATGCAGGCGTGGCAGCCGGCACCCATGTAGTCCCCCAGGGCCAGGATCACCTTCTGGATCTGTTGGGAGGCGTCAGGAAAGAGACAGAACTCCATGTTAGCGCCACATTCTCAGCAACGCTGCTCTCTCATACAGACTGACCATAATCGCAATCACCCGCACTCAAAATTTACTAGTTGGGTCATCTCAACCATTTGTTGGGTATATACAGAGACAGTGTAGGATATTTTAGTTTTACTTCCATAACACCTTAGCCCATTCAGGCCGGGAATCCATTTTTGGATTCTGTACAGTATGTACAGTATTCAGACATTCAATTGTTTTGTATACATTCTGGAAAGATTTTAAGTCTTTCCAGAAAACTTTCCAGAAGTCTTTCCAGAAAACTTGAATATGCGATATTAATGTGATCGACCATCTACCAACCCTCGGGTATGACGTAGGGGTGACAGGAGATTGTTTGAAGTATTGTCATTATTGCCCTTGTGCATCAAAGTTTGTCCATGTGGAGCCAAGGAACACTACAAGCGAAATGGTTGCATTTTCTATCGTCATGTCGTCTGCTGTTAAGTCGTGAGCAAGGACGGTGAGTGCCTCGTCACTGTGGAGAGCAGACAGGACTCTCTACCAAAGAACATTCAGTCCTGTACCAACACGAGCAGGCTGGGAGGAGAGGGAACCTTGGCTGGATAAAAAGACACTCGTTGTGACAAGTCGAGTGTTTCAGTTACCTGCTGAGCCAGCTCCCTGGTAGGGGCCAGGACCAGGGCCTGTGTGCCCTTGAGTTCCACATCAATCTGCTGCAGGATGGAGATGGCGAAGGTCGCGGTCTTCCCCGTCCCTGACTGGGCCTGAGCAATCACATCATAACCTGGATGGGGACAGAAAAGACACTATAACCAACTGACGTTTCAAGGCCGGATTTACGCTGAGGGTTCTGAAGAGTGCCGGATGATTTTTAATCTAAACACTGCAGATTCATAAGTCAATTCATACTGTGCAGGAACAACTTTTGGTGTTAATAGTTGTGTCCACTGCATGAACCAGCCATGTCTCACTGTGCAGAGCCGACTGGGATTAAAATGGACGCATTTCTTTCTCCCCCATGCCAGATATAAGACTTAGTGACACGACATGGCACTGCCTTGCCCAGTGGCAGGGGTCACATTTAAGCTCCAATCTCTCCAGAGCCTTTCCAAGCTGATCCGAGTCCTAACATGTTTTTTTTTTGCAAGAAATGAAACCACTTACCCTTGATACAAGGGATAATGGCTCTCTGCTGGATGGCAGAGGGCTTCTCAAAACCATAGGCGTAGATTCCCCTGAGCAAATCCTCACGCAGGTTCATCTCATCAAAACTGTCCACGATCTGGTTCCAGTTGCTCTGCAAGAGAGAAAGCAAACATCAGAACGAGCATCAAGGGAAGAGACTTAAAGAAGGCAGATGGACAAGCTTGCAGCGCGTTTTAACATTTTGGGGAAGTCTGGAAAGCATTCGTAGTATTGCCTTATAAGGCAATTTGTAGAACGGACAATAGGTCTGTCAGGATACAAAGATTAGAATCTACGGATGCTGTATTCAGATCAGTGAGGTTTCTGATCATCGCTCTGAAGTGCCAGTGGCTCTGGGACGGAACAGGCTGACAGAACGTCGAACCTGGCGCCCGCAGGAGACCGGCGACATCCAGAGTCAGTTGACACGCATGGATATCATCACTATACAGCCAATATTCAACATCTTCAAGATAAGGGGCAAATCCGGAGATTCATCTTAAGAGTCGTTTCCTAAAAATCTTTGAGAACTACCATGTCTAACTGTCGTACACAATTGGACCCCTGTTTATAGACAAATGTACCATTAACCTACCCAGTATTGCAGTCAGGATAGAAACGTACTACTATAATGCAGTTCCACTGAAGTCTAATTGTTTTAGTGAGAATTATGGCAGGAACATACCTCAATGATTCCATCTGGCTCCATGCCCTCGGGGCCATTGTCTCTGTCTCTGAAATCACAAAGGAGGGGGGAGCCATGATTAACTGCTGGTGGCTTTACAATAGCTACAGATCTCTTGGTTCCTTTGCACCACACAAACAAACACGGGCAATCTGGCATCATCCCATTACAATTTCCTGAAGTAACATGCATAACATTACACAACAAAGATACTGAGGGAGGGGGAGGTTAGATTAGGCAATACAACATGCAGCAGTGACTCACTCAGTTTGGTCAGAGTTGAAACTCCTTTTTGTGAGCAGGAGAATAGAAAGAGGGGGAAACAAAGTGGGGGTTAATTTGACAGTGAGTTGTGAGAAGAAGAAAGTAAAGAAATGTAGTTAAAGGGGAATTCCACGCATTTTTCACATTTTTCCCCCGAGAAACTTACAAATCGGATGAAATGGACCCCGCTATACTCTTAGAAGGCATTATAGTGACTTTGTTAAAAATGTTGAAAATTAGTGGAATCATCGCTTTTAAAAAGGCCCGGACTAACAACTAGGACCACCACGGCCTGCCTGGTCTCAGGCTCCCTCCACTACCACCACAACCAGTCCGCCATTTTTATTCACAGTATTCAAGATGGTCGTTTTCACACAAGCACCAGAAAAAATCCCGATGGTGGGAGGCATTAAAAGCAGGGCGCGGTGTCTTTATTGCGTAAACTCGTGATGTACAAGACAAACAATTTTGTCTTCAATGACTTGTGTCCATTTGACCGACAAGGGGATGTTTTACACATTTTTGCCCGTTTGGTTAGTTCTTTTGTTTAAAAAAAATAAGTCACAGGTCACCGAGTATAGCGTCGATGTGCCTAAAACAGGGTCGTCTCTTTCAATAAAGTGGGAAAACGTCAAGTCAGCGAAAACCAGCCGTTCATTCACAACACCGCCGTGCCCCCTCCCAAAAAGACACCAAACGTTTCTTTCTAGCAAGATCTTTGCGGCCTAGTTTTACAATTGCTACGCCGGTAGGCGTGACCTGATAAATTCCGCGACTGGTCATTTACAGGGCATCGTTTTCTTGAATTTAGGAGTAGCGGTATATATACACATACATCCGGCGAGATAAAATATGCTACAGCAAACAATACAAGAGTGCAAACATTTAACGCAACAAAAAAAAATCCCTACTCTATGGTTAATTCACAATCTCGCGCCAACAACAATGAACAAAGACCGTTAGCGAAAACTCCGTTCACTTCACGGGGCCACCTTAATGGCGGCTCCGCGACAACAACAGATATTCGGGCAACGCTCCGTTTCTGACTCCCTCAATGTCGCAACTCTTCTACCAACACACTAGACAGACAATGGCGACACCTGGCGGCCACACAATTCGATAGCTCACCGCTCTCGGCGTGCCCCCTCCCCGGCATTGTCCTACCGTCCTCCTCCGTCCATTAGCTTTAGGGTTAGCTCGGGCTAACTTCGCTCGAGCGGCCATGTGCGACGGGAAGAATAAAAAAAATGAGCGCGGTAGCGGCGCTTTAAACGTACAGAGGGTCCTGTATGCCGTCCCGTAGGGTCCAAACGTTTGGATTAAAACCGGACGTTGACTGTTAACGATAAAGATGTAATAAAAAGGGTGATAAAAGAAGCGGAGCGGCGGACCAGGAAGGGAAAGAGGGAAGGCCTCAGACCTGCTCCCCAGCAGGGCATTCACGTGTTCTCCTTCCTCACCCGGTGCCGGGTTCATTATTAATTCATTAAATATATAGGTTTTTGTAATATCGTTATAATAACACCCTCCACGTTGGGATAGCGTTAAGATCACATCGGAATAGACATGTAGAATGTCGATCCATCCTTTTAAATGTGAATATAATAAATAAAAACGTTTCCGGGAAAACGTTTGTTCTTGTGAAAATATAAATATACATTTTGCTTGAAATATACATGCGAAATACAAATACGATCACTCGATCCACGACAACGGGAAACAAGAAAACAATGGGCGAAAATTCCAGTATATTGATGTCCAGGTCTGGATGGTATTTTAACCAAGGCGGGGACCGACATGACAGCCATTCCATTCCGAACGATGCGAGCCGGCGTTATTCTCTTCTAATAAAAATACACGACAATCCAAATCGTGAACAACCACCTTCGTTTCTTGGTTAGCAAAAAATGTAAAAATAAAACGCGGCGGGATCCCCGTTACGAGAGAAAAGTAAGACAAATAAAATGATCACACATAAAACAAAAACATTTTTTCCGTCTCTCACCTCTCTTCATAGTCGGCCGACATTATTACAAAGGAAGAAAATCTGGCAGGATTTTATTATATATGTCGACGTGGAGCGCCGCGGAAGCTTCCCTTTGGGTCGCCGCGCCGTCAATCATGCCAGGAGCACCGCCCACGTAGTCCCGCGATTGGCCCGAGACGCGCAGCACGCTAGGGTGGCGGGGTTGCCATGCACTGCTTATTATAAGCGACCGTTGGGCTTGTTTTGTTTCCTGTAAAGTTAGGCGTTGTTTCATCATTGATTGATTGATTGATTGACTGACCCTATTATACCATTTTACAGTATGTAGAATGGGTACATTGCAAAAACTGTCAATACAAAAGTCAATACAAAAACTGTGGATGAACCATGATAAAGCATTACGCTTTAATAGACTCCACCATCAATTAATCTGAACATTTAGATGCACCAATATAGAATACAGTTAAAAAACAACAACAGCAGCAACAATATAAATGAAGGGGGGGTCTTCACATAAAGAAGGGAAGGAAAAAACACCAAGGGAAGGAAAAAACACCAAAAAAAAAAAAAGAACAGTACTGGAAAAGAGTGGGGATTTCAGCTCTGCACTGAGAGCGGTTTTGAAGGAGTCAAGGGATCCACATCTCAATATGTGTGTTGGTAGGGCGAGAAATTAATTGAGTCTGTTGTTTGAGATGATTCTGGCTTGCGCTTGGTTTGTTAAAACCACATAGCTCTGGTGTTCTGGATGTACACTTCATTACTACTATTACTACATAGTACAATTGCCACTGTTTGTATTTACCTGTATCTCATTCTGTCTCTTTCTTTCTATCTCTTTGTTCTATCCCCCACCCCCAACCATCTTTTCTCCCCCCCAGCACGATAGGGGCAGATGGCCTCCTACCTTAGAGTCAGGTTCTGCCCCAGGGTGTCTTCCTAAGCGGGGGTTTTTTCCATTACCACTGTTGCAATATTGCTTGCTTTGGGTGGATCTTAGTAGTGTCTTGAGACAATTTGAATTGAATTGACTCATTGACATTAAGGACGTTTTTAGACAGCTGTATTGTCATAGTGTGAAGGTCTGAAGAACGTCTTTGGCCTGAAACATTTCCATTTTCAAGTAAAGTATGGGCACTTTTTTTTCTTCAGTAACAAATCTTGACCAGAGCATTGCAAGATGCTTTACTCTATCGTCCAAAATAAAGTATAGTTTGTTTATTTGAGCTGGTGTGTGCTTATTTGAGCTACTGTGGCAGTGTGTACCTTACTTATAGGCTACTGTAACTCTCGTTTCTGTAAATTAAAAAAAAAAAATCATTGCTAGTGTCCACATTCTTGTTTAAACCAGGACCCCCAACTTGTTTGGTTCTTTACCCCAAGGTGCCAGTAAGGTTTGTAGGGTGAATATTTTGAAGAGAAACAGATCAAAAGAGACATAGATTGATAAACAAACAAACAAGCATAGCAGTTGTGTATTTGAAGTAGGCCTATACTACGTTAAACCTACTATACAGTAAGTACAGTACAGTAAATATAGTTTACTGTACTGTACAGAACTAGGCTAGTCTATATAGTACTGCAGTATATATTATAGGTACAGTGTAAGCTAGTGTGTGTGTGTATATATATATATATATATATATATATATATATATATATATATATATATATATATATATATATATATATATATATATATATATATATATATATATATATATATATATATATATATATAAGTATTAATTATACTTAGGCCTACTACTAATCATTTTCTCTCAAATCTCAATGTGTTATTATACTGTATCTGCTATTTTCTGCCTGTTTTCCTGGATGCTTATTTCTTTCACAAAATCTGGCAACGTTTGTGGGCGTTTCGTGCTGCCTGCCTACCTCGGAGAACCCCGATGGACGGGGTATCTCCGGTTCTGTTCGATTTAATAAAGATCAACGTCATACAAGTGTAAAATATACGTAATAAAACAATGTCAAAAATAGAAGGAATCTTAATACAACCCAGAATACGTTGAATGCATGTGGCCACAGATAGCCCCACTCATCAGGGACACCGCGGCCGGTAGAACGAACTCCCATTAATGTAGATGGGGCGGGACGTCCGTTTTCCGCCCTCTTCTTGACTTCTATTGGTGGAAGCGGTCAAGAGGGAGGGTTTCATTGGCTGTCTTGGTGCTCGTGCTTTTGTGACTGCCGTTTCGTCACCGATGATGATGGCTGTGACGTTATCACATCGTGACGTTATTGACGAGAACTCATTATGTCAGTTAGATTGGACTGAGAATTAAGGGGATGCGTGTCGTGAGTCACACATGAGTCACGTCGTCTAGCTTCACCACATGAACCCTCCCTGACGTTTGTCATGGAAATAATGAAAATGAAAGCTCTCCCGCTCTCTCTCTGCTTCTCTCAAAACCTTTGAAAATGTTTGTAAACACATATATTGGCTGTTAGAGGTTATTACATTTGTCATCAAGGTTACCGAAAAACTGAGATTTAGGGTCTGTTTACACACTTACACACTATTAATACTGCAAGTAAAAGTCCAAAGGTATTGACCTCAAAATGTACTTTAAAACTAGGCCCCACCAACACACACACACACACACACACACACACACACACACACACACACACACACACACACACACACACACACACACACACACACACACACACACACACACACACACACACACACACACACACACACACACATGGATGAAATGTAGTTATATGGCTTTGTATGCATGTTTTATTATTGTATGTGTGTGGAATCATCATCATACCTGGCCCTAAAGTGGGAACACCTACTACTGTGTGGCAAAAATAAATAAATAAATTGTAGCCCATGCATTCAAACCAAAAAGACTTATCAGATTGCATTGTTAAACACCATCAATGTTACTAGTTACATCGATGTTACTATGCGCATTTCAAATGAATGTGGTGGAGTCAAAGTACATGTAAAGCATAAAGTAAATATAGGCCTACCTCAAAATGACTCTAGTTTCTGACAATGTCATGGAAATAACAACAATCAAATTTTTGTTTTTAATGTTCAAAAAGTGCCTCTACAAGGTCACAACCCATCATGTATCGCAACATGCTGTGAGCTTGTCGTTCAGTTTTTTTATATATATATATTGATAATATTGTGTTAGCTGTGCCTACCTTTTATTCACCTTTTCTTTTCCCAGACCTACTTGAATTATACCCTGGCCTGTGCATATTACAATATAAGAAACTGAAACAGAATGCATTCTTTATTGTTTTTCTTCTTTTAGTCCAAACCTCAGTAAGACCACAGACTTAAGTCTACAATCAGAGAGGGTGAGAAGGTTATCACAAGGAACAAAGAGATTACCTATCAGGGTCATATGTGTTTTAGATAACAGATACTCTTTCCAGGTTATAAAATAGTAACAACAGTGCTTATTTTCTGTCTTTGGTCAGTAGGAATGGGTGTGTGAATGGGATAATGCAGTGGTTTTCAACCACTATTTATTTAGAATTTGAGCCACAGACAACCATTTGAGGACATTTTATCCTCACAGGCCCCAAAACTAACGATTTATTTTGTTATTGTCCACAATTCCAGACTGAATTTCAGAAACAAAACGGTAAAACACGTGCAGCACAATCTTTGTAAAGGGCATTGGATAAAGGCTCTATATAAATGCATGTTTTACTTTTTCAAACGAAGGTAGTTTAAACCAAAACTACAACATTGTACTTCATAGAGTAGAACTACCATGGTTTGTTCAGTTTTCTTTACCCCCCCCTCCCCAATGCATTATGGGTATAGCTTTCTTTGTGTGTCTTGTTATAATTGGGTTTAGTCTAGGGAGGGTTTCTGTCTCCTAACAGTTGTTTGTGAATAGTGTCCTGAGATCTGTTGGTTAATGTTGGGCTTTGTTATGGAGCGTGTCTGTGGTCACATTCATTAAGCTGGTGCTAAAATGTAAATTGTCGTCTCTGTCTTTGACTTCAAGCCCAGGTGTTGGAGAATTCATTGTGGAGACTTCAGAGAATATTCAAGCCTGCAGAGGAGGAGCATGGGGGGGCATGCATACTTCCCACAAAATTACAATACCCAACAAGAGGTTTAAAAGAAACTCGCATATTTGCCGTCCCACTGAGCGACTAAAACAAAAATTGACTTCTAATAATAAAAAAGAACTTTTTCCTTGTTACCAGTTATTTGATCAATCCAAAATATTGTGTTTGTTGTCATGATTTGTCACAACCAGAGTTGCTTTGTCTGCGGTGTAATAGTCTTTATAAATACTTTGTCTATGAGAAAAATGAATGGGGGAATTCACTTCTGGAAACAAACGGTCTGACATCATTGTGGAGCTCTATTCAAATAAAAAAAGCTGTGCATAAAAAGAAAACAAAATAATGTCTCTTTGTGATGTACATGTTTATTCTTAGCAACCATAATGCATTTTTAGAAGATACAAAACAGTCAATTATGTTCCATCAACTCCTGCTTGAAAAAACAGAACAAAACAAAAAGAAACAGCTATCAACAAAGATGCGCTTTGTTACAAAAAAAAGTAGATTAAAACACCACTGTGAAACATATACTGTAACTGTACTAGTTGTCAAGATCCTGACCAAAATGTGACTTCATAAGAAATAGCAACTGGAGGAAACTTTTTTCTTCTTTTCTTTCAAAAAATATTAAAGGAAATTTGCCATCCTCCTTTTAACATTTTTTCTTCCTTCCAACAATAAGCAAAGCAACGCATTTACAAACAGAGGAGAAAAACAAATTAAACAAAATATAGCGTGAGAAGGATAAACGTCACGACAAAGACGAAGCAGATTGGTTGCTCTTTGCATTTGCCGTCAAGGGTGTCAACTTAAGGCCATATATTTGTTTATTTATGGACCATAGTTTCTTTTTTATTTTATTTTTTCAGACTACAAAAACAACCTTGGTAAAGATGGGTTAAAAATGTCTCTGAACCTCCGCACTGTGTTGCGAGAAGCATCATCTTTCTTTTTTTTTAAAGAAAAAGGTAGACATCGCCAAAGAGAATATAAGTTATGTATGCAACTAAGCTTCTATGAATCCCAAATGACCGCCAGAAGGCGGCGCTTTAAGCACTGAATAGTCCCTTTGCGCCTGGTCAGGTTGGATGAAATATAACTTAAATTGTAACTCTGGTTCTATGAATCCTGATTGACTGACAGGACGGTGCTTTAAGTACTTAATAAAGTACCGCTCTCTGGCAGTCAGGAGGGATGGAATAGAACAGATTTTCAAGTGAAGGGCATCAAGTTGAAAATTTTCTGGGTAGTGACAAAGCATCCATAAATCCTGGTGAAATCTTCCAAACCCAAGTGTGTGGTCTCGTTCTTTACCTACTGTAGGGCTGCACTCACACATTTCAATCTGATAAATCAGCCGCAATTTTTCAAATCAGCTGTAATAAGATCAGCTCCACTCATTTCCAATAGGAAATGAGTTAAACTCAAATCACGCATCTTCCGCTAGAAATTAACACAATAACCGCTTCCCTTGTTTAGGTGACAGTGCATACCGTCATCATAATGTAGATGGGCCCTGTTTATTATTGAATCAAACCGGATCGCAGTTTTATTTTTTGGTCTCGGCTCACAGCCTATAGTCCATCTGACCACATGACACATGCGCACTCTCGTCCACCTCCATACTAATGGCCGGCTAAAAGGCTGAATAACTCTCTATGGTAAGGATAAAAACGTATGACGTTCGGGGGTCAAAATTGATTACCCGGTGGTGCAAATGGGAACACTGCCACTGAATTTATCAGAAGCAATAGTGCAAGTGCCGCCTAAAGCGCTGTCATTGACGGTTCAAATCAAATCATAAGTGCTGGGCATCATTCCCGTTGGGGAATGTTCCTTCTTTCTGTGTCCATCCCCATTGAAAGCGTGTTTTGCGTTACTTCATACTGATTCAAAACGACAATGAGGTGATGTGGGAGCCATGTTCATGTCAGCAGCACTACAGTATCCATATAATAATTACAGTAAAAATAGGGTATTGACAGTTTTGGGAAATATTACTTCGGAAAGTAATATTTGCCATTCATTCAGTAATATATTACTAATATATTAGTAATATGTCCCAACACTGGGTATTGATAGTTACAGAAATGATACCTGGAAACTGAAGAGGTTTTTTTTTTAAAGCCACAAGTTCTAGGTCGCGTACAGGAATAAAAATGTGTTTGTCATTATAGTCTTTGCGTGTAGTTCTAAAACAAAAAAAAGCATTAGTGGTCACTATCGTCCAGCTTCTTTTGGCATCACACAAGCTATACTTTGTCATTAAACCAGGCTTAAACAGAAAGCTCGATGCGGCCCAAAACCCTGTGCTTGAACGCGACTCAATAGTGCCAGCCAAAGGAAAAAAAAAAAAAATGTAAAGGTGTAAACCTACAGATATAATTTATGCGGCTGCTATCAAACAACAACAAAAAAAACAGGCCTGCACTTGCAAGGGATTAAAAGTGTTCAGCTTTCAGACCTCTTCATGTTTCATTTATTTATTTATTTTTACAGGAGGGATAAATGATCTCTGGCATCTCAATACAAACTCCAATATTGTGTTTTCCATTCAACGATAAGCTAAAAGGCTGGCTTTAAACCCAAGCCACCACATTGTCTACCAAAAAACAAGTATACACCGTTTTCCTGCAGGGTAAAAAAAAAGAAAAAGAAAATCCTCAGAATGAGCACAACTGTAACCAAAATGGTCCATTTGTACCCTCTTATCTCGCAGTTCAAATGAACATCCGGGGAGAATTTACAATGGGATAGGTTTGTCCACGTTTTCTTCGGACAAAACAACCTACACACGCATTTTTTTTGTTTTCGAGGAGGCACTACTGGGGTTCTGCTGACCACATTGACTTGTCACCGGCAGAGAGAAAGAGAGGGAGAGAGAGATAAGAGAAGTGTAGGAAAGGGTGGCTGTGTCTTTTTTTTTTTTTTTTTTTTTTTTAAGAAGAGGCAGGGTGCGTGGAATGCAATGAAACGAGACAAAAAGAGAGGCGATTGATCGACAGGACTGTCATGAAGAAGAAAAGAAAAATGTTACATAAAACATGGGACTGAGCTGCGACAGAAAAATTAAGTGAATAACTGGGAAGGGCAGTTTTATTGATTGAACACTACTTCCACTGTGGCTTTTATGAAGGCGTTTTGCAAGAGTTTGTCTCCATCTACAGATGACCAGAGGGAATCCCAGCTCACCAAAGAGCTACCACATCAACCACTTGTTGCCATGATGTAACCAGGAAAAACAACAAAAACACCTAATTTATCAAGATACTCGTCAACACGAACTTGAGTAGTTAACCTCCAAATAATCAGTTACACAGCCCATTAAGCCCTAGAAATTCACAGGGCGTTTTGTTTTGACAAAATCACAATCCAAAAAACATCTGGACCGTCAGTCAAAACCAAAAGTGTTCTACCAGTTTAGAAATGTGTCGCGAGATTTGGTTTTCCACGGCCGGGCATGAACTCAGACTTTTTAAACAGCACTCAGAGTTTACCGAACGGCCCTTATCGAGAAAGGGGTCCGTGTTGAAACTCCAAGACCCCCTTTTTACGTTATGAAGAAAAAAAAAAAAAAAAAAACAGATCGAGACTAAACAGGTTTTTTTTTAATAAGAAAGAAAAAACAAACCAAAAAAGGCAAAGAAAGACGATGGTTACGTATCTAAATCCCCTGGCCGAGGGGACGGTAAAGTAGCACAAAGAACAAAATGTCTCTGGTTGATGATGTCATCAGGAGGAGAGGGTGGATTTTATGGGGGGAGGGGGACTCTTCCTTTTTGTGTTTTTTTTCCTCAAGTTCCTCTTTTCCTTTCCCCGCTGTCCGTTTTTTTTTTATTTGCTCCCTTGCGTCCTTCAACGGTTATATATATTCTTGTTTGTGTGTCCTCGCTCGCTTCCTCCCTCCCTAACTTTGTCCTTCTGAAAAGAAAAAGAAAAAAGGCTGACGAAGATGATGATGAAGGCGGTGTTTTTCCCCTCCTAGGGAGGAGGAGGAGGAGGAGGCGGTGGCGGCTTTGAGGGGGTGAAGTTGGTCTTATAAGCCCCCCCACACACACGCACACACAAAAATCCTTGCTCTGGTCAGCCAGTGTCTGACGGTGGGGGGGCGACTCCACCTTGCTCCCCCTCCTACTCCTCCTCCAACCCCAAACACAACCCCCAAATCCCACCTCCTCCTCCTCCACCACCCAGCTCCCCCTCGTCCTCTCTCTCCTTTGAGCGGGTGGGGTGGGAGGGAGGGAGTGCGGCGGCCGCTCAGGCCGTCCTCCGGCAGGCGTGAGGTCACAGGATGAGCTTGCAGTGACACAGTTCTTTGTACATGTTTCTCCTCAGCTTGGGCATGTCCTGCTGGCCGAAGCCAAACGGCTGCCCCAGAGCCAAACACTTGCAGTACTGCAGGAAGAGGGATGAAGACAAGGGAAGAGAAATGGGCATTGCATATACCAAACCACTGAGGAATCTATAGGTTTTTCTTTTTACAGCTGTTAAGTTTAACTACACTGGCAGTTGTGATGAGTGTGTTCTACAAACTGTGCTTATTCTACAAACTGTTGATAAAATGTTCAAATCAATAACCTATACACTCACCTGTAGGACAAAGGCCCCGCAGTCACTGTCATTGTTCTGACGCCCCACATTCTGAAAAACGCACGTGCACACAAACACAGACACGCACACAAACATTAAATGAAATGCAAAATGGCAAAAAAGCAAGATTGTTAGCATTAGTAGGCCAATAGTCTTGCATAACCAGACAATGCGTTGTCATTTCTGTTCATAAAAAAATACTGTATAAAAAGATAGAAAAGAATATAGAAAAGATCTTTCACATTTTATTTTTTTGATATTTCCATCTCATTTCTGCTAAGCAGCAGGCTATAGGGGATTGATATTAGGATGCATCTGTGACTGCACAGACTAAACAGAAGTGAGGAGCTTCCATACTCTGACTGCAGATTAGGCATTTTTAGTAGCCCGTCTATGAATCAGGCTTTGTGATGCCACAGCCTGCCAAAATAAAATTTAGAAAAATGTTATGTAAGTATATGACTAAACTTAAACTTTATCCAAATGAATGACTAATATCAAATAACAAGTGAACCCAATTAACAGTGGAGTTTTTAATTTTTGTGTGAATGTGATACCATTTTGAAATAGCCTTTCCATCCGGTCAGAAAGTCTCTCTGGTCTTTCTTGATGGCCTCTGCTTGCAGATACTTGCGTATGTGCTGAAAAATGAGGCAAGACATTATAGAAAACATTGAAAAAAGTTAAACACGCTACTCGCACACAGAGAGTTTAGGACTTTTGGGGTAATTTTATTTTGACACAAAATGAATAAGCCCTTTGTTAACGAACAGTTATAAGGACATTGTGCGCCACTGTTATCCAAATAGCTTTATTGGCATGAGACGTTTACATTGTCAAAGCAATTATTCACTGTTATTAAGGGGGAAGGGCGCTGAGCTTGAGCCTCTTAGTGGTCATGCAGACATTCAAGCCCCCCCCCCCCCCCCCCCCTAGCTCAGGGGCCACTTGCCCTGGGCCCAATGTGCCCGCTGGATAATCCTTCCCCGGTATAACCGTTTATCAAAAGTTCTTTCATGATATTTCCCCCCCAAAGTATGCAGTTTTGTGTTTCAGCGGCACACCTGTGGAAAGGAGACGCTATGAACATTATGTGTTGAAGAGTTATCATGGCAAAAATAATTGCGATTAGTGATATTTTTGATACAAATAATGGCACTTTTGTTTAATACTTGAATATCCAGCAACCTATTCTGCGGGGGAACATTCATCCCAAAAAAGCTAATTCCTAGTGTATGAAGGAGGACAATTTCACAATAAAGTAAAATCTCCATGATGCGATTATTAACTGTGTGTGTGTTACTGTTTATATCATTCCATTACTACTGACCTGTGGACAGCGTCGGTTGAGCGTGCGCTGGGAATCGAAGTACGTGATGGCCTGCCGAGGGATGTCCACGCTGACCAGAGACCAGTGGACCTCCAGGTGGATGGGGATCAACAGCAGGTCCTTCTGGAAGATGTCCACCTGGGAAGGCAGGGACAGACAGAGGGACAGGTGGATGTTAGGAATTGACTGTCTTGGACTGTCTTTTTGGAAGTTAAAAGATGCCTTTACAGTTGTTTGCATGCTGAAATAGACATTCATGAAGTGTAAAATTTGCCATTCGAGGCCATCCATCAAGACTCCACTACAAAATTTTAGTTCATTT
Organism: Benthosema pterotum; assembly: GCA_039105355.1. Classification (NCBI taxonomy): domain Eukaryota; kingdom Metazoa; phylum Chordata; class Actinopteri; order Myctophiformes; family Myctophidae; genus Benthosema; species Benthosema pterotum. Next base: position 10,303,971 of record CM076986.1, read on the forward strand.
AGATTTAGTTGTCTAAAATCTAACACATTCCAGGTGACTAAAATGTGACTCAAACTAAAATAAAATAACTCAAGGGCTATCAGATTCAGATTTCAGTTTTTTATTGAAGGGACAGCCCTTGAGATTTAGTTCTATGACTAAAACTAAACTCAAAATCAACACCGATTTCACACGGCCACATCATCTGTCAAGTGGCCCCGACAAGTGGACACCCGTGAACCATAGTGTGAATCCATGCTGGAAAGAATGTCGTTTACTTACGTTTTTTGTCCACCGTTTGACTCCTTCATAGCCTTTTGTCCTCAACTTGTCATAGAAGAAGCTGTTGAAGAAGTGAACCTGGAACACAGAAAAAGGAACATCTATTAATCTGTCAAAAAAGGATCATTTGGATTAATTTAATCACCGTTTACACAATTGTTACAACATACATGCAATGTGATAATTGACTCATGCACATTTTGTGCGTTTAGGACTTCCTTTACTGACATGTGCTATTTTGAATGTACTACATGCCAATTTAGGTCCCCATTTAAATGGCATGTTTAACACTGTTCAGTGCACGTTCTTCTTTGCTTTAATTATTTTCTCGTGACACATTTGAGCGATTTCTTTTCTCGTTCCAACAAGATGAAAGTAATGTGTAGGGCTGGAGGAGTTGATGGTTCTGTGGGTTGTTGAATTCAACATGTAAATTCAGAGCATGTAAATCTGAACACCATCTCAAAGGAAGCATCCTACACATTCTCCATAACAAAAGCACAGACATTTTGGGGCCGGCTAAACTTTGAATCACATTTACAACAGAAATAAGGCTGCTAGGTCTCTTTTCTTGCTTCGATTAAATCAACACTTGCCCAACTGTACCATGTACTGTTTTGCTATTTATTGTCTAATAAAATATTCAATCAATTAATCAATACTTGAACAAGTCCTCAAACTAAATTTTTACCTGATGTAGTGATTACTGCCATTTTATGTTATGGCAATCGATTTCTTTAGTATTGTATGCAACTGCCCAGTACTGTGGATATCGATAATTTGCAGTCCAGTACTATGGACATGGAAAATTTGCATTTAGTTTTTTTGTACGTTTAGGAGATGTGACAGACTGAACTGTCAAAAATGCCACTGACATGTACATGGTCAGGGCTGTCAGATTGTGTGAGAGAAATAAGCAACCATATCCTATGAAAAATGGTGGAAAATAAATGTGACAAAAAAAGTAAATCGTAAAAAAATGTGAACCACCACCACAAACCTTGACCTCCTTTACATAAGGAGGTCCTTGATATGAAAATGTCTAAGCAACACTTTTAAACATCAATGAAAGTAAGCCTGCCCAAAGAGAAATTAATAAAAATACACAAAAAACACAACTATAGTAATGTCCTGAATATAAGGCTACTCTTGTTATTAGGGTACTAATCTAAGTCACTTACAATAAGGGGACATGACGACACTCTGGCTATTCTTTTGTTTGCCTTCAGTGAGGGGTATCTCATCCCCCACCCTGTTTTGCATACAGTGCCATCAGAACAACTACTGTGCATTAGTATAAAACCCCCACAGAACTAAAAGGTCCCCAGAGAAACACAAACACGCAAACAGTACCTGCACAGGCAAGCAAGCAGTGACAAATTTGAACCGGCTATGACCGAGAGTCCAGCGCGAAAGAGGTTAAAAATGCACCCTTTCCAACCGGATTTAGAGCACGTCTTCCTCACATCGGCCATTGGAAACACCACGCGCCTCATGTACCAACAGGAGACTTTGCTGAAACGCGAGGACACGGAACGCCACCATTCTGCCCAACACGGCGAACTCAAGCACACCGGTCCACTCCAAAGCCGCAGACGGCTTGTTTTCTGACTTTCAGAACAAGATCAGAGAGAGGATGCGAAGCATGCAGCTCGACGCGCCCACCATGGGCCAGGGGAGCGCTCGGAATTTGTCTCGCTGGCGGTTACGGCAGCTATCACGTTGCACGTAGTCAATTGCCGGCGCAGAAGTGGTGCGATGCCAGCAATTTGTGTCTTTATTGGATAAACTGGACTTGAGTGGCTGGATTGGAGTGGCAGGAACTTCACCAATTTTCAGAATTTAACCTCTTAGATTGGGACCACCAGGAACCCCCACTGGTTGGGGGGAAAAGAAACGTAAAGAGGCAATTGGTCCACATTGACGTACCTTCTCTGGAACAGAGTCCATCACCAGGTCACCGTACATGTTCATGACCTTAGAAGAGAAACAACACAGACGACAGTCAGCAAATGTAGAGATGATAAAGGAATGGCCTCTAAATAATCACAGCCCTGTTTCTAAGAAGTACTGATGAAGGAATGTCTGGTCTCACAATAAAATACATTTTAAACAATGTTTTCTAATCGTTATGTCGTTTGTGAAGTGTGAAGCTAAGCTTATTATGAACTGGACTAGTCACAATTATTTGAAATAATCACAATTGTTTTTCCATAGTCGCCATAGTTGTTGGCGTGTTGGAAAACATTTGGCAAAAATGCCAGGAAAGTTTGCAACACGTCACTCAAGGTATTTTGTATAAACTTGTCAAGAAAACAAACATTTTATATTACACAACTATTTGTCATATCGGCCCTGTGCAATTAATGTCATTACGAAGCCTAAGAGGCACACCCACACACCCGCATATACACACGACAATTAATGGTCAAGTAAAATGTGTAACGCTGCACCCATAGAATAAAGCAAAAGAAAATCTCAAGTCAAAACTGAACATGTAATGATTATGTTTTACGCTGATCAGATGAAGTAATAATGACATTTCTGAGATTGTCCATGTTCGGGGAAGACCCTTCTAACCTGTAACCAGTAACCAAATAACTACAGAGCGAAAGTAGCCATCATTGGCTACTTTCAGAGCACAGGATTGTGTTAACAGAAGACATGCTGGCTTTTAAGTGGAATCCAAATGACAGATCTGTTAAAAACGTGGGAACCTCGATCGATGTGTTACCTGGTCGTTGAGCCAGTTCTGGCCGTACAACGTGCTCAGGTCATCCATGGTCAGCACGTGGCGCTTGTAGTTGACGCGGAACGTCCGCACGAGAGCCGTGCCCGACGAGCGCTGGAACGACTGGATTAGATGTTGCACCACCGCTTTCCTAGAGGGAGGGAGAGAGAGACAGTGATTTCAGAACAGGCCAGCTCCATCGGGAGATGTAGGGGTTTGATGAGGTCAGATCAACAAGGGATAAAGGGATGCATTTCTGTATTGGCCATATATGGAGCCTGTTTTGAGTGACAGGGTTTGATGAGGTCAGCACATACAGAATTCATTTCTGTATTGGCCATATAGGGAGCATGTCCATGAGCCCAGGTTTTCATAGTAACAGAGTGTGTCTTGAGTGCACTGGGTTTAATGATATCAGAATGACACCTGGAATTAATTATGTTTTGGCCATATATGGATCATGTCACAAGGTTCCTAGTAAACCGCAGTCATGCCGTAGCAATGGCACGGGGGTAAGGGCAAATTGACGCGTTAAGATGCTGCCATTAAGGCCTGCTGTTCTAAAATTAGAACCGCTGCCTCGTAAGGACCAATGTTTACAAAGTCCTACGACGCAGAATGGAAGAGTTTACATTCCAAACGGAGGCTAAAACGCCGGAGAGCTTCCACCGTCGGACTGCCTCACTGAACGACAGCCCTACATGGAGATGCTGTGACGGACAGAAGGACCCCATGGCCCACAACGGCTTTAGGTCAGAGCCTCAACGTCCAGCCCGTTTATGACATAGGGTTTGTGTATCAACAACGCCTACAGTATGACCCGGGACAATATGACCCGGAAGTCACTGGGTCACCAGGGCTCTGGACTAACCTTCGTCAACAGCCTCGCAGAACAGTCCCAAAATACAATCGGAACTGTCCCAAAGTGAATGTATACAGTCCCAATGTTTTTTTTTATGATTTTGATTCATTCTAACCATTCACAGCCTAATGTGAGGGCAGAATAGACTTATTCTAAAACTTCAGCATTGCTTTACAGTAAATGGCTTAGATCAGCACCAGAGGGGAGGCGTCATCAGTTGCATTTCTGAATGTGAAACTTATTGAAAAACAAGCTCATAGCTTGTATCATTAGCTAAAGTATAAATTAAGCATAATGTGTCAAAAAAGCTTAATAACCTAATGGGGATAAATCACCTGCCGTAGTATTACTTGAACATGGAGCACAGTGTAATAAACCTCTTTTATGTGTTGATGGTTAGGTGTTCATTATGCTTGTTTAAGCACGCCTATAGGGCTACTTAAAGCCATCAGATTGCTCCCAAGTTCAGATGTTGTTTTACAGATCAGAACATATCACTGCCGACTGCCACAGACGTCAGCTGGAACTGGATTTACGGTCCTAATCTTATTAATGCTTTGCTGCATGATCGTGTCATACATACAGTAACCATTGTGATATAGGCATGCTTTTATAATGTCATTCAGAAAAATTGAGCAGTCAGGTTCAGAAAGTGGTTAACACATGAAACCACAGGCAAAAAAGCGAGAAGTGTGAATATGCCCTGAGGACGTTTCACATTTAGTTGAATATTGTAGAAAAGCAGAAGTACAGGCTGCGGTCGTTCACAGGCCAACTTCTAGGAGGGGAAACAGGAAAGACTAGAAAGATTCTGTCCGGAGGTAATGGCACAAAATTCCCAATTTAGTCTTTTTTTTGTAGGCTCTTAACTCTTAACCTAGTGCTGCGTGTTTGATAAAAAAAAAAAAAAAACATCAATTATATTCAGACATCTCTGAGATCTCATTCCTAAATTTGTGCAAGAATCATGCTGTCAAATTCACGTTATAGTTACTCTTATTTTGCTACAAGAGAGAGACTATAAGTCATGGCTGTCTAAAGCCACAGTAGTTGGGTCTAGCTGCCACATTTTAATTGTAGTGAATGTTCAGCAAATATAGACTAAAAGAATAAACATTTTCATGCAAGAAATGAGAATCGAGATCAATTCTTGCAGCAGAAAATTCGAGATGGGGGTCTACTCTTATCTAGCGACTTCTGCCACACCAGTAGAGGCAACACAGATGTTTTGCTCCACGGTGGTCAAAAGGAACTATAACTATGGCCGTAACCACTTTCACTATAGTGGTGGATATTGCTTGAAATCTCATGATAGATACGCATCATTTATTGCCATATCGATATAGCAGCCTCTCGATCGATATACTGTGATATTGATATCCTGAATACATCACCATTTCACCACAGTCTCGTTTAAACAATGTACCACCTTCAATGCACTTCTCTGACAGATCCTAGGGCCCTAGGATGATACCAAATCAGAAAATGTGCGATTTGTGCATGTTATACACAATCGAGAACTACCCATTTTGCGTTCCATGGACTGAGTGAATGAATGTGTGGCCTCCCCAGTTCACAGAGTGGTTAAGGAACAGTTGAAAGCCCCAATAAAGAGAATCTATTGTTACTCTGGGCCTGTCTACTTGTAAAACCGTGTGGAGAAACACAGAGACACAGACCCACAGACACACATACAGACTAACCTGTGTGGCTGTGAGAAGTTCTCGTTGAAGAGGTCTTGCAGTTTCGCCACCACGTCATCAACATGGACAGGGATCAGACTGCCGTACTGCTGTAAGGACTCCTCCAGAATACCTGCACACGCAAGCACAAAACGTACAGGATAGACAGTATAACTACACATACAGTACACGGTAACGTACAAAGCGAATATCATACAAGCTGCATTTTCACACACATTGTGATTAATCTCCTGTTAGAACAATTAGCATGTGAGATCTCTAGGGCGTTATACTGGATAATTCACATATTCGCAAATAACAGTAGCAGCTCAGTCAAATCGACGGAGGTGAAGACTTTTATGAGGAGAATGTTATCGTAATGTCATATTCACATTAAACTCACTCGCTGCCTATATCATCTTTTTTGATCCTTTGGCCCTCGGCGCAGAGACAGTCTTCTCTTATATTTTGGTTTTACACTTCATAATGCTGTGCACCACGGTTTGCCGTGCGACAGAAGTAAATAGGACAAATATTTCACAGAACAGATTTTTTTCAGGAGGAGCTTACAAAACTGTTGTGGGAATGCTTTGGGAGACTCAAACAGCATTTGTATTATTAATTAGTCACACTTTGTGTCTTTAGGCTTATTCTAGCCTGGCCTAACCCGCAATGATTTTCGCCTTGGGGGGGCGGGGTGCCGTGGGATCCACACGGCAGATCGAGCTGATCTGATTTGATCTCACGAACGTGTTGTCATTCCCGGCCCCTCCTGCGCCCGTCCACTAGAGCGACGCCCACCCCGGAAGGTTCACTCCCCCCTCAAGGCCACTGTATGTAACAAGTTAGTCCAGGCTTTCCGTTTTCGCGCAACGTGAACGAAAATGAAAGCCTGGGTGTCGAGGCTAGGCTTATTCTCACTGCATACATTTGATTAAATAACTACACGTATCACTAAAAGGAACCAGACTCTTCTGTACTCAAGCAGATCATTTAACGTAAGGTTCAAGCATGTGTGTTGTTCTTGATACTATAATCGTTGTTCTGTCATATACATTTTGCTTTGCAGCTGCCACTGCGTATGTGCAACTATCATCGTATTGTAAGGAAGTGAGATGGCTCACTCCTCTTTAGTTTAGTTACACTTCACACTGAAAAACTATGGTTAAGTTATAAATTGCAAAAATCTACAGTGGTTAAGTTATAAATTGCAAAAATCTACAGTGATTAGTTGCCACTTCGATTACTTGATTACTAAATTAGTTATTCACTGGATTAATCATTGCAGCAGCCCTAGTAAAAGCTGGTCTCATGTTTGAGCGTGTGTGTGTGTGTGTGTGTGTGTGTGTGTACGTTTACACACCGGTCACACAGCTCATGTGCTCCTCGGTCAGTGCCACCTCAACAGGTTTCTCCCTGACGGCAGGGTAGGAGGAGGTGCTCTCCAGGGTCTCCCTGCGTCCTCCTCTCTGTGCTCCTCGGCTGGGCTCCTCGCAGCCGTTCAGCAGCTCCTCTGTGGGAAGAGACACAGAACACCCCACTGTGTTCAATGCACACCACATGCATGCATGCATTTCCATTCTTTGATGGGTGGAGCGGATTCATTTTGTTTTTTTATATAAATCCCAGGTAACAAGCGGATTGCAGAACTGATGATAGATGGGCGAGTGCGGGTTTTGAAAAATTGGACCCGTGCAGGAACTGTGGAAGCCAAGGCTGAGTCTTAACCAGCCACGCATGTCAGAGCCACGGTCGAGTCTTAACCGGCTTAATCGTACACATACTGCACTTACCAAATGCACCCTTGAGAGGTACATTGGGTTGCACCTGTGCCGACCGGTAAATCGAACTAAGCGATTCCAAAAGATGATCTAGAATAGATGAATGGATACAGATGTTACAGGGTTGTGTCAGTCATGTCCTACCTCTCTCAGAGCCGCTTAAATCCTCATCCCAGTACCGTTGCTTTTTGGGCCTCTTGTGCTGCTTGACCCTGCGGGGGGTCCACGGGGAGACCCTCCTCCGGTGTGCTGCACAAGGACACATACAGATTAACTCATTGCACATCACCCCATGGAGTCCCTTCAATTAAATGTTATAATAACAATCTCTCTGGAAATAAAAAATGCCTGGGTTTCTGAGGTTAAAAGGTATAGTACTGGAAGTGATTTCACTTAATTCAAAATATTTGTGTGGTAAGTGTGGTAACGATATAAGGAGTTCCTCCCTGTCCCCACTGAGCTCCTGGGTAAAAAAAAAAAAAAAAAAAAAAAAAAAAAAAGTGGACAGTTTTCCAAATCACCTACTATACCTTTAGGTCTGAAGTAAGGCACCTTTTGTTGACTAAAAGCTGGACTAAAAAGAAGACCATTCCAGGCGTACCTCTGGTGCCGATCCACTGGGCCCGCTGGCGCCAGCTCTTCCAGCTCTGCGACAGGCGGAAGCGCTGCAGGCCCAGCTGGGAGCGGAAGCGGCGCTGGCGCAGGATGCGGAAGCCGTTCATCAGCCTCCTGGGGGGGCCATGGGCGGCGGCAGGGAAACCCAGAGACACCTGGGACATGAGCGGGGACGCCGCCGACCCGGCGGCTGCCCCCGCCGCCGCAGAGGAGGACAGCGGCTCGCAGTCATCTTCCACGTCGTCGATGAAGAGGACCGGGTCGCTTCGCGCTGTGGTGGGCGTCACCGTCGGGAAACATTGACAAGTGTGGATTAATAATATTGTCACACAAATGCATTTAGGCAGGGCTTAAGTTGAAGATGTAATGAAATGTGATTTCTCCCACACCTTAACCCCTTACATTAGATTCTACAAAGTGTCTTCTAAATCAATTTTTCTTAAAAAAAAAAAAAAAAAAAAAATCTATGCTTCTGCAGGGGTTGACACTAAGGTCTCCGAGGCACTTGCCCATCGGGCAAGTGCAAGTCAGGTTCTACTTGCCTCAGGTCATGGTCACTTGCCCCCAAAATCTATCGTAAATTTAACATTTTACTTGGGTGCGTTAAACATTTCCTTTCACAATCGAAGACTGTTTTGTTTAAGTCACAATCAGCTAAAGTAAATATTCAACTTGTAAATCAGTGGTTCCCACAGTGGTCACGGACTTAGGGGTCCGTGATGCCAGCAAAGTGATAGTTTGGAACCAATTGGACCTGGGAGATAGGAGAGATCGCTATAAAGCAGGGAAAGACACAGAGGCAGAGCACAATGACCACCTTCAAGACAAATATATCTTGTGTTGTGTTATAGAGAACTAAGTTGCATACTTGCCCGATCGGGCAACCAGGTAGCAGTCTTCACTTGCCCAACCATTTTTTTTTTACTTGCCCCGGGCAAGCGGGCAAGTGTTAGTGTCAACCCCTGCTTCTGTGTCAGCCATGCTAGTAATATTTCATGCCAAGGACTCCCAGAATTATCCGTGTTTGCCTGCAGACCGCCCCATTTATATGGAGTTCCAGGGAGCTCCCAGAAGCAAAGATTTGAGTTAACTTTTTCACCGCTAGATGGCGCTAATGTAGTTCAGCTCAGGCCAATATTCACTAAGTAAAGAGGATGTAAAAGGAGGTAAAAAAAAAAACGGTGAGGATTTAGAAGAGATTTTGTCTGGCTGAAAAAAAAAAAAAACACTGTTAACTGACAAGTGAGCTTACCGATGGTGTCGGTCTTGTGGGCGTGGTGGAGGTGGTGGTTGTGAGGGTGGTGCGGCTGGGGGTGGTGAGGCTGGGGTGGGACAGGGGGCAGCATCATGGCCGCCTGGCTGCCCACCTGCTGCTGTGCTGGAGCCGGGAACTCTGCCACCTCCCACTGCAGCTCCTCTTCCTCCTCCTCGCCTTCCCCATCATCCTCTTCCTCCTCCAGCTCCTCCGCCTCCTCCTCGCCCTCCACCCAGCCTCCAAACTCACCCTCCTCTTCCTCCTCCTCCTGGGGGTGGAATAGGTACCATTTTATAAAAGGGAGCGTTCAGTCATGTGTAGGGCTGCAACTAATTGGCCGATTATTTAACCGAGTCATCGATTAAGCGGATTATGACTCTTATTTAGCCATCACGTTAAAAAGGGAATTCCACCTGAGAGGGTACAAATGTGAATCAAATGGACCCTAGTGGGTCCATGGTTAAACACAACTCAAGTTGCTTACATGGGTAAAAACAACGGCGACCAAGCGGAACTTCAGGGACTCGTGAACCGGATGTTATTGCCCAGAGGGTTAAAGGGTAGAATAGTCAAGAAAAGTCAGAAAAACGATGACTTCATAATACATCTGGTTTCAGAGATCTGGCACTTCAAAATAAGGGTTTTGACTGAAGGCCCAGTGCTGTGGTATACAGCATAACACCATGCTGTCGTGTTTGGCGTTGTGTTGGGTGAATTATTTGGGCAGCAGGGATGTTAGTAGTGATTTATTGATTTAATCAATGAATCGCCATTAAGAACCTGTACTGCCTGTACTTTGGACATTTCCGCTGATGGTACCTACCTCCTCGTCCTCGTCCTCCGCCTCCATGTCTTCCATCATGGCGTCCTCGTCGTCGGCCATCTCCGGCATCGCCTCGTGGCCCACGATGCCCACCTCCTCATCCTCTTCCTCCTCGATGTACTCCCCCATCCACACCTTGTCCTTCTGGCCCAGTTTGAGGTGCATGGGGCTGGGCACGCTGTGGCCCGACGCTGGGTCTATCAGGTGGTCCTCGGGCAGCCCTCCTGCAAGGACACACACGCAAGTTAATGTTTTTGTGGACTATGATGAAAACTAAACAAGCAAGCAGAGAGAGCATGTCCCTGCTTTACTTACACAGCAGCAGATAAACTGATCTGTGATGAAGACTGAAACCAAAACTAAACACTGGAATATGTTTTCATTTCTACAAGCGTGTAGATCAGCATGGAACCAAGTGTAAAATCTACTCTAAACAACACAAGTCACGACAGCATCTTGGGTCACTAAAATACATTTTACCGGATCATTTCACCAATACAGACCACCTGTATTTAGTTAAACAAAACATTCCAAACAAAAACATTATTAAAACTAGTCAAGACCATGACTATAAAACTAAATCAAAATGTTTAGTTTTACACACAACATGTGCTGTAGGATTTCTGATCAACAATTTAAAATACATTTGAATGTCTCTGGAAGAAAAGGATAAAAGATCAAGTGCATCAAAGTTTCTTTGTCCACAACATAATTTGCCAAAACTGCCCTGTTCAAGTCCAATTACAATCATGACAGCCCAAAGCTGCTAGTAGTGTACACTGTAGTCTAACCCTTTGTTTATATGACATTGTTCTAGCCATCCTATTGTCTCATTTATCTTAGTCACTGTTCGCAGAGCAAAAACATCACCACCTAATCAACACTTCTACAACACAACTCTAGATTCATAAAAAAAAAAAAAAAAAAACACACACACACACAAAATCACACACACTGCAAATTTGTTTTAATGTCGACCTTGACTGAACTTGTGCTTCTACAGTGAGTAACCATAATACTCCTGCAGCAATTATCTAAATCACTCAGTTTTAGTGTCTGGTTAGCGTGTCTTCTTGTGTGTTCTTTCTGCCTTTTTGGAGGATCCTGAGGATCCATCTGATGTTGATTATGATTTGATTAGAACAGCCACACCACAGGATAGAAACCAACAAGGTACATCTTGTTTGTTTATTCCTACTATATAATCCTACTCACTATAGAGTGTGGTGACCATATAAAGAGTTCCTTCCTGTCCCCACTGAGCCCCTGTGGTCAAAAAACTCTAGTTTCAATATGGGATTTGGGAGAAAAGCTTTCATCCAATTAGGATGAGAGGGGACTTCCTCTAATCAGGATTGAGTGGGGGTGGGCCTTTGTGTATGTGCTGTTGAGCTGTTGTAGCGCCCCCCACCTCCCACAGTACATGCACCCCCCCCCCCCCCCCCCAAAAAAAAAAAAAAAAAAAAAAAAAAAAACAGTGAATGCTCCTTCAAGCCTAAATGAAATGGTAAATGGTGCATTCATATACCACCTTTATCGAAGGCGCTTTACATAGTGCAGCATTACATTCACCCATTCATACACCGCCGAGGGCATAGCATTGCAAGGCATACCGGGAGCAATTTGGGGTTCAGCGTCTTGCTCAAAAGACACTGACATGACGACCTGCAGATCAGCTAGTTTTGATGTTCGGCACGAGTGCGCAACCAAGTCTGGCAGGCATAAGCTGAACTACTCTGAATGGTTAGGGTTACTTCTGTGAGTAGTTGATGACGGCGGTAATCAGAAACAAACAAGGCGATGAATATTGTGAGTCGAGTTGAGTGTGGCATCAAAGCTGCGTTCGTTGCGCGCACTGAACAATGTGCGCATGCTAAGATTTAGTTCAGCTCGACAAAGACAAAACCCAGATCGTCGCCTTTGGTGGTTATGGAAAAATAGTTGTGGAGCCAAACATCTTGGCGTAATTATGATTCAGATCTTAACCTTTAATGTGTAGCCACATCAAGACAATAACAAAAACAACCAGCCTATAAGGGACTTCGAAATAGAGTACAAATTACACGATTCATGTTCAAACAAAATATAGAAAAAAAAACATCTCCAATGTCTTATTCCGCAGCAGGAATAAGGAATTGCTCAGAATAAATCTGACAGCGACATTTTGGTAATTAATTTTGATTTGGTAACATGTTTATGCATGACAACCAGACATGTTGTGTGCGTTGTAGTCCCACGCAATAGTCATAAAATGAAAGAAGATTGAAAACCTATTCATGTCCATGCATCACTCCCATTCTCAGGTCTGTCTGCACAGACTCATCTAATGATTTGCTGCTCTCATCCGTCACTCAATGATTTTAGAGCCAAAACATGGAGCCGATGCACAGCCGGCTTGCTTCCATGACCTCTCTCCAGACATCTCCGGTCTTCTGGGACTGCTCTGCTAGCTTTTCCCAGAGTACGAACATGGCAAGGCAAGGATAATTTTGTTGTAACAAACCCTCCCTCTCTAGAGAAATCTTTATTAATGCCACACACAAGTAGTTACGCAGCAAAACATACACAGGAGCTGCCCTCTACTCCCAAAGACATGGTTTTCCACTCCACTTTGTGTCAGCCTATTTAATTACACGTTGACCTTTATTTTATTTCACTTGGCAATGTTGGCAAGTAGGTCAAATTGAGCTGCCTGAGTTCAAGGCTCGGCCCTGCTTTTTGTTGAGTTGGAGCCCCTCGACGCAGCCTAGACATTCTATACTCTGGCATTGTGCAGCTTGGCCTTGATCGCATGCTATGAACGATCACGTCTGCTTCTCAAACGTTTTAATTCCAAGGATCACCATGACTCTTTGAGAGTGTACAAAAATGGAAACCAAATGGACCCGTAGTCATTGCTGTTGGGCTAAACGACCCCTACACTCCATATTGAAGACATATGTGACATCTCATGAATTAACACAGAGCTTGACCACACCAAAGTATCAAAGAAAGATGTTGCCTGAAGTTGACCTCCTACTACACCTGAATGTTACAATAGTGCTTTGTAACAAACATTTACTAATTTAATTATGCACAATTCATCATTTTTGCAAGGCAAGACCTTTCTGCCTTGCAAAACTCACATACAGGCAGTCAATCTCTTCTTGGCATGCTTTTAAGTCCCCTTACTACAGAGCCTAAAGAGAGTCCTTGACTGAAACATAGCTTACAAAAGTGTAACTTTATATCAAGGAAAGAGCAACAAGCAGTCTGCAGTTGTGTGTCCAGGATTAATCATGAACCCAAACCTCCTTATTCAGATGTAGCCAATGTATGGCCGATTGTAAGACGACTGTTTTCCGGAAATAGATCTGGTGTAGTAGAAAGAAAAGAACAAGGGGGCTAGTAAATAACACAAACAGTTGACCGACTGACATTGGCAACTGCACATATAATTGTCAGGCAAGTGGTTTGCCTTTGCAAGACCAAAATCGAGCGGCCAACGTCACAACAGGTCCATCAGCAGCACATTGTCAGCTTGTAGATCTGTGACACCGACGTCGACCATTGCAAGACGTATAAATAATGGTTAATAATGGCCCATGCTTCAAAGCCTGGAGGTGTGTCGCAAATTCGACTCCAGATCTTGAGACCTTTGCCGTGTGTCACTCTGAACAATTAAATACGCATATTGACAAGTGTTCGTCACAACTTCATCGTTTATCTTGGTGTCCTGATCTAAAACACTACTATATGTTTTTTTAACTGAACAGGACCAAGTAAGGGCACATTCTAGGCACGCAAGTAAGTGTTCAAATTCGACCTAGCATTTTGAAGCATTTTGAAGCGGCGAGGATGACCTGTGGGCAAATAACCTGTACTTGCCTGACAGGCCAAGTGCCTCTTAAACCTTAAATGCCCACTCCTGTTTTAAATATATGCTTTTAAGTGATTAAATTATGTGTCTACTCCACCAACACATCTGTCCATCACAATGGGTCTCACTCAAGTGTTGTCAGACCTTTTGGAGCTCTCTACACTGAACGGTTCCCTCGACAAGGTCAAAACAAGCAGAATATGCAATCAGCAAGGCAAGCAATGACAACATTTGAATGTACAATAAATTGCCATCAAACCTTTCTTCATGGAAGAAAGGTTTACAGGACATTTGTGATAGTTTAAATACAGTTAAGAAAAAAAACAAACAAACAATAACAAATCTATATTAAAGTAAAATGGTCAAATATACAGTAGATGGAGGTTATGCGTGTGATATCATGGATTCTGAAAGTGAGAGCAAAATAACTACTTTCTGGCCTTAACAGACCATACATCCAAACAGAAAAGTGATTGCATTAAATGTCATTAAGCAAAGAATGCAAACAACGTTAAGTGATTAAACTCACTTTGCACATGAATGAAGTGAACGGCAAATAAAATTGGCATACTATAGAAGTCAAAGACTTCTATAGTATAGAAAAGATGCAAAAGTAACTGATCTAGAGTGTGGAACGGAGTCAAACCACACGTAATTACTTCCGCTTCCCTCACATGCTTCACAGGTGTTACCAATGATACTAGTGTACGTTGGTTGTCAAATTCAAAGATACATGTAACTATGGAAGTGCACAAATGGGACCAAAGTGGACCCTTGTAAATGGATCAAGCAAGAATGGTTTCAATGAGTGTTACACGCCATACAGGCCACTCAAGGACACTCGAGACCCACTGGTGTAGCAGAGTGTATCCACGTGATAGCATGCACAATAGCAGCACCATGGACTATAGAGCCGAGCAATCCCGCCCCTTTTGTGATGCCGCATGTGGTCCAGAAATGTTTTCCCCATTCATTTACTCCAGTCTTTTCTAAAATCTATTCATATAAAGAGAAAAAGAAAAACCTTTGTTTTGTTTTTCCTTCTTAGAAATTATTTGATTGTCCCAAAACATTGTGTGTTGTCGTGATTTGTCACAACCCAATTTAGCCTAGTCTGCAGCTTAATCGTCTTTTATATAGCCAAAAATGTAAATTTATTATTTCTGAATATTTTAAATAATTATTAAAATGTGCATGGAATTTGCATTAAAAATCATGTACATACCCTAGTTGTACAAAGTAGTAGTAAGATTGAAATCACTTTTTTGCAAGTAGAAATCTGTCGGTGTTTGACCAGAATGGAACAGAGCTTTCATTAGTATCAGCGGTAGCATCTGTGAAGGAAGTAGTGTGTGTGTACTGTATGTTGACGTCCCACCTCCTCCTCCGGTATCGTCCTGGCCCACTGCGGTGAGGCCCAGGTCGCCCTGCCAGCGGGTCTGGGCCAGGCTGCCACCGCCGTCTCTCATGGTCCACGGGCACCCCACGACCTGCGCCAGCTCGTCGCCTGACAAGACAACAACAAGGAGCCATTAAGAGCTGGAACGCAGAGATACCAGATTACAGGCAATGGCCAAGTTCCCACATTCTATGTTTACTAGAAATGAAGGTCTGAAAAGAAAAATCATTAACATGGTGAAACAAGTAGATGACATCATCGAGTTGTGTTTCTCACCATGTTAATGATTTTTCTTTTACAACCTTTTCCTGATAAGTGTGAAAATGGAACCAAATGGACCCGTTGGGGTTCATTTGCTCCCATTTGTAGGCTAGATTGTTTGATTGTGCTTGATTGAGATTGTGGTTGAATTAGAGATCTACAATTGTATGACCAGGGCTTGACACTAACACTTGCCCGCTTGCCGGGGCAAGTAAAAAAAAATGGCCGGGCAAGTAAATACTGCTACCTGGTTGCCCAATCGGGCTTAGTGCACTATAACACAACACAAGATCTATTTGTCTTGAAGGTGGTCATTACACTCTATGTCTTCCCCTGCTTTCTAGCTATCTCGCCTATCTCTCTCCCAGGTCCATTTGGTTCCAAACTATAATTTTGCTGTGGTCACAGACCCCTGAGTCTGTGACGAAACATAGTCTTCGACTGCGAAAGGAATGTTTTTATAATGTTTAAAGCATCAAATAGAAAGCAAATTTAAATGCAAAATGTACAATATATTTTGGGGGGCAAGTGACCATGACCTGAGGGAAAGTAGAACCTGACTTGCACTTGCCTCAGAGACCTTAGTGTCTCTTAGTGACCCCTGTATGAGCTTGTAGATCTGTTATTTTAAAGGAAATAAAATCTGTGCAAATCTCTGAAGATAACATCCCTTCACTCCTACAATTTTAACTCAAATCTCTCCCCCATCTCAAAATATTTTGAGATGGGAGGTCCACAATCAAATACCTCTTATTTTGGGGGCCCTTGACATGAGCGTTTGAGCACCATTGATATGGAAACCTGTTTTCAGAAAACTGATTTAGAAGGCATTTGTAGAATCCTGTCCCCACTAGGTGCTGAGCGTTAATGGTTTGAAAAGTATGGCTGTCAGGCCTTAACTGTATGGGTATTCTACATACAAATAATTGCCGTTAATGGTCTACTTCTGAAAACCTCTAAGGACCCATCTGCATAGTTTCTGAGTTAAACAAACACTCATGATGTAACTGTGCGATATCCTACAGCATTGACAGTAGCAGGGCTGTAACTAAATTATTATTTCCATCCGTTTTTTAGATATGAATAGATTTTAGCCTTTTGTGGCATCTGACTTTCAAAGCTTCCACTATAGCAAAAAATGGGGACATTGTCATTTAATTTAAATAACCAATATTGTTTTATAATAATCCTTTAAATCGATTATTTCAATTGATTCGACTGTTTCACCTGTATTACAACTTGGTCATTTTGCAGACACTATTGCCCAGAGTGCGAGCTTATTATAATAAATAAATAAATAGCATTAACTGCATTTCGTGTGAATTTCACTAGTGATCCCTGCCCTGGGTCTTCAAGACCCAGGAAAACATAAGTGGTTTGACAATCTACTTCAGAATTGTTAATGTAACAAACGCAAAGCAGTGAAAGTCTCCAGAACTAGATGACTAGACTAGATGAGGCATATGGATCATTAGACACGTATCATAACCACCAATACCAGTTTAATAATCATCAAATTAGTTTGACAACATCAGGTAGAGGTGAAATTGTCAAATAACCAAGAGACATAATGTTTGTATACAACTGTACAATAAAATAACTGTGGTTATTACTGCGTAATAAAGCACACAATAGCAAAAGACGGTGCACAATAAAACAGTGGCCTGGCCAATGGATTAGGTCATTTTAACCACTAAAAGGTTCCAAATATCTATTTTACATATTTTTTTCCACCCTCCTTCCTGTTGCCATGTGCAGCTGCCATTATGTTTGGGCTTTAGCATCATGCTAGCTATAGGTAACAACTTCAAGGCTTCCACTGGCAAGGGAGAGAGTATCTTGCACGTTGCATGATAATTCCAAGTGAAGATC
Organism: Benthosema pterotum; assembly: GCA_039105355.1. Classification (NCBI taxonomy): domain Eukaryota; kingdom Metazoa; phylum Chordata; class Actinopteri; order Myctophiformes; family Myctophidae; genus Benthosema; species Benthosema pterotum. The sequence continues at coordinate 10,321,372 of CM076986.1, forward strand.
GGGCTGATTCTGCAGCACATGCTACCTAAAGTGAACTCAATGAAGGCAGCCGCACTGCCTTTCTTGTTTCCTTCCCCCCCTTTAGCATCATGCTAGCTATAGGTGGGGTATAGGTGTATTTACTGGGAGGGGGGGCATGAGGAGAGACTACATAATCTTGCAGAGAATCCCTGGAAATTAGAGCGGGATCATTCTGCTGCAAACAGAACCTAAACTGCGCCCGATTTAAGTTGCTGCATTGTTTTTTCTGTTCATTTATTTTATCTCATTGCTTCAGCCACCAGGCTAGCTAGTTAAGGTTTTAATGTCATTTAACTGGGAGGGGACTGTCTACATCTTGCAGTAGAGAGAGAGAGAGAGAATCCCAGCAGGAACTTAAAAGCCCGGAATGGTTCTGCAGCAGCAGCAAGCACACTAAACTAAAACTAAAACGTCTGATCGATGTATTGATACGATCGCATTGACCCCATCCCCCCACCCTATACTCCATCCATGATGGAGATGATGAGACGAATGATGTGTTGCATGCAGACAGAGATGGTGGTGGTGCCTCCTTTCCTATGAGAGGCTAATAAAAGCTAAAAGCACCTCCCCTTCAATTCAACAACAAGCACATAATTAACCATTCCTGCCATCAAGGCCTCACATAACGCGTAAACGAAGGCATTAAGTCGTAAATTAACGCGTTAATGGGTCAAAGAAAAGAACAGAACCCCCCCACGCCGCAATATTATTATAGGTAGCAGCCCCAGCTACTACTAGCTTGTGTGGTAGCCTAGTTAGCTTAGGCTAACCAGGAACTAGTCACGATATTGAGGGGTCAGAAACCGAGCGCAGGTCCATGCAGCCAAAATGCGGACAAGCTGGAGTTGGAAATAAGAGCAATTCTAGGCTTGCGTGCGACATGATGACAACTAAAACACTTTAGTGTTTATGTTGTACTATTGTAACAAAACGATCTAAGATAAAGGGATTTAAGACCTTTATTAAAGCTGGGCTGTTGCCCTGAGAACAATGCATTTCTGCCTACTTCCGGTCCAGGACTTGTCCCTATTGGTCGTCCCCGTTCTCAATAGAAGTCTACGTAGTAGAGCCTCCATTGGACACGACCCGTGACGTGAACGGAGTTGTCGTAGCTCTGTTTATACTCTGAGGCTAAATTAGCTGGTAATACGGACCGGTGGCTAGCAAACACAGCAGCTAAAAAAAACGCAGCTCAACCAAAACAAAACGGTCCCCGAGGACTCACTACTCACCGTTAACCTGCAGTTTTGTAACGAATGCGTGTCCCCAACGAGGCCAGGCACAGAAAAGAAACGGTGGTGATAGTTGTTTATTGTTGTTGGGACGGCTAACGGTGCTAATGCTAAGCGCTCATTGAATGGAGTGTCAGGTGTAACCTCTCTCGCTCGCTCTCTTTTATCTCTAGTTTCCGGTCTCTTCCGGGCTTACTGACGTTTACATGCAGAACGTGAATTAAAGTTGACTCAGAATCATATCTGTATATCCGTTGTTGTTGCGCGGGGTTTGGAGTTTAATTCCCCCAGATAGGAGGGTTGGGTTGTTTTTTGAAGGGGTAATTATTGTGGGATAACTAGAGACGTCGCTGCGACGCCGGGGACAGAGCAGAGAGGTCCGTTGCGTTGCTACGCCCCCCGGCCCCCCCTTTTAAATCTTGTTTTGCCCCTCACCTCCACTCTTCTGCATTATTTTATTTTATTTTATTTATTTATTTTATTACATTTGATTTTGTTTTATTTTTATTAATCAATTCATTATTTTTATGAATTAATTATTTTTCAACTGCTAAAAAAATGGATATCTGGCTGGGCACCTCGATTTGTCCAAAATATGTGCGGGCAGCTTCATCACCCATGGCGCAAAGCGTCACGGGCCTCCATACCATTTTCAGTTAAATTCTTTACAAGATTTATATTGTACACACGACTTATAGGCAAGTAAACATCAATAATAACATCAGTTGTTGTTGAAGTTGCAACAGACGTGCAGCATGCAAAAAGATAAAGGTCTGGCTCAGAGATATTTCTGTTTTGAATGATGCTGTCATTGTCAGTGGAAATCCACAGACTGACATACTCCTGTCAGCCTCTAGTCCCAGGGACCTCAGGGGGCAGATCTAATTTCTCTCATAAGGTAAAGGCACTGTCCTTAAATGTACCAAAATGTGCAACCTTTTTCAAACATAGTAGATCTACTATGTTTGTTTTTGAACAGCGGAAAGTTGTATTCAACGAGGAACAGTATACTGCCTTATTTGAGTAAAAATGATTGATTGATTACAGATTACAGCAATGCTGTTTGCTTCCCATATATAAAGTTCTCCATATTTGGGTCAGAAATGGCCAAATATGGAGTGTGACACACGCACAGACACTTCTGCCTGGCTTATATAGAAATCTCACCCACTGCACGCGCAATAACCATTTACATACACATATACTATAGTAATTACAATTAGTAATATTACTAATATGCAAAAAATGTCTTACAGAAATTGCACATTATATCTGCCAGCTCCAGAATGTAGCTAATGTTGGCCACACGAGGGCGTCCTGTCCTAGGGTGTAATGGTAGCATAATCTGAGTCTACAGGAGCTCTGGTCTTAATGGTAGCATAATCTGAGTCTACAGGAGCTCTTTAGTCTGACATTCTTATGTTTTTTCTAGAATGAAAAAAAAAAAAAAAAAAATACAGTATATCTATAGCTGGCATGGGCCAAGTTGTGAAGCAATTTCTGTGATAAAATGGCGACCAACATAATAAAAAAGTCAACCAAAGAACAAAATTCCAACAGAATTTCCTCATCGGTCAACAAAAACACTTGAAAGACCCTACCCTAATACATGAGCCCTTGTAGAAGGTTATATATGCCTTCTTAAAGAACCTCAAAGGCCCTGAACACAAGGCTCCAGAGTCCAGACGCTAAACGAATTGATCAGGCTACTACTAGGCCTCTCTTCCTGAACCCACCCCACTCCGTCCCATTTTGACTGGCTAGAATAGCTTAACGTTGATGACAGAGTCCTTCTGCAATGGGTCTGGCTGATGCACAACATCCGATACTCATCCGATCCGATTCTAATAATAACAATATCCACAAGGTCCACACCTACAACACCAGAGGGAGTTCAACAAACCATGTCTTGTGCAACCCAGATTCAGCACAAACAACTTAAGGAACTAATTTAATTTAGCTCTATGCCACCAAAATGTGAAAAGTCCTACCACTGACTTTTACAGTAGTGTACTGTTGTACATCTCTAAATATTCTGATGAATATTGAAATGTTGGATCTTGAGGTAAACAAGCATATGCTGCCTGATGCTGCTTTGCAGTGTCGTCCACATTAACATTTAGTTGTGCTTTTGTTTGAAATTAATGTACCCAACGTGTCCATGGCCACATGGACACGTTGGGTATATTATGGTAATGGTATTATGAGTGGACATGGCAATACTTTCCTAAACATGTGCTTCTCGAGCCAGATTATAGCTCTGTCATTCCCACTTGCTCTGCCTTTGCTTTTTGTTGTTGTTGCCATGTGTGCATGGCCTTGGCGTTCAACTTGGCATCCTGCTGGGGGGCCTCTTTGCCATCCCTCATGGGCATGACCACTCCAGACGATAGCACCTTTACCCTTTTTACCTCCTTGTGCAAATAAATACCCATGGACTTTGTTTTATTCTGTCTTTGATACTGATTCTGCGTGCGTACCTCTCGTGTGCGTGTGTCTGCGTGCGTGCATATGCACATGTGTATATGAAGCAAAAAAACAGCAGTGTTTGACCTGCAGTGCTTCCGGTCAAGGATGACCAGCAACAGCATGAAAACCCAAAGCCGCACCTACAAAAGTTCAAAACAAGAAACTCAGTGTGTATGTGTGTGGTGTCTGGTGGTTGGTTTGCTATTGTGTGCATTTAGTGTGAAGTGTCAGAATGTGTCATGCAGTCTATATACTGTTTATGGGACAGTGAGGATGTGTGTGATGTGACAGAGAGAGGACCTTATCAAACAACAGCTGCTGCAAGAAAATCTCAAGACCTCAGTAGAAATGTCTGTGGACAGATACTTTGACAGCCTTGAACTCCAGGACAAAGACAATCTGATCAACAACGATGATGGCGAGAGCACGGACACAGCTCTGGAGAAAGATCTGCTGAAGATGCTGCAGTCTGGTGAGAGATGTTGCTACAACCCATCAATATAGAACAAAATCCTCTTGAACCCCCTTTTGGCATTTTGACCATTATGTTATACTTTAGCTATTGAAAATTAGAAGATCTACAAGAGCATGCAGATGATTTCTTTTTCCTCTTCTTTTCCTTTTATTGAAAATGTGGCGCAAATGTTTTTGATTCAAAACTTTGTTTCCGGTGGGTTCATGGAACAACATATTTTCAGATGCGTGTCACTGTCAGTGATCAATAATATCATTGTGGGGTCCTTGACATGAAAAATGGTCTGAGAAATGCTGACATAGAAGACATTTTTCAAAAAACTGCATGTTTTAGAAAACATTTGGTAGAATCCGTGTAAAGGGGAATTTCTCACTAGAAGGCTTTATTTGTTGCTGGACCATGGAGGTCCAGGTGTTATTTTGTGCAAAATCCCATTTTTGTCCTTCTATAAGCCCTCAATAGCCTTGGCTGAATTGAATTGAATGTTGTGAAAGGGTTGTGCTAATTTATGTTATTTTCTCTCTATGTATATTGTGTGTGTGTGTGTGTGTGTGTGTGTGTGTGTGTGTGTGTGTGTGTGTGTGTGTGTGTGTGTGTGTGTGTGTGTGTGTGTGTGTGTGTGTGTGTGTGTGTGTGTGTGCGTGTTTGTATCCTGCAGACATAACACGCTATAAGTGGGTTGCAGTCATTGTTGGATTGCTCTGTGCTGTTCTAGCTCTCCTCAACATTGCTGTCCCACTCTGTCTCTGTAAGTCACACGTGTTTATAGTTATATCTTTGGCCTTTTGTCCTCTACATCGCTTCTACTTGGATGCTGCAGCTGTTTCCTTGCAGACAGCCACTTGCTTTGCTAGGCAGACGATCCAGGACTTTATTTTTGTCAACAAATAATTGATGTCGAGCAAGGAGGAGCAAGGAGGTGCTAGTGTGTGGGGGGAGGGAGTTGTGGGCAGTGAGGCGGTGTTTGAGCCAATCACAGCGCAGCAGTTTCAGAATGAGCCAATAGAGTGGAGGTGATGTGGAGTTTCAAAAATCTGTTTACAAACACAGTTTGCACACACCCACAGTAGCCTTCCTGTTACCTGCCATGTGTGTTACTGTGTGTATTGCAAAGATCGGCCTCTGGGTAGCACTGTTACAGGCAAATGTGAGAGATTTGGGGCAGCTCTGACCTCCACAGTGCCATGAAGAAATGAGCTCCTATACACACGCACACACGCACGCGCGCACACACGCACGTGCACACACACACACACGCATGCACGTGCATACACACACGCACACACGCACGCGCACGCGCACACACACACACACACACACACACACACACATTCCTTAGTTGTAATAGCTTCACCACTTGACTAATCTATCTAACAGCAATAGTTTGCCATTGCACACAACCCGTGCATGCAGGGAGCAGCTACAGTTCTAATGCTGCCTTCACACGGGCCCTTTCATTCTCAAAGGAAACCTGCAGCGACCTGATGATGCAAAGATGCACCCGACATGTATAGCTGCTGCAAATGACCAACCCAGTCTCATGAGGTTTAGGCGAATATGCACGGAGGTCAGGTGCCAATCCGTCCATACTCGCCTAGAAAACGCAAAAATCTGTGCATATACGCTTACAATAAATCTGTGCATATTCGCCTACAATAAATCCGTGCATATTGTACTTGCATATACTCCACTGAAAATGAAGGAGTTGCGAGTTGCGATGTGTTAGGGACGCAATAGTAAATATTATAAAACCAAAACTGCCCCACCCCCAACATATTCACAAATCTTTGCTTTAACTAGTAGTGTATGCACACAATTCGTAGGTGGCATTCCGTGCGTAGTGTACTACTATCTGTGAGACCGGGCTGAAACGACACAAAGGCACAGGTTGAAGATGAGCTGAGCTTTTTAAATGTTTCATCATTACTTTCATTTTCTTTTTTCTGTGGACTCTTACCTCACACTCCACAGGAAAATCAGAGCTCTTGTTAGAGCCAGTTGTGTGAACACAACATACTGTAAGGCCAGTCATGACTGCCTTTCTCAAGAGCAGTCACACTGGGAGAACTATAAACTCCACACAGACCCTGAGACCTTCTGGCAGTGTCAACCCCCCGTTGCCAACTCAATTACATGTCTTAATATTTTGATCTCCATTCACAGATCAGTCCAACATGGCAGAGAGAGACCAACTGCTGACCCAATACAACCAGCTGCATGCCAGCAACGGCAACTTGACTGGAGACAGAGACCACTTACAGACCAGTCTGGACCAGCTGCAGAACAGACACGACCGACTGACCGAACAGGAAAAACTGTCACAAACCGGTTTTGACCAGCTGCGGACCAGTTTAGACCAAGTGACTCATCAGAAAGCCCAACTACAGACCAGATACAACCAAATGACTGTACAGAAAGACCAACTACAGACCAGATACAACCAAATGACAGTACAGAAAGACCAACTACAGACCAGATATAACCAAATGACTGTACAGAAAGACCAACTACAGACCAGATATAACCAAATGACTGTACAGAAAGACCAACTACAGACCAGATACAACCAAATGACTGTACAGAAAGACCAACTACAGACCAGATATAACCAAATGACTGTACAGAAAGACCAACTACAGACCAGTTATAACCAAATTACCGGACAGAAAGCCCAACTAGAGGCCAGTCTCAACCAGTTACAGACCAGACACAACCAACTGACTGAACAGAAGGACCAGTTACAGACCAGTTTTGGACAGCTACAGATCACACACAACCAGCTGATTGAGCAGAAAGACCTGTTACAAACCAGCTTTGACCAGTTGCGGACCAGTTATACCAATGTGACCGGGGAGAGAGATGATATGAGGAGGCAACTCTGTGGTCAGTGAGACATCACTTATTTTATTCATCTTTGTGTGACGTTGTTGACTCATTGTCTCCGGTCAGTAGGAATAATGACAGTATGCACGCCATCCGACCGTCAATGTAAGTTGGCGGAGGGTGTGTAGAGCAGTGGATTACATTAGGAATTGGCAATGGGTGAAAAAATGGGTTACAAAATTGAGGGATAAAAATTATGTAAAAAAGAAAAAAAAAACAGGTCTGCGGAATTTTCCATATTCCAAACTGACTGGCTAAGACCACCTTCCAAAGCTGTCAGGAGTGTCACCGTTTCACACTAAAGGCTGCAAATCATGAATGCAGCGCCCGGGTTTGGTGAAACTGTGCACAATGCCACTTGACATGATTCAAATCACTGGCACTATATTACGTATTGCATATTGCATTAAACCTTGTCCTTGCTTATCATCCTGGTGGAGACCTATTTGCCCAGAAGTGCACTTCCTATGAATGGAAGAACAGTGGCTCAGTCTGTTGTGTTGTTGTTGTTGTTGTTGTTGTTGTTAGAATCACCGGAATGGCAGAGGTTTGACAGAGGCTGTTATTTCATTTCTACCGAGACCAAACCCTGGGAGGAGAGCAGACAGTGGTGTAGAGACAGACAATCTGACCTCATTGTCATAAACAGCCAAGAGAAACAGGTATGGTGTGCGCATGCACGTTTGTGCATGCTTTGTTTGCTTGTGTGTGTTTGTTATGCCTGTGATTTGAACTCTGGTTGGACTCTTTCCAGCCAGACTCATTCATTCCAATGTAAATATAATGTATAAACACAGTATATTACACATTAAATACTGGTTTATTGTTGGAACCATATCTTCAAAATCTTCCACCAACAAGGCCTGCTGTATGCAGTGGAAAACTATGTGTGACATTTAGTTTTTAAAACAATATTTTATCATGTAGGAAAACTATTGGTGGAGAGGTTTGTTTATCACATGCTTAGCTGTGTTTGAACCATAACAGTTTGGGGAGGGGATTACTGAAAGGTCTATAGGTCTTATCACTGTTTGTATATCAGTAACCAAGGTTTTCTGTCCAGGACTTTGTGGAACGCGTCAACAAGAGAGTGTGGCTGGGCTTGACCGACAGAGACGATGAAAGGACGTACAAGTGGGTTGACGGATCGCCGCTGACCACACCGACGTGAGGCTTACCTTCCTTCATTTCAGCTGCATTCTTCTTTCTGTCGGCTAGGCCTCAACATCCCTTTAATTAAAGGAACACTTCACCATTTTCGCCAGTATAATATATATATTTTTTATTATATATATATATATATATATATATATATATATATATATATATATATATATATATATATATATATATATATATATATATATATATATATATATATATATATATATATATATATATATATATATAATATTTTAATGATGTCTAGAAGATGTGTGTAATATGTGGCTTTAGATGTTTTAAAATTTAGCAGTGAGCCCAATGTCTCTGATGTCATCGACAATACATATAATTTCTACAATGACAATGCTTTGGTGCACTGCACCTCTTTGTGGATAGGAGAAAGGCTGTCTTACTGAGACAACATGCAGTCCAGGAAGTAGTGTCGGAAGTAGTGTCGATCAGAGACACTGGGCCCAATGCATCTTAAACCACATATTACACACATAAAGATCACCATGTAAGTGTTCTAAAACTTCTAAATGTCATTAACACATAGTTTTTTGTTGCAAAAATGGTGCAGTGTTGAATTAATATTCTAGTGTATTATTCATGACCGTTGAAAGGTTAGTAAGAAAACATCAAATCTCGGAACCGGATCAGAAAGAAAAAAAATGTGATTGTGATATCCCGTTCCTTATTAATCCCTATCAATATTATATATTATATAAGTAAGATATTAAACTAGTTCTTGACTGTGATTTTGGGATATTTAACTATTGTGATAAATGTCGGATCGGGAAAAAAGGTATTGTCAGATACTCAAGATGAATTGATATCATATCGAGAAAAAAAAAGGTTTCACCGGCTCAAATGCATTGATGTTAAAGTAAATCTGGCTTCAACCCCAGGTACTGGCTTCCTGGTCAGCCCAACAACAGAGAGCCCATAACGCATCAAGAACAAGACTGTGTTGAGTATCACATCTTCAACGGGACCTCCACCATTAAAAGGGGATGGAACGACAAAATGTGTGAAGCATTGAACGCTTGGATCTGTGAAAAACTTGTCTGTTGAAATCATGTTATCAATTTGCTGGCGTATACCATGTATCCGTTAGCTCATGTCACATACTTGTCTTATGTTGTTATATGGAAGAGGGCCAGTTCATATAGCAGGCCTTTAAGGATTTGGAAGAGATTTTAAAGGTCTGGTTCCAAAACAGCTTCCAATTTAATGTGTAATGTTCATGATATTTACATTGGAAGGAACAAGCCTGGCTGGAAAGTGTCCAAATCATGGTTGGATGCTGGAGAGAGGGCGGAGCTTACTGCAAGGCCTATTTAAGTTGATATTATTATATTATTATTTTGCATTATTTGCTTGTATATAACATATTTTCTAGAATCATATAGAATCATATTAATCAATCATATTAATCCATTTTAAAACCTGTAAAATGTGTATAGGCATTTCATTTAATATGCGATTGATATCCCTATACATATATTTGATATGTGATTTAATTAACATTGTCATTGATTATGTTAAATGGTGTTCTTTTCCACACATGCATGTGCGCACAAATACACTATTTTCTTCTTTTCATTTGTGTTTAGATTAGGGATTGTAATATCATTATAAAACAATTTTCCTAATTCTCTACTGTATATAGGCCTACATACTGAAAATGTCAAATGTCCATTATTTTTTTTTATAATAAAATGATTAAATAAATCTCCCCTATAGATAGGGTGAAAGTTGAGTCACGCGGCATTGACTCGGAGTAGAGCCGCTGCTGCTTCGTGTGGAAAGCAGCCCGGTGTTTCTGGCATCTGATTAGAATGCCTCTCGAGTGTCTCCCTGGGAAGGTCCCTGATGCATGTAGGACCAGATGGAGTGATTACATTGACTCTCTGGTTTCGACCCGTCTCAGGAACCTCCAGGATGAAGTCTTTATGAGTTGCTTTGGAGAGGGAAATCTGGAGCGCTCTGGTGGAGCTGTTGCTCCTGTGACCTGACTACGGATAAACGGTCGAAGATGGATGGATGGATGGATGGATGGATGCATGGATGGATGGAAATGATTAAATGTGTCAGTGAAGTTATTTGTGATATGCTGACTCTGCCAGATTGCAGAAGCTTGCTTCACACTTGTTTCACAAGCTGTTTTTTTTTCTTTTCTTGTTTTTCCTCCAAGCTATACTTGGCAGGTGATTGGCAGATCACCCCCCCCATGGCTGCCAATGAAATGGATCCAGGCGGCAGCTGGTTTGGTTCATCGCCACCGCGGGAGAGAATCCAGATGGAGGACCTTCAGGGCCGGATTTAGCCAGCCCTACTAGGGTGGGCTGGAAGAATGGCAGGGTGGGCAACTCCAAAGTTTTTCACATGAAGCAGTGGTTTTCAATGTTTTTGACACCAGGGCCCACTATTTATTCAGCATTTGAGCCACGAACCACCATTTGAGGACATTTTAGCTCCACAGACCCCAAAACTAAAGATTTTTTTTTTGCTCTTGTCCACAATTCCAGGCTGGATTTGGGAAACCAAACAGTCAAACTTTGATCAAAATGACCATTAATCTTCTACATTATCTGATTGTGTAGACTTGGGATAATTCACATGATGAATATTTTAACTCTTGAGAGCGTAAAAATGAAACCAAAGGGACCCTTGCGGGTCCACTTGGTTTCATTTTTCCGCTCTCAAAGAGTTACATCTGTGGTTAACCAACTTTCCACCATTTAGCTGGGGACCACCTGGACCTCTCTCAACCACTGGCGGTCCCCGCACCACTGATGAAAACCAGTGATATTACCTTTCATTGGGTGGGCAGGATGCACATTTGGGTGGGCTCTGCCCACCCCTGCCTCCCTCTAGATCCGGACCTGAGGACCTTGTGTGTTGTGAACGTTTTTCTTTTTTTGTCTTGTTTTGTTTTTGCAAAAACGAAGATTTAGAACACTTTGCTGGGGGTCTCCTGGGTATGTGTGTAATATGTGGTGTTAGATATTTTAGATTCCAGCAGTAAGCCCCAGGGTCTCTGATGTCATCATTGTCAATTCTCAAATATCTAACACCACATATTGCACACATAAAGACCCCTAGGAACGTTTTCTAAATCTTCTGAATGTCATTAAAATATGTTATTTTTTGCAGAAATGGTGAAGTGTCAATTTAAACAATTAACGTCAAACTCAACAACACTGCACCTGTAGGGAAAGCTAGAATCATAGACCTTGCCGTAAGCACTGCCCTCCCCCAACCAGGTTGGATGCTTTCCAGCCAGGGTTCATTCATTCCAATGTAAACATAAAGGACATTTCACATTAAATACTAGTTCATTTTTGGAACCAGACGTTCAAAATCTCTTCCAAATCTGTCAACTAGGCCTGCTGTAGGCAGTGGAAAAATATGGGTATGTGACATTTATCTTTTAAAACAATATTTTATCATATAGTAAAACTATTGGACCATGGGCTTACTGAAAGGTCTGCTTTACCTCTTTCAACCTGTAAAAGTTTTTGTTTCAGAATAAAATCCACCCCAAGACATGTTATTATGGGCTACTTCCTGTCAATAAATTCCGTGCAGCCAGGTTCTATTTTTTCCCCTTAAGTGTCAGAGTTTGGTATATCACTAACAAGCCCTAGCTACATTCCATTCCAGCTGTTTTGAATTTGCACATATACCGTAATGCAGGAGACAGCAGGAGGTTGCTGTACTGAAAAGGAGCGCTTCCAAACTCCAACATTAACATACATAACACGCTATGCACTGTGGGTAATGCATTCCATTCGCCAGAAAGTCTGCGTGGATTCCGGATTACTCAAAGGGTGCAACTGAGGTCTCACTGCAAGGCAAGTCAGCGAGTCTGTGAGGTGAGGAACCTTGGAACCGTGCCAGAATCCTCCCTCCCCTTCTGGCCCTTATAGTTTCCAACGGTGGACAGTAAAGTAAGTACATGTACTCAAGTACTACTGGACACAAGTGCAATTTTGATGACTTTTTTTTTTTCTTTTTTTTTTTTTTTTTTTTACTTTCCTGGACGATTTTCAGTTTCCAACACTTCTGGTTGTACTCCTACTACATCTCAGAGACTATTACTCAAATTTTAGAGCACTACATTTATTTGAAAACTTTATTTGTGACCTTCGATTCAGGGGTGCTGCTTTCAAAAGATTCTTCTACATTCATTCAAAAGATTCTCATACATACTGTATACATTTAAAACATTGAAATGGGACATTTTGCATAATGACTACTTTTTAACATAGGGCACATTGCTTTGAATACTTTTTGTACTATCTCTAAAGGTGTTGAATTCCCGACTTTATTTTGAAACAATACTTTACTTAAGCTGAATTGAATTCCAGACTTTCTTGGCTTTTGCCTTTATTATAGTAAATGACATCAAAGAGGGAGAGAGAGGTGGAGAGACATGCAGCAAAGGTCGAAATGAATTACGGGATTTAAACATGTGACGTGCTGTCAGGCCAAAGCCTATATGTGGTATGCACTTGGACCATTAGGCCAGCAGGCGCCCCCTGGACATCTGGACATATAGTTTGAGTAGTTTTAGCACCCCCTGTACCCCCTTTGTGGTCCTTTAACTTGCCCCATCATGTGGTCTCGAAAACAATATATTAGGACGTGTCCAGTCTGCCCACGTGAAGAGGCCAAACCCACCTGCTCTGATGCCAACACCTGTGTTGTGCCACCTCCTGTATGCCCAGCCTGTGTGCCACCTGCTCTTCGCTCGTGGCTCTGACGGCCACGCTCATGCCATTATTTTCATGCCCGCTCCTGCCGGCCAGCAGTTAAGTATACCGTCGTTTCCCCTCTCTTGTGTAAATAAAACCCCTTGGACTTTGTTTTTCTGTGTCGCACATGCACATGTGTGTCTGCTTTCGGAGTCTGCCGGCTTTGCAAACTCCGTGACTGTGTCTGTGTGTGTGTGTGTGTGAGTGTGTGTGTATGGTGGCGGGGGGGTTGTTTTCATTGGTGCCATATGTGCTATAAATGTAACAGTGCTGTCAACGTGGACATAGTGGAGATTCCTCAGTGTGTTGTTGTGAGGAGCGGAACGTGGTGGAACGTATCAGATATCTGCTGCTGCTGCTGCTGCTGCTGCAGCGGGAAGGACTCGAGTATAGTAGTCGCAGTCGGGGTGTATTGTAGCAGACATGCAGGCTGTGGAGGGATACTACGACTACCTGGAGCTCCAGGACAAGGTGAACCTCATCTATGACGATGGTGAGACCACGGCTCTGGGGAGACAGACACCGTCTGGTGAGAGATGTTGCTGTAACACTGCAATGATGCATCAAGACCAAACAACACGTCTTTAAATGATTATTCTAACTGTTGTCACATGTTTGTGTGTGTGTGTGTGTGTGTGTGTGTGTGTGTGTGTGTGTGTGTGTGTGTGTGTGTGTGTGTGTGTGTGTGTGTGTGTGCGCGCGTGCGTGCGTGCGTGCGTGCGCGTGTGTGCATGTGACCTCCAGATGTGAAGACCAAGCGGCTTGGAGTGGGCATCGGATTAATTTGTGGGGTCCTAAGTCTTCTCATCGTTGCCGTGCCACTCTATCTCTGTAAGTCTACATTCATAACCTCCTTCTCCATAGTTCATTATTTTTGACTGTCTAATATACATATAGCAGTTGACAGGAAGAGCGAGATCCAGTAGCAACTAACGACCAGGTTGTGACCATGCAGGTGCTCCATCTCCTGCATGGTCGCCTGTTGCGATCAGGTTGCAAACTACCTTCTGGTAGACTAGCAACTGGCTAGTTGCTCATTGTCGCAACATGGTCACAACCTGGTTCCAACCTGGTTGCAAACTGGTCACAAATTGGTTTGAACCAGTTCACAACCTTGTTGCAACCTGGTTCTAACCTGGTTGCAACCTGGTCACGAGTAGTTGCAACCTGGTCACTACTAGTTACAAACTGGTCGCGATTAGTTGTAACCTGATTGCGACCAGGATGCAACAAGGGTTAGGGTAAGGGTTTGATTAAGGGCTTATGGTAAGCATTTGGTTGGGGTTGGGGTTTGGGTAAGCGTTATGGTAAGGGTTTGGTTTGGTTAGGGTAAGGATAAGGTCATGGAATAAGGTTAAGGGTTATGGTAAGGGTTTGATTAGGGTAAGGGTATGGGTTAGGCTGACTGGTGGATATTTTTCTTAAACTGGCTATGGAATAATAGCCAAGTAGAAACCAACCCTTGTAAATCCACTGTGAAAAAATGTCACACCATAAAAACCTTTTTACCCTGGTGTAAAAATGGAACTCTGTGATAATTAGAGTTCAAAGTAACCTGAAATGAATTGTAACTTCAAAACAGTTGACTTTTATCAAAGTTTGATTAAAAGCATTACAGTTGCAAAAGGATAAAAAGTATGTCCACAACGTAATGATCTTGCAAAAATTGGGCTGTCATACATTAGTTACAAGCATTCTTTATATAAAGGCAATGTTTTGATATGAGTCCATAGTTGTCGCATTTCCATAGGTTGGTTTGTCATAACTGGGAAGTGCCATGATGGCGTCATTAGGCGACATTTGGTCTGAGGCCTGTGTTCCACGTGAGGCACATGAAATCCTTGGAGAAGCTTGTTATTTTAGATTTGCCTCCTTATCGCTGTGGCCCAAAGGGTGATAGACAATGTTATTCATCTTTAAGGCCATTAAGTTGTCTGCATCTTGGTTTAATCCATCAACAATTTCTCCTTAAAGGGTCATGGTGTTCGAATGGTTCAGTTGTTATCTGCAGAGGGCGAGAGCTGATACTAGAATCAATACACATTCGGACATTCCAGAACAATATGAAATTGTGTGACAGGGCAGTCCTGCTCACATGTACATCACAAAAAAAGCAAGTATGATGGGGCAATCCCAAACATACAGACATTTTTAACACTGTTATAAGATGTGATCACAAAAGCATAAAATAATAAAACATAATAAACATAATCTTTCCATCACTGACTATTAGCAAACAGTCGTGACCAGGTTGCAACTAGTCACTTAACTAATCGCGACCATAAGCAACTGATCGCAAGCAGAATCTAGACTCAACTAGAAAAAACCTGGTTGTGAATAGCAAGAGACTACCGTAGTAGCGACCAGGTTGAAAAACCAACCACTATTGTTATGCATCGCAGGGGTTTTCAACAGATGATCCGTGGACCACTGGTGGAGGTCCGTGAAGATACGTTTTTCAACCACTGGTTGAGTGCACTATTGCACTGGCAATGACACATCAGTGTGGTCATTTACTGGCATGTCAGATGCGAATACCTTTCTTCCAGAAAGTGTACCGGATTGACTCGTTGAGTCGCCATTATGATTAGGAAATGTGTCCATATAATCAATCACATCTGTGTGCTCTCTCATTCGTGAGTAGCAGGGGAGAATTATCCAACGGTCACGTTGGCCCAGGGGCCCTAGAGCTTGAGTGTCTGAGTGATTGTTCAAGTGGCTCAAGCTCAGCCCCCTATTGTGAGGGAGTTATAGGTGACGTTACGACAGCCAGTCACTCGAAAATGTAACTAAGTCAGCAGTAGCATTATATATCTATGTAGTATATTAGCCAGATCTGATTGGTTTATTATTTTCCAAACAGTTGTTATATGAGGCGAAGTTCCCATGGAAAGAAATTGAAATCATGTGAGATTCTCTCTCTCTCTCTGTCTCAAACACACACACACAGACACATACACACATGCACACAGACACGCACGCGCGCGTGCGCGCGCACACACACACACACACACACACACACACACACACACACACACACACACACACACACACACACACACACACACACACGAAAAGAGAAAAATCTCACTATAAGATGCTGACAATATCATAACTGACTTCCTGTTTATACAGGAGGTAGTGCCGCTTGAGGCAAATGGGTTCCCAGATTGTTAAATGATATGCCATTACCTGTCAAAGACACGGCTAATTACTATATTTAGCCATGTCTAGAAAATGCATGACACATTTCTCACTAGAAATGTCTCAAATACAAAAACGCATGTTAGTATTTAAGTTTAAAACTTAAATTGCACCACATACGCATGCGGCCATCGTCTCGAATGAGATTTAGACCAGATGCAAAAGTAGCATATTGTAGCAGCCATAAATATACTGTCTGCATAATGACAATTATGCAGACACTATGCAACTCTGCATAATGACAATCAGCTGTGTGAGTATAAATAAAAACATGATCTAAGTATGAGTGATTCATAAGGGTCCCTCTCGCTGATGTAATCACACACTGTTTTTGTTTGGCGGGAATTTGTCTTTTGGATTTTGTAAACAAT
This sequence comes from Benthosema pterotum, assembly GCA_039105355.1. Lineage (NCBI taxonomy): Eukaryota > Metazoa > Chordata > Actinopteri > Myctophiformes > Myctophidae > Benthosema > Benthosema pterotum. The sequence continues at coordinate 10,337,957 of CM076986.1, forward strand.
TACGTTATCATCTTGCCTTGTGACCACGGATGTGCACTGACCACAATGACATGGCATGTTACACACATGCCTAAAATAGCTCTTATTTGCGCTTCACGCCCTTGTTGAAAACAATGTGTTTCCAACTCTGGCGAGTCCCCCTATCAGGCTGCATGAACCATGTGACCAGGATCTGTTGTTTCTAAGCATTTCATGAATAAATAAATACATATTTATTTATTTTTAAATTTCATAAAGAAATAAAATTAAAATAAATCAAAGACCTAACCCTAAGGTCCATAAATTATAATACATAAGTACTACTGAAATAGATGACCCACAAGCTCACAACACAATGCAAAGCGGTGCATTTTGAGCTAGATCTGCTATTTTCACTATTGCCGAGTTTGGGGTCCCACGGAAGCATTAAAAATGCTTGGTGCCCACTATACACACAAGTAAGACACTGCATGTCTAGACTTGCTTCCCACATATGGAGTCATCCATATTTGGGTAAGGCATGCCCAAGTGTGACGCACACACAGAGCGCATGCACAGACACACAAACATTTCTCCCTGGCTTACACAGTAATCTCACTGACTGTGTTCATTAACATAATGCTAGCATGATGAAATATACAGACATGCCGGCTAATCGATTTGCCCCCGTAGAGGTTGTAGCCGATCTCTCATTTTCTAAACAACAGTTATTCGTTTCCATTATTTCCACACAGATCAGTCCAACATGGTGGAGAGACAACAAATGGCGACCCGCTACGCCCAACTGCAGTACCGAACCGACAACCTGACGGCGGAGAGAGACCGACTACAGAGCGGTTTGGACCAGTTACAGGTCAGACACGACAACCTGAGCGGACAGAACAGCCAGCTGCAGAGCAGTTTTGATCGGTTGCAGACCCGACACGACCAACTGACCGCACAGAAAGACCAACTCCAAGCCGGTTATAACCAGTTGCAGAGCCATTTTGATGAGCTGCAGACCACCTTCGACACGTTGCAGGCCGGTTCTGTCCAGCTAGAGGCCAGTTCGGGAGGGTTGCGCACCGCTCTGGACCGCTTACAGGACAGCTTCGCCCAGCTGCAGAGCAGACATAGCAACCTGACCGAGCAGAAAGGCCACTTGCAGGACAGTTTTGACCACTTGCAGGTTAATTTTTACCATCTGCAGAGCAGCTTTGACCAGTTGATGACCAGCCACATGAACCTGACCGAAGAGCGAGATGTCCTGAGGCTGAGGCTCTGTGGTCAGTTGAGACGTCAGCTACTGTTTCTCGTTGTTGTCATGACAATAACAAGCACCACCCTCCACTCAGGGGTTGGACACCATTCCAGCCAGGCTCATTCTTTCCATTTTTAACAAGAAAAACAATTTGGGGAAAAAAAGTTATCTTTATTTTTAAAATATTTATCAAAATAGGTGATCTACAAACCCCAGATGCTTGTAGAGCCCTTGAGCTATATGAGCTCTATGGCTCTGTTTACAGGGAGACAAACAGTTATGTGTCAATAAAACGTGCTTGACTGATTTTTAATCAAATTAATTAATTTCATGGTTCATTTTGAGAACCAGACCTTCAAAATCTCTTCCAAATCCATCAACAACGACTGCTGTATGCAGTGTGACATTTATTATTTAAATCAATGATTTATCATATAGGAAAACTATCGGTGGAGAGTGGAGCATAGCATTTTTTGTGGAGGTGCTTACTGAAAGGTCTATTGTGTTTTCGTCACTGAATCTCCACTTACCATGTAGGCAAAATTATGGACCCCGCCTCAGGGGTCCAAACTCCCAGGCCTAGTACAACGTAATATGAAATGACGGACCCTCAGATTACCTTGTAGTGTTGCTCCCGTTGCAATGCCTCCGTCAGCAATAGCTACGATACTTTACCACAACGCTCCATAGACACTTTTGACTTCATTAGCAGCTTGGTTTTCTAAACAGCATGACTCTAAAATGGTGCCATGCCATTAGTCTGAATGTTCATTGTTCAGAAAAAAAAAAAATCTATAACCCTATATATATATATATATATATCTCTAACCCTAACCCTAAATATAGCCGCAAGCATGGGAGCAGAGCATGTTCAGACTAGCAGGAATTCTGAACTACCAGACACCACCAGATGGCAGCGAAAGGATTAATCCAATGAAAGAACAGCATTGGCTAAGATTGTGGTTTTGTATTGTTAGAGTCACCCGGATGGCAGAAGTTTAACAGCAGCTGTTATTTCATCTCTACTGAGACCAAACCCTGGGAGGAGAGCAGACAGTGGTGTAGAGACAGACAATCTGACCTCATCATTATAAGCAGCCAAGAAAAACAGGTATGGCACGCGTGTGTGTGTGTGTGTGTGTGTGTGTGTGTGTGTGTGTGTGTGTGTGTGTGTGTGTCTGCGTGCGTGCGTGTGTGCGTGTGTGCGTGCGTGTGTGTGTGTGAGTGTGTGTGTGTGTGTGTGTGTGTGTGTGCATGCGTGTTGTGTGCATTTGCATGTTATATGTAACTAGGGCTGGGATAAAAAATCGAGTTGATTTGAAGCTTTGTAATTAATTACAAAGCCGGTATGATCGGTACACCTGACATGTGCTGTAAAATATATGCGTGATTAAAATTAGTATATTTTGTGTTATTATTTCTGTATTTAATTAATCTCAATTAATCAGTTAAAGTCCCAGCCCTAATTGTAACCCATTCCGTGTTCAACTTCATCAGGTGTCATAACGTGTGAAATATTTTTTCCCCCAAAGTTCACAAAATGTCAAGAATGCAGAATGTCAGCATGCTTGGGAAATACATAAAGAAAGAATATAATAATAACAGCTTATAAGAGTATAGTGTATAGTGCATCACATCAACTGTACAGTTTCTACACAATATAACCATCATCTCTCCCATCCAGGACTTTGTGGAACGTGCCAACCAGAGAGTTTGGTTGGGTTTGACCAACAGAGAAGGGTCATTTAAGTGGGTGGACGGAACGCCACTGACCACGCCAACGTAAGCCATACTGTATCATCTACATTACCGTAATATTTGTGAATAGTATTAAATGTTATTGTCCACTTGTGTACGCAGAGGCGTGCTCTATAGTATAGTATAGAGGCGTGCTCTATACTATACTATCTTGGTGTTTATACATAGTGTGAATGCTATGTACCGTTCACGTTCTGGATCACCTCAACCATTTATGAAGTGTATGAAGTGCTATACTTGCAGTATATACGGATTACTGCAAATGTGAAAGCATTGAAATGGTTTAGAGTTGAATCCTGTCCTCGAGTACACTTCGTTCAACTGTATTCAACACTTCTGAGTACACTTCAACTCCATGCGGTTCTGGGAACAGTTGAGTGGCACTCAGCATTCATACATTTAATAAATTAAAATGTCCTTTATGTACTTTATTTCACCAGCTACTGGCGGCGCTGGGAGCCCAGTAAAAACGGCCACTGTGTGGAGTTCTATGATGGCGCTCTGCCCGCCTATCCAGAGAGAGGATGGGACGATAAGCCATGCACCGACAGCTACCAGTGGATCTGTGAAAAAGCGATGAACTGAAAAGCGTGGACAGTGCTTGCTTGTGGTTGTGTACATAATGGCTGCGTTTGTACTTGCAGTGTTATAGTTTGTGTTTGCTTATTTTATTATTATTTTTATAGAGGGACAGACAGTTTTGGCTGACAGGAAAAGGGAGAGAGAGATGGGAGGGGGGTGACCTGTGGTAAAGGGCGTTGGGATCGGGAGTCGAACCCGTGGTGCACTTCCAGACCGGATCACCAGCCAAGGGACCACGATTCTGTCTGTAAAAGCTGCAAAAAGAAGAAATGACTGAAGTCATACTGTACATACCATATACTGTAAGCTCACAGCGGGTTTGTTTTTAAATGTGTCCTTTCCTGGGGATGGGACAAAAGTATGTATGAGTCTAATACAGGGGGTAGGCAACCTTAGGCACTATAGAAGCCGAAGGCCGAAGCCATCACTCCTTCATTCCGTGGTTCAATTTCACCGACGTATACTTTCTCTATGAAGAATAATGTAGGGGTCATCTTAAATTCGTCTCATATAATTATTGCGATACAGAAATAAATAAACTGGCTCTGTTTCTGGTGAAAATGTAACTAATTCAGCAGCAGTAATATTATTGTTTTACACTGGCTGGGAACCAGTTCAGTTCAGAACCAGTTTATAGTCATGAGCCAGACCTCCAACATTGGAACATTAATTAAAACCTGAAAAATTGTTTATAGGATCAATATAAGTAAATTAATATATGATAACCATTCCACAGTAATTATTTTTTTGCATATGTTCCAACCATAATGCTTATTTGCTTGTTTAAAATATCAATTTGTAATCATTTCTTTGTGTAAGCGACCAACTGGGGAAGTTTCATGGTGATAACAATCTAATATACAACGTAGTTATGGTTTTGCAGACTAATTAACATTCCAATTTTGAAGCTCTGGCACCTGAACTAAAAAACAAAAAGAACTGTAATGGTTCCGAGCAGATGGAAAAGAGGCCTCACTGCCTCAGTCAGTTGATTCTTGAGTGAAACGGCCGAGATGATTTGTTTAGTTTTTAAACAGTCTTTATATGAGTGGTGATCTAAACTCACCCCAATGAACCAGTGGACTTAGCGCCCTCTACTGATATGACCTCAGACTCCGGTGTACCCTGTACAATGTACAATGTTTATGTCTAGCTTGTATTGTATTGTATTGGTATGTGTTTTTGTATACATACTTTTATCCTTGTTTTTAAGCTCAGGGACTACAGATGAAAATGAGCTTCTGGCTAACTCTGGCCCATTTCACATGGATGTGAAAACTGACATGTCAATTTGTTAATTGTCCCTGTCAAATAAATGAATATACAGTACATATAATTAATCTTGGCACATGGGAGGGTGATCACTGGCACACTGGCATTTGTGTCAGATATGATTTCTACCTGTAAAATAAAATATATTATGAGAAAAACAATTTAGTACATTCAATGGAGTTGTTGAAGGTTTCTAATAACATGTACTAAAACTCTGACCTGGGGGTCAGTTTTGTGAGTCAAGAAGCACCTTCGTGGGGCACACTATCAAAAAAACTTCATGGCACGTGGCATGATAGGGCAACCAAGATGTCCCTCCACGTGGGACGGTCCCTCATTTCCAACACTTTTCAGGTATCCTCAAATTGAGCCCCTGTCCCACATTCTGACTGACAGACCAAAGTATTCCCCTGGTGCCACTATTTCCACAGCCACTATATTTTCGCTTTATTTCTTTAATGAAATTTTCTTAATCCTATGAGAAACTATCCAATGGGATTTGTTTGTTCTGAAATCTTATAGGAGAAATCATATAGGATTTTTTAGCTAAACATAATAAAGTGTTAAAACCATCAGATACCATTTTCACTATAAGGTGTATAGACTTGTACTGTATATACACAACATATATGGAGATCTAAGGTCAATAAGGTCAATATTGGTTACATCAGGGATCTCCATATATGGGCTTAACTGTGACAGCAGATTGCATTAAGGAGTTAATACTGAGACATCAAGGTCTCCACATCTCCATCTCGGACAATATGTCATGTGATGCAATGAGACCCATATACTATAATAATTATGGTACCCGAACAACACACTGGTACCCGACCAACGAACACTTTCACAGCTAACGTATATGTACATGTGTCCTTGGATGGGACACGCATTATAATGATGCAGTATAGTGTACATACAATACAGAAGGTACAAATGATGATGAATAACACCGAAGGTGACTGGGTTTATTCAGCCTTTAAATTATTTCTTTCAGATAAAGGCATCGGAATGTGTTAATGAAGGACAAGGTTCCATCCTTGCTGTTCCTTCTTTTTCAGACTCATATGGTTCATTACAATGTCACTATGCGTCTCTGGAGCAGCAGAAGGGCTTTTTCTTATAGCACTGGTCGTCGTCCCAACGGTGACCTGATGTGCATAGAGAAAGATAAAGTCCATTAGCTCAACTTACAGCCCACATGAAGGTACGCAATATTTTATTTGAGTCGCTACCCATTGCAGCCAATCACTTTTACCCCTTTATTTATATCTACATGTTAATTGTTTATATGCCAAGTACACATACAAGAGATATATTGTACTTTTTTAGATTTGTTTTATGCTTTTCTCCCATTATTGACAGTATCAAGTGAAGACTGACAGGAAAAAGGGAGAGAAAAGGGAAGAGACAAGCAGCCGTGGTTCCCAGATCGACTCCATTACTGGTAAAGAGATTTGGTGTAGAAATAAGCAATAGCAGGAGAAATACAGGTAGTAAGGGAAGGTTACAATGTCTTCACCAATGTGTTCACAACATGTACTAAAATGATGAAATTCAACATCCATGGGAAACCTCACAGAGCTTGACACTAACACTTGCCCGCTTGCCCGGGGCAAGTAAAAAAAATGGTGGGGCAAGTGAAGACTGCTACCTGGTTGCCCGATCGGGCAAGAGTGCAACTTAGTGCACTATAACACAACACAAGATAAATTTGTCTTGAAGGCAGTCATTGCACTCTGCCTCTGTGTCTTTCCCTGCTTTCTAGCTATCCACAATTCCAGGCTGGATTTGGGAAACAAAACAGGCAATTTAACTTTCACATCAAAATGACCTAATCTTCTACATTCTCTAGTTGTGTAGACCTGGGGTAATTAAGATGATGAATTGTAACTCTTGGGAGCCTAAAAATGAAACCAAATGGACCCGCAAGGGTCCATTTGGTTTCATTTTTACGTTCTCAAGAGTTACATCTGCAAAATTTACAATATATTTTAGGGGGCAAGTGACCATGAGCTGAGGGCAAGTAGAACCTGACTGCAGAGACTCTGTCCGTGGTGCTGAAATGAGCTTTCTGTTACTCTGTCCGTGGTGCTGAAATGAGCTTTCTGTTATGGTAGCTGTAGTGACTCTGTCCGTGGTACTGAAATGGGCTTTCTGTTACTCTGTCCGTGGTGCTGAAATGAGCTTTCTGTTATGGTAGCTGTAGTGACTCTGTCCGTGGGGCTGAAATGTATATTTACTGAAATGTATATTTACTTGCCCCCTATATATTTTAGGGGGCAAGTGACCATGAGCTGAGGGCAAGTAGAACCTGACTTGCACTTGCCCGATGGGCAAGTGCCTCCGAGACCTTAGTGTCAACCCCTGCCTCATATTAAAAAAAGAAAATTGGGGTACTAGCCACAACCTATAGAAGGCAAAACAGGCAAAATTTTATCATGCTTTATGTGGCATGTGATATGTATAACTAGGCTGTTTTGGTGATTCTGAATCCACTCTTTGGCCTAAAAACAGCCATACCCTTCATCATAAATGTGCCTAGTCAGCACATTTGGGCAAGTGCTATGGCCGTTTTCAGCCCAATGATTTTTTCCTCCTCCAAAACTAATGCTAGGAATGGATTCAGCATGATGAGTTATAGTTAGACATATCACATGCAACATAAAGCATGATGACTCTTTACATGATTTGCCTATAGGTTGTGATTAGTACCCGACTTTGACCTGTTATTATCAGGTTTCCCACAGGTGTTGAATTTAAACATTTTAGTACATGTTATTAGACACCAAGAGAAACGCATTGGTGAAGAAATTTCTTGGTAGTTTGCAGATAGATTCCCGAACTAAGAGTCGTGAGGGAGTTGTGACTTACGAATGTAGTTAAGGGCCAGGCAGTACTGGTTCCTTCCACTAGGGTTTCCCGGGGCCCACTCCTGGTAGTCGTATTTGCTGCCGTCACTCCAAAACCACGTACCCCTCTGCATGAGAAGAAGAGTTGAGTTTAACTCAACAATTGTAATCAAAACAAGTTATAATGTAATGTCATTTATGGGGCTTTGGAGAACACTCAATTCCTGTAAACAAAAATGTGCTGCGTGGTGACCTATCGAGGTCCACATATTTTATCACAGATATATTTATCAGATATACTCTGTTTTTAATCCCATGGCTCAATCATCACATTAGATTGTATATCAGTCACATTATGTGGTAGAAATAAGCCACATAGCAGTGAATAACTGTCAGGCGACATGTAGTATAGTGGGAATGCATACTCTCACTGCGTCGTAGCCTCCAACCCAGGTTGAAGCATCTTTGCCAGTTGCTTTTTTGACCAGTCCTCGAATGAACAAATGCTCCTCTTTGCTGTGGATAGATGCCAGGTTTCCACCCTGGGAAATACAGTATCTCTGCATAATAAGAAGACAAGGGAAGGAATAACCGTTGTTATTTATTATCATCTTTATTATCAGATAGATACACTCGTGTACTCGTGTACTCGTATACTCAGACTCGTGTACACCGCCACCCATTCAAATTACCTCTGCATCGGCCCAGACCTTGGCCTGGTTGTAACATCTGAAACAGAGGTTACATCCCCCTGCGGCCCATCCCCCCGGGCATGTCAGGCCTGAAATGACAACATTAAAGTCACAGACTAAAACTATGACAAAAAAGTTTGTCGCCTACATTTTTTAACAACATAATGAAATATTGAAAATGGGTGAATATCCCCTTATCACATGCATGTGCATACAGAAGTGTGAACACACACCTGTCGTCAGAGCTGCCACGGCGCAGAGAAGCAGAGACACGGTCAGCATCCTCATGTTGATGTCTAAGTCGATCAATCGCCTTCAGGATAGAAGGCAGAAATACTTCTCAGAAACACCATCATTGTGTAAAAGAGTAGTGTTTTCATCAAGCCTAACATTAACTATATACAGATAATATAGACTAAAACTATCATGAATAGAAAAGACTAAAATCTGACTAAAATGAATAAGCATGACTGAGACTGACAAAGCCTGCCAAAAACAACACCGTTGATGTTTGAATCGACAAAAAAAACATGAGACTATAGTTCATGGTTTTCAGCTGTTTTCGGGTATTAAAATTATGAAATTAAGGAAAAACGTAGTCCATGGTCTTTTTTTGTTTGTTTATAGTTTTTTATCCCACGATTTTATAACCCATTCTTCACTCAGTGCCAATTCCTAATCCGATCGTGGGCTCTACACACCCTCCAGCAACCTAGGGAGGCAGCGGACTTACCTCATGCTTCCTTCCAGGCATGAGGAGTCCAAGCTGCTTTCTTTTCACCTGTGGGAGTTTCCCTGGCTGGACATAGCACGTGGAAGGAACACGTTATTCCAACCAGTTCCTTTCCCCTCCATCAGGCGCCCCGGCTGACCAGGGGGAGGCAGTAGCCCATGGTCTTGGACGACATACTATAGTATGATGTTTTTTCAAAGATTTTCTAAAAATGACAAAATCAGGGAAAAAACAAACAAACAACAAAATGACAAAATTGAAGACAAACCAAAAGCTATAGTGCATTGTCTTGGACTTGGTCTTGTTTTTTGTCATATTCGTAAACTAGACTACACAACAATAGAATTGACAACATGTGACTAAGACTCATTACAGTAAACATTTCATTGAAAAGACTAAGAGTGACTAAGTCTAAAAGAAAAAGCCTGCCAAAAACAACACCAGTGTAAAACAGTGAAATGGCGCTATCATCACTCTCATTTTAGGAGAACATTAGAATCTCAAACCTTCAGTAGGATGATCTTCCTTCCTATGTGCTGGAGACCAGAGAATCAGAAGCTCTTATACTTTTTGCTCTTGCAGCATTAGGGGCTGTGCACGCAAGTATTGCACACGCATATGCACGGTTCCGTTGGGCCGTTGAGTGATATCCAATATGCATGTACAGTGTACATATTTAAACGATATTATGCCGACAGGTACATACATGTGACTGTCTTTTATGTGTTTTGAATTAAATCCCACTGCCTTTTGGCAACACTCTGTCAATACGCCTTCCTATGAACATATTTGAACTTTAGACCCCTCAATCTGACAAGCACTTTCGTGATGGGGCATAAAACTAGCTTGTCGAGTTTGCATTTGTTTGGCTAGACCTGTGCATGTTGGCCAACCAGCATACTTTGGGAACGAAAATATACAAGGAGGTCTCTGTAATGAAAATAGCAGGAGGGGTTACCATGGTAACCAATTGGTAAAGGCAGAGCGCCATAATTCCACAGGTAGTTTGGATTTTTGGTGGTCACCGTCACTACCACTCCGACCACTGGAGTTGTCGTTTGGATATCACTGCTCATAGTCTGTCATCATCAGTGCTGGGGAGGTTACTTTCAAAAGAATAATATTTATAGTTACTTCTCTGACAAAGTAATGTGATACTTTAATCCTTACTAAATTATGAAAGTAAGGGCGTTACTTTACTTTACTTTAATACAAAAAGGGGTGTGTGTTGTTCTGTCAAGCAGTAGGAGGAAAGACATTATGAAATGTAATGGAACAGTAAAACATGTTCAGACATTTTGACAGACATCTTTATTTTAGCCTCATCTTTCCTCAAACATTTTTTTTTTGTCAAGTTGACTCTTGGTGACATACTCATGTGGCAATTTAAAATTTATGTTTTCCTGCTTAGGTGGTGTATGGTTCATCTGATTCACTGATAGTGGTGCTATTCGTGGTGGTGGCTTTGGTCGGATCTTTTGCCACAGGTTTAATGGCAGGATGGATGTATCAAGATGCTTTTTAAGATTTGCATTGGTCTTCTTTGATGAGGACAATGCTTTCGGTCCTCCAGTTGTTTTAGTGCTTGTCCTTCTTTACTCACAAGAATGTAGAATAATGTTTATATTTCCATGATGCAAAGGCTCCAGTCACGCTTCATTTGCCATGGTTGTGGACTGTTGTTGGTCATTCTGTTACGTTTTGTGTGTGTGCAACACAGCTGGTTGGTTCATTCATTCATTTATCAGACTGTCTGATTGGTTTTACTGAAATGTTGCCTTGTGTTAGCCAATCAATGACCTCTTCTGTTGTTGGATCTCATGTTAGATTGAGAAGAATCAAGCTTAAAAACACAGACTGTCAACACACAGCGCAGGGAGTTGCTGGTGCTGCATAATGCTGTTAATGCTGGTATAATAACTATAATGCCATTATGGAATTGGGAAATGTAAGGAATTACATTAGAAGTTACTGAAAAAAGTAATCCCTTACTCTAATAGCACTACTTGTAATGGTGGTACTACAACACTGGTCACCACCATCCACCATGCTCTGGTCCTTTTTTGTTTATTTCATATTCTAAAACATGTGTAAAACCCACCGGTAACCCACTGCTGACGTGATGCATTTCGTAGTATCACTCCACCACCCGGAACTAGGTTTTCTACTTTTTCCTACTACTTTTTACTTAGATTTTTCATGTTGCCATAATTGTAACAGTTTTGGAAAACAATAAGTCACTTGAGGTCACAGGTTATCTTGGATTTTATCCTGGTGAAGGTAGAAGACGGTGATGACTGGCAGAGCCTGACCAGAGCCTTTTTTGGCGGTTCTGGAAAACTGTGTGTCCGACTGACATGAGGCTGAGCATGACTCCCTGTAGTGGTGGTGTGGGGTGTGTGAATGACTTATTGGTGTTCATGGCAGGGCATAAACTTCAACGGGGGTTTCTACTGGCCACACACTACTGCATTAGCCTTTTTTAATTGTAGGCCTATTCATATATTTAAATTTCCCTTTTATTGTTTTTATTTTATGAGAGACCGGCCACAGGGCGGTCAAGCTTCCATAACATAAGCATAAATAAATAAAAGGCTGAAGAAACTCCTTAATTGACAACATCACCGAATATTAACAAATTTGGACCTAATAGTCTGAAAAAATCACTAAAATGATGTTGTCATAATACTTTAGGCTACTATACATAGCAACAACATCCACAACTGGAGTTCCACAATTGAAAAGTATAGTTACATATAGGCCAGGGTTACCACTAAGGTGCATGCCTTGCATGCCTTGAATAAGACACACCTGATGTAGAAAAAACATTAGTCCATCAGATGCTGTACAGTTAATAAGGTATCACACAGTCAGTTGATTTGGTAGCCTTTTATTGGTTCAATGAAACAAAGGCAAGTTGGAACATGTTAAGTTGACCTCTCGTTCCGTCCCTGTTCCTTCCTTCCTTTTTTTTTTTACCTTGACGGTTCTTTACCGGGGCTGTAATCTAAAACCGTCTTTAGAACAGCAGAAGGGCTTCCTCCTAACGCAATAGTCGTCGTCCCAACGGTGATCTGATGTGTAGAAAGATAGAAAGATACAATTTATCAATTGCTTAACAGACCACATGAAGTAATGTGAAATTTGATTTGAGTCGCTACCGATTGGGTCCAAGACATTTATTTTATCCGCTTGATTATAATCTACAGTTTATAATCCATCTCAAAACCAAATCATTGCACATAAAAACACACCAAAGGATCAAATTGTGCTGTCACCTCTTAAACATGTACAACATTGGAAATAATACAAAATCACGGCACTCCCTCTTAAAAGCAAAATACTTTAGCAGGACAAAATACAGACCTGTTTGGTTTATATGAAATTAGATTTAATTAAACATATTGTGACTTCTCCAGTTAAGGGCCATGCAATACTGATTCCCTCCACTAATGATTTAGTTCCCAGATTGGTAAGAGCCATGAGTGAGTTGTGACTTACGAATGTAGTTAAGGGCCATGCAGTACTGGGTCCCTCCACTCGGCTGTCTTGGGGACCACTCCTGATAGTCGTATTTGGTGCCGTCACTCCAAAACCATGTACCCCTCTGCATCAAAAGAAGAGTTGAATTCATTCAATAATCAACACAAGATAACAGAGAATAGCCTACAATGTAATTAATACAATGGCCATGGAGAACGCTTCAGATTAGCCATCAGTACACGTACACATAACGTTATTTTTTAAAAATGGATGATTATGTTAAATCTCGTCTTTATTCTGCCTTGATGGGACTACTGCGTGTAACTGTAATATTTAGATTTAGCTATTTGTACACATATTTTTCCATCTGGTTCTCAAAAAATAGCGTTATGTATAATACTTGTACTGGTGGCTATTCTGAAGTATTCTCCTTGGCCATGGTATTAATTAAATTGTATTCTCTGTTATACAATGTAACTGCCAGTACGCGACTATTTTTCACCAGAAAAACAACCATGATTTGCGCCCTCCTCTGATATTACAGGAAAGTAGGCTTTCTAATGGTCGGAGGTCCATCCGAGAGATTACGTTGTCTTTCACAGAGCTCCACTGCAGCAGAATCATAGCAGTGAAGCTATGGACCAGAGCTAGCCCTACACCTATATAGGGCCTACTGTAGGCCTGTATTGTCTTGGAAATCAGCTATTTTCAAATGATTTAATATAAATGTGAATGCAACACTGCCAAAGACGTTCCATGCAGACATCATTCAAGGAATACCAATGATTAACATATGCCCAAATAGGTTGCTAAGAAACCGATAACGCCGGAAATCAACCAGAAAGGAAAAGTACATAACATTTGCCTGAGTCTAAATAGATTCCGTTTCATTCACAATCACAGCCCATGTAACTAAAGAACCGAACACTGCAAAATAAGGGACTGATCCGAACAGTCTGTGGAAGAATTGAATGATGTGACGGTAGTAGTGAGAATGCATAGGCTACCCTCACTGCGCAGTAGCCTCCAACCCAGGTCGAAGCATCTTTGCCAGTTGCTTTTTTGACCAGTCCTCGAACGAACAAATGCTCCTCTTTGCTGTGGATCGATGCCAGGTTTCCACCCTGGGAAATACAGTATCTCTGCATAATAGTAAGGGGAAGACAAGGAAAGGAATAACCATCATCATCATGATTATTAGAAATTGATTTGAAATCGATTTGACCTGACACATACCCCCCTCGTGGTAAACTAATCATAATCTTCCAATGTTCAACTGCAGAAATAATGAATTCTGTAAACGCAATTACTTGTCATAGTCATGATTCGTGACAGCTTTAGGATCAATATGTACTTGTATGCACCAAAAAAACGATGTTTTCCCAGAATAGATGCCCCGGGGATCACGTGGCTCAGTAAATCACCTCTGCATCAGCCCAGACCTTCGGGATGTTGTAGCATTTGTAGCAGAGGTTACACCCCCCCGGGCTCCATCCTAAGTTACAATAAGCTGAAACAGATGAGGGTTAGAATAGTTAACTAAAACTACCTAACAAACAAAAAAATATAATTAAAAACATTTCAGATGTGCTGTGTGACTGACCAAAACATATATTGACTTTCCCCGTTTTTTTTTTTTTTTTTTTTTTTTCACTTAACATGTCTATGTATCATTGGTTTGCTTTACAAAGTCCAGTGTGTTACACTACCATTTCCAGCAAAGGTAGTGTAACAATATTAGTCAAATTGGGCAAAATGTTATATGTTACTCTGCCAAAACACGCCTCATTCCTTATTACAAATGAGCTTCTTGTTGCATGATGCAGATGGAGAAGAGCTTGGGGCGCGTGGAGCATTGTCCCCACGCTAAAAGTGCCTGGACAGCGCTCCGCACGCCTCAAGCTCTTCTCCCTCTGTGAGAAAAAGACCAGATTTAGTCAGTAGACCTTAATTCCTAATCCACCGTAGCATTCTGCACAAATACAAAGTAATATGTAACATATATTACTCTTTTTCTAAGGGGTCATAAGTAAAGTAAATATTACTCTCCTAAATAGTATTGCCCAACAGTGCTCGTAATAAAGAAGATTAAAATACTTTTTGAAGATCAACGTGATAACCAGCTTGGTAGAACTGCACACACACCTGCTTCCGTCAGAGCCGCGGCGGCACAGAGAAGCAGAAACACGGTCAGCGTCCTCATGTCGATGTCCAAGATGATCAGCTTCAGGAGGGAGAGAGAGACATTGAGATACTTCTCAGAAACACAATTAACATTGCCGTCAATCACAGTTGTGAAACAGAAAAAATGCCATTGTAACAGGAGAGGAGTGGAGCTGAGAAGATTTATGTCAAACCTTTGGTAGAATGATCTGCACTTTCTTCTTCGGTGTGTTTGGAGAAGAGAAATGCAAGCTCTTATATACGGGGCATGGAAGTACAGTTTAAACAATTTAAAAGTATAGGCCTTTTGCAGTTTTGGGGGTGGGCATTGATTGATTGATTTATGTCTGAACATGGTAATACAGCCTGCAGACAGACCCTGCCTGTACACCAGCAGCTGGGGCGGGTCCGTTTTTTCGGGGACAGTTTTTTCAAATTTTAGGTGTCCTTTGTGTTTTTTGAAGCGGTCAAGGCCTTCACATGTCTTAATGACTGTTTAGTTCAAATTAATGGAGCTTTATTGGCATGAAAACAAATGTTTACATTGCCAAAGCAAGTGTCACAAATACGTTGTACAATACAATATAAAAAACAGTTGAGAAGGGGGATAGTATTTGGAGAGGGTACAGAGTTATGTTACACAATTTCTATTTTTTCCTCAGGACAATGATAAGATTTTTCCTCAAGATGATGCAGAAATAGATATATCAAGTTTAACTGCTTAAATGTAGCAGCTCTGTTTACATGGGCAGGTGTAGATAGTACAGGCCGTAGTCCTTAGGGTGGTTTTATTCCAAAGACAAATCTTCTTATGTCACATTGTTTGTCTGTAGCCTTGTTTTAAGGCCTTTGGGGTGCTGTGGTATCAAGAGATGCAGGCATAGTCGGAGAAACCTTGTTCCTGTTAGGGTCTTCAATGTGTTTTTTTTACCCATTTTCACCCAGTGCCAATTCCTAATGTGATCCTGTGCTCTAAACACACTCCACCAACCTGGGTATCTACCCTAGGGGTTACTCCATACAGAAAGGCCCTTTCATCAACTCCTCTTCGGGTATGGGCACTGTGTTGACATGGAGGAGGAGCCACAGCGGCATCCCCAGCGGGAATCGAACCCTGCAGGACCTTTTAGCTGTGAGGCAACAGCACTAACTGTTCCACTGTGGCCTTTTTGATCATGTTTGATCATGTTGGTGACCCTTTTAGCACTGGAAAGATCTGTCTCCAGGATGGAACCTAGGTAGGGAATTTTGTCTTTTCGTGTTAGAATATTGTCACTAGGGTGTAACAATATAGTAACTGTAATGAAATATCGATTTTAATTTAAAAAATCTGTAAGTATATCGTTATGTAAACAGAAATTATTGTATGGTTTTACTTACGTATGGATTTGCAATGGAAGGAATTGGTAGTGATTCGTTGCAAATAAGAAACATTTGTGCATTTATCATTTTTAAGAAGAAAAACACATGTTCAAATACAATGTCCAATGTCCCTCTATATGTTCATTCACTGTTTTTTTATGCATTTATATCCATTATATATCCACTATACCAAAGCTATCACTCATCCTCGGGTATAACCAGAGAACCATTTAACATGAAATCGATCTCTCTGAGTTTATGACTTAACAATACAGTACCTGAGGAGAAATTAACAATGATATATTATTAAATACACATTATTAATTACAGTCCCTGAGGAGAAGTTAATAATGACATATTAATCATCCAGGGAAGTGTAAGTAGCCTAAAAACATTGTCATCATTGTCAAACAGTGTCAACCACTCTGTCGCCCAAGGTGAGTGGCAGGGGGAAAATCATGCAAAGTAAACGGATGCAATAATTATCGTGTGAGCTTTATGTGTGTGCATATACTGTACATATTCACACACAGGTACGTGCCTCACCACCGCACCCTATGTGCCTGAGATCACAACCTGTAGCCTATAGTATATTGAAGAATGTTGAAGCACACCCACAATAGGCCCTATAGCTTGGGTTTCTCTTTTTCAACACTTCAACCTATCCTCTATGACTAACACTACTTAAAGATATTAAGCAACCCCAAATCAAAATATACAGTATATAGTGAAGCTATTTTATTTTATATTTTTTTTGCATTTTTCCCCTCTGTGTCACTTCTACTTTGATACTGCAGCTGTTTCCCCTGCAGGCAGACACTTGCTTTGTCCTGCAAACGGTCCAGAACTTTGTTGGTTTCGACAAATCATGGAAACAAAACATTTTCTGGCTCAGGACAAGGCGGTGCCTTGTGTAAGGGTGTAGCGCTGGGCACACCATACTGCGAACTGCGGACTTTGGACGCAGCGTTTTGAGGTCACGTGACGTGTTTTTGAATGGCTGTGGATGGGACATAAATTTCCCATTCACATCCATTCAAAAACTCCAAACATGGCGGAAAAGACAAATAATAAATAATAATACTACATTTTATTTATAAGGCGCCTTTCAGGACACTCAAGGTCGCCGAACAATCAGTAAAAATAAATAAGAAAACACATTAAAAGCAAAGGAGAGAATCCAAGAAACAAAAGAAAAGTATAGCTTGCAGCACATATGACAAACATCAGCTATAAGCCTGCCTGAATAGGTGAGTTTTGAGGTGCGTTTGAAAAGTGGTGATAGTGTCCAGGTTTCTTATGTCCGGGGGCAGAGAGTTCCAGAGGTGAGGAACTCTCTGCCCCCGGACGTGAGACTTTGTCCGCTAACGTCTGCTCACAGCCTGAGGGGGTTGTGTGGGGTGAGGCAGCGTTGTAGCCAATCACAGCGCAGCAGTTTTCAGCAGTGTCATAATGAGCCAATAGATTTAGATTCTGTTTTTAAATAGATTTGAAAAAGACATTGAAAAGTACAGTACTAAAAAACGCAAAATTCTTAACTCCATTGGACCGTCTGTCTGCTAAAACAGACAGTTTGAGGGTCTCCTTCTAATAAAAGCTCACACTTCACACAACACATTAGGGTTTCTATTACAGCAAGGGTGGGCAATTATTTTTCCCAAGGGGCCAAATGAGATACATAAAATACTGTGGAGGGCCAAGACTAAAGGCTGAACTAAAGTAATATTAATGTAATTTCAAGATAAAAGTGAGCGTAAGTCCAACAATTTCGACACCAGGGCCCTCTATTTATTCAGAATTTGAGCCACAGAGGACCACCATTTGATGACATTTTAGGCCCGCAGACCCCAAAACTAGATATTTTTTTTTGCTTTTGAACCACAATACCAGGCTGGATTTAGGGAAACAAAACAGTCCAACATACATATCAAAATGATCATTAATCTTCTACATTCTCTAGTTATGTAGACTTTAGCTGATTCACATGATGAATTGAGAGCGTAAAAATGAAACCAAATGGATCTGGTTAACCAATTTTCCATATTTAACTCTCTCAAGGACCCCTGGGGGTCCCTGGAACGCTGGTTGAAAACCATGGTACCCTTTCACGGGCCGGTCAGACTCAGCCAAAGGGCCGCATTTGGCCCCCGGGCCGCATAATGCCCAGGTATGTATTACAGTTACAGGCTGTTTTCCGTTGAAATTGGAACATTGACATGCAGCTACACTTTGTTTAGGCAAAAAAGCAATTAATAACGTAAATACAGTATATTTGATGTTGAAAGTAAAACTTATTTAGCTACATAGCTCCTGGGGGATACTTTGTTGATAGTGAAAATATCCAAATTCACGCTCACAGTATTGAGCTTGTAATGTTTACATACCAAGAGCTGCTATAGAGCTGAGCAGTCCCACCCCCTTGTGATGTCACCCTTGTTCCAGAAACGGATTCCCCATTCATTTTCCTCATAGACTTTTCGAAAATTAGTTATATAAAAACGATTACGCACACACAATGTTTTGGAATGATCAAATAATTTCTAAGGAGAAAAACGAAACAAAAAGTCTTGTATCCTGTCGTTTTTTTATTCTTTCTAATTAGATATTGTATGATAATATTGTGTGTGTTGTTGTCATGATTTGTTGAGACCCGAGTTGGCTTTGTCTGGGGCGTAATCATCTTTAGATAGCTCATTTTCGAAAAGTCTATGAGGAAAATGAATGGGAAATCCATTTCTCAAACAAGGGCAACGTCACAAGAGTGATGGGACTGCTCAGCTCTATTGGGTTTATCTGGTTAATGTGCTTTTTTATTTCTTATGTAATCAATATATTTCTTCCATTTTCTCTTTTCTCTTCTTTTTTTCCTTTTTCTTTTTTTTCACAACACAGTTTTTCACAATATCAGTCTTCCAATATGATACTTTTCTATGGCTAATCGCAGCTCTGGCCCAGAGCTCCACTGCTTCCGAGACTCAGAAGCAGTGGAGCTCTGGACCAGAGCTAGGCTGTATAGTTCACAATTTACTATGAAAACCTGCAAAACCGACAGAATTCATTCCATATGTTGTGTACCTCATCTCGTCTGCAGGTGGCGGTATGCACCCCAAAGCAGTGGTTGCAATACGCCATGGAATCAAAAGAAGAAGGACTGTCCCTTTCGGGCTCCCGTTGTCCTGTGCAAACGCGGCGCTGTCAGTGTTAGCCGAACAGGCTAGCTGTTGATAGCAGCCGATAAACATAAACAGCCATGGCAGCAGGTGACAACCTACAAGCACAAGCACAGGTAAGCCGCCACGCCGTTGTTGTATCCTTGTTCGTTACCAATACAATGCGACAAACTGCAGGGAACTGTAAAAGTCGCATTGCTCGTCGTAAATGATAACGGCAACAACAGACGTGACAGCTGATGTGGAATCAACCCTCGGCCTCTTCTGGCAGAAACGTCCCGCCCATTCGGAGATAGGCTCTGCATTGGTGGGACGTTTCTGCCAGAAGACGCTGAGGGGTGATATCACCCTCCTGCAGAACTGTCAAGGAAACAGAGCCATTTAGTGTCCGAGATCCGACATTGGGGGGGTCAGAAACCTCGAGCTCTGTTCATACAGCCTGAATAGAGACAAACTGGAGATGGACGAGGGTGGCGCTAGGCGTGTGTCAAATCTATTGTACAGCAACAACTAAAGTATCTGTAATGCGTATGATGTACTAGAAAACAATCTAACATGAGGCCATCGAAGAACATTAAAGATGGGCTGTAGGTGCCAAAATTACTCCAAAGCATCTCTGCCCACTTCCCGTCCAGGACCTGTCCGTGTTTGTTGTCACCATGCTCAATAGAAGTCTATTTAGAAGAGCCGCCATTGGACTGACCCCATGAAGTGAAAGGGGTTTGCGTATCTCTGTGTCTGTACTCTATGGCTCTGCAAGGAAGGAAAGCCCAGCTGGCTGGACTGCACAGTCGACGTGTTGCTGTTCAGTTCAAGCTGTCAGACATGGCGCCTCCACTGTAGATCCCAATCTATTTCATAGCAAAGACCCCCCCCCTTCAAACTGGCACTGTTTGGACCCCAGACCACTATTTTGAAAAGATGAATCCCAGAACGCCCACCCATATAATATTTGTATCATGACTCTCAAGCTCTGGCAGTGATAGTGATTCTCAACCAGTTTAATTTGAACAACCACCCAGTTCAGTTCATGCACTAGTCCTTGCCTTTCTGTCTCTGAGACTCTCAATATATATTGAAAAGCAACTCTGACCCATAAGGGTCTATTTGGTTTTCCAAACTATATCATTTAGCTGAGGACCACCTGCCTGGAACTTCCTCAAGGATCCACTTTGGAAACTACTGACATTAGCTCTGGTCCGTGGCCTCAATGACTCTCTCTCTCTCTCTTTCTATCTGTGAACAAAACAATCAAGATAAAACGTACTGTGGGACTGTACACAAATAAAGGTGTGAACAGAGCTGTCAACATACTGTAGCATTAACGCTTTGAGTAATACTATCTTGTGAAACTATAAAGAAAAAAATCTCTGTCAGAAATAGTAGTACTTCCATATAGGAGATGCTTTAACTCTTGAAAGGTGATGCAATGTCATTGTTGTAATAAACATTTGTGTGATTTTCATACTCTTGGGATGATCTTAAACTGTGGAACTGTATGTCTCTCTGATGTCTTGGTACAGTCGACATACTGTTAGGAAGTGTAGCTTGTTTTCTAACTGGTTTTGTGTGCAGTAGGTGCAGTCTGTCCTCTCTTGGAAGACGGGTGCGCCATTTCAATCGTACGACTGTGTTCAGTCAGTGAATTCCAGTAGTTTTGGACTGGAACCTGTTGGGTTGAGCACGGAGCATGTTAATGAAATCATTACGCCCGTCTCTCTCTCTCTCTCGCTGTCATTCCCGTCTTGCCCACTATGCCTTTCTCTTAACAATCCATTGAATTTGATCTATGTCTCTTTCTATATCTACAGGACGATCTCCTGAAAATGACACACAGGGAGAGCTGGAAGTAAGCTACCATATTTTTTGTGCATGTTTATTTGTGTGTATGCACAAATTGAATGTTGTTTATTTTGTCGTGTGTGTGTGTGTGTGTGTGGCTCAGTAAGTTGCTCATGCCTCCCTGTCCTGGCCTCCTCCTCCTGTCTGACTCCCCTCACAGGGTCAACCATGAGCGTCTCCACGTGAAGCACCGGGGCCACGAGGCCATGCACGCCGAGATGGTCATGATCCTCATCGCCACGCTGGTGGTGGCCCAGCTGGTCCTGGTGCAGTGGAAGCAGCGCCACCACCGCTCCTACAACGTGAGCACTAGGCTTCGGACCCATTAACCCATTGTGTCCTGATCAGATTCTAGTTTCTGATGCTTTTCACAATTTTTTCAAAAATAGCAGAACTACAAGCTCATATCGCGCCACTCGGTGGCGCGATATGAGCTTGTAGATCTGCTATTTTTCAACAGCTTAAAAACACCAAAACGCGTTCAGTACACAAAGGGTAAAACTGTTTTTCGTTTTTTTCACACAGCATTTTCTAAGCACAAAACGCAGATCTCACTGACAATGAACTAGAGGCGCATTTTATTACTCCCCATGTGAAAAGCCCTTAAAGGGGGAATTCCACCCATTTTCAGCATTTTTTTCTGAGAGCGTACAAATGCAACCAAATGAACAGGTTCATTTGGTTCCATTTGTACGCTCTCAGAAAAAAGAAGCGTCTAAAGAAATCCATTAACATGGTGAAAATACATCTTGATGATGTCATCAAGATGTTTCACTATGTTAGTGGTTTTCTTCAGACCTCCATTTCTTGGGAACACAGAATGGGGGGACTTTTTCATCATGTCCACCCAGCACCTCTAGGGTATACTAATGACATATTAGAATGTTGAAAATGGGTGGAGTTCCCCTTTAATACTTAATACAGCCAGTCAGCAAGTGGATCATGTACAACGTACAGTATATAGACCATAGACAATATCTAACACCAACAAATAAGACTATACCAAATGTATCAAGGCCATAAATTCCCCCAGACAATTAATTTAACCGTGTGTGTGTCTCTTGTGTGTTTTTTTTCCTCCATCCAGTTGGTGACTCTCCTCCAGATGTGGGTGGTTCCTCTGTACTTCACCATCAAGCTGTACTGGTGGAGGTTCCTGTCCATGTGGGGCGTGTTCTCCGTCATCACCAGCTACGTCATCTTCAGGGCCACGCGCAAGCCGCTGTCCGGACGCACGCCCCGGTACGGTACAGTTACAGCACAGCACCACGCTTAAGGGTTTAAGCCATGATTCATGGACGTGAACCCCTTTTAGTATAAGAATCATGTTTTTCTTTTGGAAAAGCTGCCGGGAAAAATAGTGCCATGCTACAAGCATTGTAGATCTGATTTTATTCTTTCAGGACTAATGTTCTAAACTCTAATCCATTATTGGGGGTGGGCCTGTAAAAAAGAAAAAAAGAAAAAAAAAAAACATTTTCAGGCATAATTCTGGGGGTTCTTGATGTGAAATTGTTTGAAAACCACTGACAAAAACTGTCATGATTTAGAAGACATTCGTAAAAATCTGGTGCTGTGTGTGCGTTTGTTTGTTTCAGGATGGTGTACAAGTGGTTCCTGTTGATCTATAAGCTGAGCTATGCGGTGGGCGTTCTGGGCTACCTGGCCATCATGTTCACCATGTTCGGCTTCAACGCCTTCTTCAGGTGAGGACCGTTTATTGGTACATTCGAGAATTCCAATATTTAAAAAAGATTGGCTACACGCAATCCAATCCTGTGTACTTTTTTTGTGTTATATTTGCGTGGGGTGTTAGATGCAAGCACCTCAAAGGCATGCAGATTTCTGCTTTATATATAATTCGTCTTGCTCCTGTCTGTCTTCCTTTCAAATATATTCTCTTTTTCTCTGGTATCAGGATCAAAGCAGAGGACTCCATGGACGTTGGAGTGATCATGCTGTTCTATGGCCTGTATTATGGCGTAATGGGGAGAGACTTTGCGGAGATCTGCTCGGACTACATGGCTTCCACCATCGGGGTAAAGATTCATTCAATTCAATTCATAATCTTGACATGAAATAACATTCAAATGTCAACACTTACACATATAGGCAATTCTAATTCACTCATGGGTGGAAAAAAGATTCTTGACGCTCCAAGTAGGCTAGCTTTCACACAGTAGTGTTCCACAAAACAGTCATTTTATAGGAATGTGCAAGGAAATGTGATATGTGTTGGCAGGGATGTTGCCCTTTAGCCCATCTGTAAAAGCATTCAGGACAATTGCTGATCTATAAAAAATGGAGAAAACGGCAAGCTTTCAAAGCATCGTTCTCTGTGATGCATTGAGAGCTAGTAGATCTATTGTTTTCTGTATTTTCTTTTCTATCCCAAAGTGTCCTCTTATGGGATTTCAGCCCCTGCCTCTTCAACACTCACTGCAGGCCACTGTGTGTTTCTTCTCTTTCAGTACTACAACGTGGGAGGCATGCCCAGCAGAAGCCTGTCGGACGACATCTGTGCAGTGTGCGGTCAGCAGATCCTGGTGGACGTGGACGAAGAGGGGATCATTGAGGACACCTACCAGCTCTCCTGCAACCACATGTATCCTCCTGACTAAGAAGGGGCGAACCGCTACGTATTAAAAATGTGAATTATTATTCGGGGTCACGGTGGCTCAAGTTGTTAGCTGGTAGTGCTGTTGCCGCACTGCTAGGAAGTAATGGGTTCGATTCCCGCTGATGACACTGTGGGTGCTCATCCTGAATCCTCCTCTGCATCAACCTAGGGCTTAAATTTCTCAGTCCTGTGGATTTCATGGGGGTCATTTAATGAGATCAGCGTAAATCAGTCTTGAGATTTCTTTTGGCTTTAAGCCCTGTATACCCCAGGTAGGGTTTTGTGGAGTTTGCATGTTGCCCTCCCTGGTCCAGTGCTTACAGACTGTCTGACTCTTGCCACGCAACACAATGATCCTAAGCCATTGTAGTGTGATTATGGGGTCGATGTAGTCCTTGGTCTAACCACCAGATGTCCTCTTTACATTTCAGTTGTTTGTTGCCTATCCTGTGGTTTGTGAGATTATCTAAAAACTGTCTATCCCTCCCATCGACTGTAAGACACCCACATTTAGAGCTCCATTTTTGTCACTCACTAAATTCTTGTCCATAAATTATTTGGCTTTTTTACTATTTTGAAAAACCTCTTGGAATAGTGCCAATCTATTGACATGTGAACTTTTACAGTGACCATTTTACAATTGAAAATGTTTTTTAAAATAGTTTAAAAAAAGCAAAGAAGTTAAGGGATAACGGGTTTAGCGGTGATGAAAATCTAGGCCTTACTTTTCCCCCCTTTTTTCCCCTCTGATATACTGTATATTCAACAGTGGTTACTCATTATGCCTCAACCTTGGCCTCAGATTCCATGAGTTCTGTATCCGTGGCTGGTGCATTGTGGGTAAGAAGCAGACGTGTCCGTACTGCAACGAGAAGGTCGACTTGAAGAGGATGATGAACAACCCGTATCCTTTTTCATTCCACATAACATCATCCTTCATCCACATTTATCCTTCAGTGCTGTCCAAACAGGGAACCCCCCCCCTCCGAAGCATGAGGCCAGTCCACTGCCTCCCCAGGTTGCTGGAGGGCC
This sequence comes from Benthosema pterotum, assembly GCA_039105355.1. Lineage (NCBI taxonomy): Eukaryota > Metazoa > Chordata > Actinopteri > Myctophiformes > Myctophidae > Benthosema > Benthosema pterotum. The sequence continues at coordinate 10,362,737 of CM076986.1, forward strand.
TGTAGAGCCCAGGATCACATTAGGTAAGTGGCACTGGGTAAAATTATTCTCTTTATAAATTGCAAGGCTGCCGTTTTGTCGACTTCAAGACATGTTGAACTACTTTCTGTGGAGTATTTTAAGAGTTCGCTCATTTTCATTATCGTCCTCAGGAATTGTCTCAATTAAATTGAATTAAACATGAAAATGAGATCCGTGAAAACCCGTGAAAAAATTGAAAAATGTGTGTGTATTATTATTTACCCACTGTTTTCAGGCTAGTGCCACGGGGCAAAGCCGAGTTGCGCTTCCACCAGCTTTTTACTTATAAATGAAGGAAACACGCTTGTTGCTTGCAAAGATCTTTAGTTACAACCGTTCTGAGCCGTTGGCGGCTCATTCGCATCCAATTTGCATCATATCGCATCTGGGTATTTTGAAGTTCTGAGCGGAGTAGTCCTGTTTACCACTCACAACCACACTCCAGTTTTGGAACATGTGTTCTCCTTAAACGCGTTGCCCTCCAGTTGGGAGAAGACTCATGTACTATATGGACAGCTGCTGGACTGGCTCAGATACCTGGTGGCCTGGCAACCCATCATCATAGGAATCGTCCACGGAATCAACTTCACACTGGGCCTGGAGTAGAGCTCTGCAGAATACCCACCTTCTGCATAGTTCCTCAAGAAGGAGGTCGAAGACCTGCAGAACCAGAGGAAGGCCTTCGAACAAGGGCTTGAAACTGTTAGAGATCCAAATAAAAAGGTTTTGGTGACAGGAAAATGTTGGGCTCTATAGCGCTGCCACGTGTTGATGCTGCATTTGAAAGTTTTTTATTTTATTTTATTTATTTTCTTGCATACTGTACATTAAGTTTAGCTGGGACAGGATTTAATTAAATATATTTTTAGATGCATCTGCTTTGTCAAATTGTGACGCAGGTTTCCGAGAGTACGTAAAAGGGAGGACATGGCTGTTGCTCACATTCATTTGGGTAGTTTCGTCCAGAGTCTTAGAAATGGACTGAGTTGCGATATTATGGGGTCAGAAAATCGTCTGGTCACGTGGTTCATGTGCTTGCGTTAGCAAATAGACGCCAATGCATTTAGTAACTTCTGGTTGTTCCTATTCATAGAAATCTATGTAGAAGAGCCACCACTGGACTGGCCCCATGAAGTGAAAAGAGTTTGTGTAACTGTCTATTGCTAAGGCTCTGGTTTCGACCCATTAATGAATCCTAAAAGCTACCTGTCTGTGTTGCCATGGAATTCATGGGTGCACCTTGCCACTGGGTTGGGTAAACCCTAGTTTACACGTTATGTATTTGGTGACATTGCAGGATCAACCATGCTGATTGTTTTCCCTACAGCACTTTATACACTGATTATGTATTTTTAAGCAGATAGTGATGAGGGGTTAGTGCTAAATTAGTTTTTATTTTATTTTATCTACGCTATGGCTATAGTTTGTACACGACACACTGTAAATTTAGATAGGATGTCTGTGTTTCCATTGTACGTAAAGTGTTCTCTTGAATGAATTGATATTTACATATCCTGGCGTGGCCATAAGGAGCCTTGCACACGGGGGGCGATAAATGCATGTGTTGTTGCCTGGATCCACGTCATGTCTGCTCAAGAAGGATGTCACAACGAAAACTGTTAAGAAAAGCTAAACAGAATCCAGGTCTGGTGAATCGTGGGCGTGCGCACAAAGAGACAATGTGTGCAAGAAATTCCCCAAAAGACCGTGGGACCGCACTTGCATAAATACGCATGCGTTGTCGCTCTGCGGTTATCGCTCCCCATCTGCAAGGCCCCTAAAGCCCCTTCCACTCCAAAGAGTCACCCTTCATCTCTTCGGGTCCAAAAGGTCACAAAGAGTTGACACTAAACTTGTCTTGATCCTTTGATTTACAAATCATGTTTATTGCCATTATCAATTCTAATAATTTTGAAAACCATGTTTATGTAAGTGTGTTTACAAACTAGAATTGCCTAAAAAACAATTCTTAACATGCTATTTGATATTTCATTTGATTTACTTTTTTTTAATGAAAGAAAGGAAATCTGGACTTTTAATAGCACTTTTGTCACTGACACTCCTAGCCTGGATCCAGCCCTGAATCACCACGTTTAAAAAAATACTACCTTTTTTTTTCATCCTGAGGTTCAAGTGAAACAAAGTGACAATTCAGACTGAGGTCAGGCTATGACATTCTACATTTCTTGATTCATCTTGGTTTTACGTCAAAGGCTTATTGTTCACTCCGGTGTATCGCACATGTGTGCATAATGCGTTTACACGATTGTCACACAACTACACGCTACATGCGTAGTTTGCTTTCTGAATAGCTTGGTCAAGCTTTTAGCATTTTATTTATTTTTTCAAGACAGTATTAATGAGGGAAGTAAAATTGAGTGCAATCTGGGACCTGCACACATGCTATGGCTGTTATCTAGTCGTGTATGCTGTCATTAAAATGCTCCTAAGCCATACGGCCATCTCACAATGGGTTTACTCCTAATGTGTTGGTTTTGTCAGAAACTTGACTGACAATAAAGCCAGTCCGTTTTGCTTTGACTTCCTCAATATTTCAATTGTGACACAGTGCTTGACGTTCTGCAGGAAATCTGTCTTTACAAGATGCAGTGCTCATGTGTGCAGTTCACAAATTACACAATCGACCAAGTAACGTCTTGGACTTAATGGTTTTGCAACAAAGACATGTTTTCAACGGTCCATCACATTTATCCTTTGTCTCGGGTTGGGATAAGCTGACGCCTGAGATGGGGCAGCAGAGAGGAGGTTCCCTCCTCGCTGCAGCCATGGAGAATACCCCTCTCTCTGCTGCCCCATCTGGCGGAGTCAGGTTAGGGTTGGGAATGCACAAACTCAAAATGTTAACGATATAGACCTGCACAGTGACGTCACTGCCCCTGTTCCACAAATGGAATCCTCATTTATTTTCCTCCGCAGACAAACACAAAATATTATCATGCAATATCTAATTAGCAAGAAGTAGAAAACAGCAGGATACAACACTTTTTGTTTTGTTTTTCATCTTAGAAATTATATTTGTTTGTCCAAAAAGATTGTGAGTGTCATCATGATTCGTCACGACCCGAGTTGCCTTCGTCTGCAGCGTAATCGTCTTTATATGAATTATTTTCGAAAAGTCTATGAGAAAAATTAATAGGGAATCCACTTCTGGAACAGGGGCGGTGACGTCACTGCTAAGGTCTGTTGTATGTTGAATTTGAAATATCGTTGAATTGGGCAGCAGCGGGGAAAAATGATTCATTTCTTTTGCCAATATTGATCAAGATTGTAAGTATTGATTAAAGGCTGCAGATTTTTAAGGGCTTATTTGAGGGTTTCATGCCCTTTTTGGGCAGGATTTACAGTATTTCAACATGAATGGTTATGAAATAGTTTGTGTCTTGTGCATCTCTAGTTGAAATGTCTCCCTCCTGACTCCCCAAACGTACCTAGCAAAACGGGGCCAAAGACCTGCAAATCAACATATTGCTCTCCGCTGTGAAATCCGTTACTCGTGAGCTCTAATATAAAGCACAAGCAAGGGAAAGCTTTGCCCAGCTTACTAATTTAATTACGCATCAATTGTTTACTGTGCTTCTCCTTTGAGAATTGTTTACTACCAATCGTTTTAAGGGAAAAAATATATTTAACCCATAGTTAGTGGTAGTTTTACCCTAGTTGACGGGAACACCAATATGCGTTCTGTACAGTATGTACTGTATCACAACATGTCGATGGTGTTACACAATAATTTGAAGTTTTCCAGTACACTTAGGTTAGTATTTCAAAGACATTTTTAGAATCGGGATAGTCGCATGCTATACAATGTTCCCTATTAGACACTCAATCGCACTGTTTATTTTATTGTCTGTCATAGACTAGAAAGAGAGTAAAAAAGGCTTATTTTGTCCCTTTTTTTAGCCCCATTTGCCTTGCTTTAAAATGTTTTTTGTGTTTACGAGTCAACATACAAATATGTTTTGGGACTTAACTGTATGTTGGTGAGTCCTTAAGGTTCATCAAACTTGATTGTCAAATTAAATTGTTTTCTTTTTTAACAAATGAAATGCAATAAATATGTGCAGATGATAAATGGAAGGGAGTAAACCACATATCAATAAGGCGATGTTTACACTGTCGACTGTCCTGTGTTCTCTCACATGTCAGTGTTATGCAGTGTGTTTGGTTGTCGACAAAGTACAGATTTGCTTTAGTTTCAATTCATGTGATATACAGTAAGTCTTTTTCTTCGCAACTGGCCTGTAAAGCACTCCAGTCGAGTAAAAACAACATTGATTATTGTTGGCGATATTAGTTGCTCACAAAAAAGTAAACTCACATGGTTGTGAAGTACGAAAGACAGTAATGTTTGTTCTCCCTTGCCCTGGCAAGATGAAACTCCTGCCTGACATTTTGGTACACCTGGTATAGAGTCTTGTTCTTGCTGGTTCTGGTGCACATCAGGGGTAACATTTCCCAATTGGGGGGGCAGAAGTAAATGGTCATCGCCCGTGTCGCTTCGCGCCGTGGGCGATGAAGCCGCACCCATACCATTTTCAATACTTCAGTAGTATTTCAAATAATACTTTTAAATGTAAGCACTGGAATATCTTGGGTTGTTTTGCATGCCATCATGTTTGGTGGGGCAGACTGGGCATTTAGGGGGGCATTGCCCCCCCCCATGCCTATGCCTAGATCCGCCCCTGGTGCACATAATGGACAGTGAAAGAGAAGTGCCAAATTCCGGCAGACGACCACAGTAACAACCTGCCATTTTGCTGTAGGCCTACTAGTGGATGTTGCTACTGGTATAGCGTCTTCATATTTGAATAAATATTGTACAAAACAGTCAACCTGTCGCTCACTGTGGTTGTATTTTCAAACATGTCTATCAGTTGTCTCGTCCCTTCCTTTTCTCTCCATGTTGTCTTGTCTCCATACATTTCTTCATATCTTTCATTATGGATGGGCTACTTTGATCACGGGGAGGACCACTATATCTTTCCACACTCATCTCTGAGATTTTAACTTTTTTACTGTAAATCAAGGTTTTTCAACAGGTGGTCCGTGGACCACCAGTGGTCCCTGAGAAGGTTCCAGGTGGTCCCCAGCTAAGTTGGTTAAACAGATGTAACTCTTGAGAGTGTAAAAATGAAACCAAATGGACCCTTGCGGGTCCATTTGGTTTCATTTTTACACTCTCAAGAGTTAAAATATTCACTATCTTGATTAGCCAAAGTCTACACAACTAAAAGATCAATGGTCATTTTGTTCTGTATGTTTTGCCTGTTTTGTTTCCCAAATCCAGGCCAGAATTGTGGGCAAAAGCAAAAAGAAATCCTTAGTTTTGGGTGGGTTTGTGGGGCTAAAATGTCCTCAAATGGTGGTCCGTGGCTCAAATTCTGAATAAATAGTGGTCCCTGGTATGAAAAAGGTTGAAAACCCCTGTTGTAAATGAATGCCCTGCTTTGTCATTCTGTCTAAAAAAAATAGCCGATCTACGAGTTTAAGATGTATTTTGAGCTTTGTTATCATGAAGAGTAACAATTTTATTTAATTTTCAAATTCATTATTTTTCTGTTAACTGTATGAACTTGACTCCAGATATATTGTACCTTAAAACAACTACATTTTGAATGTAGTAATTTAAGGATTAATTCAGATTCTTTTTTACTTAATGCTGTAAGAAACATTGACCATTAAAGTATTATAGGCAACGTTAGTGTGTACAAACTGTAAACAGATTTGAATCTAACTCCACCTCACCTCCATTCTTGGCTCATGAAACTGCTGGAGACTGGTGCTTTCTGGACCGTCTGTAGGGCAAGGCAAGTTCCTGTCTGCGGGGAACAGTGATGTAGAGGGGAAAAGGGCAAAACATAAAGCTACAGTATATATACATTTTGATTTTTGGCTTAAGAGTTGTCTATAATACGTTTAATATAGTTGTTTGAATTAATTCCTGAGTGAATATTATGGTTAGGTAGAAAAATAGGTAGAATGTAGAAAAGAATTTCATCCACAAAACTAGCGTAAGTTGTATTACCTATTGCTACCATATAGGGCAACTTTCATTCAACATTGACCCATCTGTCACATAGAACTATAGTTTTGTACTGCTGCTGCCATAGTATACTAATTTTTTTATATCTGGACACAAAAATAGTAACCTACTACTATGATGCGACAAAGGGATAAAAGTTGACTGAAAGCTGCACTATTATTACAAAACTAGATCAGAACTCACTATATTTCCTACTTATGTCCAAAGATCTGGAACTTTAGAATGGGGGAATAACCTAAAAAAGCAGCAATAAAAAAGAGAGCGAAAGAGCAGTGCCCTGGAAACAAATCGTTTCTGAGATCAATGTGTTCTGAGTGTAGTAGTCGGGATACATCTAGTCTAGTGGCCACATGCCGGTCCAAGTAATATAGGCTATTTCTGAGCTATATTTCTGAGAATATGAAGACACACACGGTTACCAGTCAGCAAGGTGTTAAGAAAGAGTCTGTTTATTATTAGAGTATGTGAAATTAAGGCAAAGGTGAGGGCCTCTTTGTGGTATCAGCAGCACCTTGAAGTACGAAGAAAAGCAAGCACCAGCCCCTAATTGGCAGATTAACTTCTAGATAAGACTGAGCATTTATAGATGATGGCAAACATACAGTACATGTAGGCCTACACAGGTCAGAAAAGGTAAAGGTTAGCAACCAACCAACTGTTATGCAAACAAAAGTGGATAAGTTTCTATTCACATTTGGAAGGTCCAGCTGTAGTTTCAGGTGTGTGTGTGTGTGTGTGTGTGTGTGTGTGTGTGTGTGTGTGTGTGTGTGTGTGTGTGTGTGTGTGTGTGTGTGTGTGTGTGTGTGTGTGTTATTACATACAAATGCCCCCAGGAAAGTTTTCCAAATCTTCTAAATGTCAGCAACAAATATATATATATATATATATATATATATATATATATATATATATATATATATATATATATATATATATATATATATATATATATATATATATATATATATAAAATGGTGAAATGTCCCTTTAACTACATGAGTGCCCTCACAGGAAACAGGAAGCAGTAGTCAGATCACATCACTGTAGTACAGACTGAATGTAAACTGTATGAATCTGTTTCACAGGTAAGAGCTGCTATAAATAGTACACTACCAGTACCAAGTGTAAGGTTCTGAATGGGCAAGTGGGACATAAATGAGAATGAGTAAGAGACTGTTGCATGATGATTGAATTGTGGATTTGGCATTAGCTCTGAGCAGGCCAACACTGCAACACAACAGCCATGTCGATTAAGTTGGGGCTGTGATATTTCGAGTTAAACACTAACCCTTTCGGCTGGACACACCCAGGCCCTTGGCAATGCATGTAAAAAAAAAATAGACGTTCCAAGGTTTAAGCCCTCTATTGTTTCCAGAACAGTGTAGCAATTACATAAGACAATTTGACATGTCAGCTGGTAGAGCAGCTATTGTCAGCGGTTGTTGCACCCAACTACTGTATTCAAGTCTTTACTGGAGATACGAGTTGGCATACATCTGCATCAACTTTCCTACATAGATACAATCAGTCTTTCAACATGAAATATGCTGGGTTCGTACGCACCCTTTGGCCACCAGCCCATGTGTATATGTATTTGTCTGCCTGTGTCTGTAAGCAAGTAATCATTTGACAGGTGTGGGGTTGCCATGGCAATCGGCTGAGGCGAGGCTGGAAATTGCACAGGTGAGGGAACTTTAGCTGATGAAGCCCAACTGGCAGAGCCTGACCAGAGCCTTTTGTGTTTTTCCTGGACAACGGTGTGTCCCACAGACTCGAGAAACATGTTTCTCCTGGCCAGACTCTATAGGTTTCTTGGCCAGACTTATTTGCGAGTAGCCTCGACACCCAGGCTTTCATTTTCGTCCGCCTTGCGCGAAAACGGAAAGCCTGGACTAACGCGCGTTGGAAAGTGGCCTTGAGGGGCGTGTCAACTTTCCGGGGTGGGCGTCGCTCTAAATGATGTGACGTAGAATAGCAGTGGACGGGCGTGGGAGGGGCCGGAGATGACGACACGTTAGTGAGATCAAATCAGAGCGCAGCACTTCCGCCGTGTGGATCCCACGACACCCCGCCCCCCAAGGCCAAAATCATTGAGGGCTAGACCAGGCTATTTTGCGAGTGACATTTCAATGTCCACAGGTGGGCGGGGCACATGAATGCTAAAATGCAGCTGAGGATTCTGATTGGTCTGTGGTTTGTTTGTTTGAGGAAAATAACAACTTGCACTTATTGTGTTCTTTATGGGTTCCCACCGAACCTCCTTCAAAAATTGACACCGAATGCATTCAGACTTGTAATTTATGGACATGTCTACTGGGACTCACACCTTGGCACCATAGGTCTGTTCTGACCTCATACACACCGATTTGTATATCGGCATCACATGGAAAACACATTTTCCCATAGTACTCCTTCAGATTTTATCGCAAACATCGGTTCGGTAGATATGCTCACCCACCCATCACCACCCACCAGCCAAACAAATACTGTAGCCTACACCTTTTTTGAAGGGAAAAAATCCTGACGATCATGTTTTAGATTAGACTAGAAAGATAGACTACCACTTCTAGGCCACGTGGCTAACGATTTATTCCAGGCTTTCCCTTTTTGTGCAATGTGGACAAAAAATAAAGCCTGGGTGTCTTTAATGGAAATTAGGAAATGTCCTTATTGTGATGTCATCAACGCACCCTACTGTATAATTTCTCCTCTTCAGTCTTCAGTCCCTAGCACTGTAGGCTATAATGACTGATTTATGAAATAATCTGCACATCATCGCCTCCACCACCTCAGGACTTTGTGATACTGCAGCTAAAACGGCTTTCCAGTCCAGAAAGAAATGACTAGGAGGACTGGTTATGAATATGATGGTAGTGATTGAGAATCAAGTATTAAAAACAATTTTAGGGGTGTATGTTAGGAGATTAATAAATTGGTTGTATCAAAGACCTATAAGGGTCCATTTGGCTCAGTCCAAACTAACTACTTTAGTCGGTGGTCTCTGGAACAGCCGCAAGGAGCCCTGGGGGATCCCGGAGTGTATTTTGGGCTCTAAAACCCTAACTTCAAGCAGATTACAGTGCAACGCAGGAAGTAAACCTGTTTTACTGAGTTGTCACATTATGCGCGTACCTTTGGGACGTCTTTTCAAAGCCATCTAGTAGAAGAGTTGCGGCATTGAGGGGTCAGAAATTGAGCGCTCGAGCGCCGTTCACGTAGAACTGAAGTTGGGAATAGATTGCTTTAGTCCAGGGGTTTTCAACAGGTGGTCCGGGGACCACCAGTGGTCCTTGAGAGGGTTCCAAGTGGTCCCCAGGATAAATGATGGAAAGTTGGTTAACCAGATGTAACTCTTGAGAATGTAAAAATGAAACCAAATGGACCCTTGCGGGTCCATTTGGTTTCATTTTCACACTCTCAAGAGTTAAAATATTCATCATCTGAACTAGCACCACTTAATTAAGAAGTCTACAGTTTTGTTGGCAAAATACAGCCTGGAATTGTCAACAAAACCAAAGGAATTATTTAGTTTTACGTCTTTGGGGCTAAAATGTCCTAAAATGGTGGTCCGTGGCTCAAATTCTGAATAAATGGTATGAAAAAGGTTGAAAAACCCTGCTTTAGTCCAATGCATTTCTGCCTGGACTTGTCCCTATTGGTTGTCCCCATTCGCAATAGAAGAGACTGTACTCATGAAGTGAACGGAGTTTGCGCAACTCTCAGTCCACATACGGCAGGTCTTTCGACAAAGAAATACAGAGGTAAGGAATTCAAAAGTGTTTTGTTCTAAAAGACGGCTACATGTCTGAACGAACGGCCGAGAACAACAACAACAACAACAACAACAACATTGTGACGACGTTTTTCAATCATTTGGTTTACCATAAACAGGATGTTTTTAGGGGAAGTTGGCACCCTGTTGCAACGGAGTTGTTCTGAAGGGGACCGGAGAAGTCGGCCCGCCGCGAACTCGGACCCTGAGTATAGACAGAGTTACGCTGTTGCAAACCCTGATCACTAAATGGGATCATTCCAATGGCGGCTCTCCTACATAGACTTCATATTATCTTTATTTTAGATTGTTTCGTAATACTTTAGGATATAGTAAAAACATCAGGCAATAGCCTGATGTTCATAAATCCCTTTATTTTACGTCATTTACTACAGCATACACATTAACAACCCAGCTTTGGTCGGCTAGGTGGTGTGGAGAAGTCGCCCAGGGGGTGTGGAGAAGTCGGCTAGGTGGTGTGGAGAAGTCGCCCAGGGGGTGTGGAGAAGTCGGCCCATTAGACATGCATAGGCACCTTTATCACTGCATATCATAGACATGCATAGGCACCATTATCCATTATCAAGTCATGACAATAGACATGTATAGGCACCATTACTCTTTACCAGAGTAGAATAAATACATATTTCACTCTTTAATCAAGTCATGACAATAGACATGTCTTTAATCAAGTCATGACAATAGACATGTATAGGCACCATTATCACTGCATGTCAACCATTATCAAGACATATGCATGTCAATAATACTGGTTTACTCTCAACTAGAGTTGCATAATTACATGTTTTACTCTTTACCAGAGTTGAATAAATACATATTTCACTCTTTACCAGAGTTAAAGAAATTAGACAATAACACATATTTAAAACAGTTTGTGTTCTTCCAAACTGCAGCAGGTATAATGTTACATTATACTTAAACATTTACCAGAGTTGCATAAATACATATTTCACTCTTGAAGAGTTGATTTCACATTTAAGAGTTGAACATAGTTACTGTCCTGGACACAAGTTTTTGACAAAGGTCAGCATTGCTTTTAGCCAGATACACAAAGAAAGCTGACTAATTTAGTAGGCCTATCCCAAATTCACATTATCTCAATGTTGGCATTACCGCCTGAATCGCAAAGCACAGCGTGCAAGCATCCCAACCTATATACTGGTGTCCTTGCTGCACAAGGAAGCTCTCCTGATCGATTATCAACTACATATGATCACAGAGCGCCACTTGCGCCGCCACCAGCGACAGAAGAATACGCACACAGCGGCCAAGCTGAACCAGATGTGGCATCTCTTTGAAAGTGGCGGCCTAACTGTTGAACAGCTGCTTTCCAGGGCTGCTCGCCTGCATGACCCACTGTTCAGAGCCCCACTTGACACAGATGTGCAGGGACCTTGAAACGGGCCTCCAAATTGTGGCACCGAACTGTTGACTGCATTTTTTTTACCACTTTTTGGGCACTTTTAAACTTTTTTAACAACAGAATTGTTGTATTGTATATTTTTACTTTTGTTCTACATATTTCTTTACTTGTATTTTTGACTCAACCTCAAATAAATGGTTACATTTCTGCAATTAATAAGGATAATGATATACAAGGGCCTAAAACAGCTGACACTAGCTCACTAAGTAACTAACTATTCCACAGACATGGGCCGACCTCTCCACTCCCCCGGCCCGAGCTCTCCACAGCCGCGGCCCGACCTCTCCACAACCGCGGCCCGAGCTCTCCACACGATTCGGGCCGACTCTCGTGCGACCGTTTTATTTTACAATGTTTTATAGCCTACTACTACTAGTAGGCCTACAGCCTAGACATTAGAGACTTTAGTTGTCACTGTGCAATGCTTTATAACAGATGTTTACATAGCTCTTATTTGCACCGCCATCGTTGAAAACAATGTATTTCAAACTCCAGTTTGTCCCTCTTTCAGGCTGAACAGCCTTCCTGCGCACAGTTTCTGACCCCTCAATGTCGCAACATTTCGGTTGGTCCGACTTCGCGGCGGGCCGACTTCTCTGGTGACCGTTTTGAAACCAGAGAACAAAGTTGCGCTGTCAGAAGAGCATGTTTCAATGAGGTATGTGATCCATGTGCATTGTGAATGTTAGTCATTTTCGTTGTTCACTGTAGATTCCTGCAATATTTTAGCCCTAAAACTGTATATATAAGCCTATATTTCACATGTTATGGTAAATAACTTTGACAGTTTAACTTTTTCATTTGACAGTATAGACAGATTTGACAGTATAGTTTAACATGTAGTAGATAGGCTACTTAAAGGGATTTTCATTTCATTTTCAACTCTCATTAATATACCGTAGAGAGATGATGTGTGGAAACCCCCAAGTCTACCCATTCAGTGTTTCCTAGACATCGAAGTATGAAAAATAGGAATCATGTTGAATCACATGGTACTACTGTATAAATGACAGTAAAATGTTGAAAATGGGTGGATTTCCCCTTGTAGTGGTTCCCAAAATAGCTCGAAATTGCTCTGCGAGCTTGCAAATCTCTCTCTCTCTCTCTCTCTCTCTCTCTCTCTCTCTCTCTCTCTCTCTCTCTCTCTCTCTCTCTCTCTCTCTCTCTCGCTTGAAAATATAGGGAATTCCCGTTAATATTATTATTCAAAACAAATCGCATTCATTTCTAAAATAAGATGACTGACTATGCTGCTGTACATGTGTAACCAGTAGGTCTGAGACCAGTTAGGTGTCATAGCACCACCCCCCTCAGCACAGCATATCAGGTAGCCTGCCAGGCAGAGTAGGATAGGCGGCGTTCACCAGGCTGTTTCCGGTCGCGACTCAGCCAGTTCATTCAGTCACACTGTTTGGCGTGTGTGTGTGCTCGAGCACCGAGGTAAGCACTTGGACGTATAATGGCGTGTTCTGTCTCAAAGTTGATATATGCAGACAACCTCCACTATACTTACGTCTTGTTCCTTTCTTTTGTTAGACGTAAGGGAGCTCTGACGTTGTAGGCAGCAGCAGCATATGTGCGTCTGTGAGAAGCCAGGTATGCTTACCTCTAAGTGCAACAGCACGCACTTTAATCCAAGTTGTAATACTTCCCTGTTATTTACAAAGCACGTTTGTCTCACTGTTAGATGCAGAGCCGAGTGGCGAGCTAATAGACGTGTTCCTGTGTGTGTATGTGCGTGCACACGCCAGTGTATAAAGGTACGCTGGATCCGTATATCGCAGCACAACAGTATGTTTTTATGAATGAAACGCGAGTCCTCATTATGCTTTCATATTATACAGACGGCGTGCTGTCCAAACTAATGAGTCACGTCTATCAGACGAGCGTCTGTGTGTGCACACTACTATATGGAGGTAGGCTTGTGTCTGTATAGGTCAGAATAGCAGTTTGTTTTTTTTTATAAATGAAATTTAAAGCTCCATTATTCTTTTCTACTACACAGACTGTGTGATATGTAAACGAAGCTACTGGCATAGTCGATACTGTGCTTTCTGTGTGTAAGCCTACACATCCCCAAGCTTGGAGGTAGGCAGCCTCCACATGGTTATAGCATAGCTTAGCCTGAATCTCATAAATGCTACTATTATACAGACTGTTTCTGAATAGAACGAAAATGCCAGTCTTTACGTTTTATAATGCTTTGTACTATATTTTTATACAGACTGTGGCCTGACCACGTAGGCAACACCACCTGTTTAATTCTCACCCTGAGCGCCTTGAATACCACAATAGGGTACGTTTGTACAAGAGTAGCATAAAGCACATTTAATGTATTTTACCAACATTTATGCTGCATGACAAACACTAAGAGGCTAACCAAGGGTTGTGTTTTATTGCAGATTGGGCCTCATACTGTGAGCCGCTGTTCTTTTTACTTTCTTTTGCTTTTAAGTTGTTTTATATCTCTATGCTGCTACGTTTTTAGTGTACTGATTTGTGATTAGCCCATGTGGCATTAGACTTACAAACCCCCTCATGTCCTCAGAACCCCACGGGTAAATAGGCAACGTCTGTCGGCAGACATACTTACAGGGCTAGTAGTTACACTGTAGAAGCACACCTGATTTTAGTCCCTTTTACTTGCATGGTGTGCGTAAAGCTTTTAGCCTTTTATAATAGATTGCTGTGTTCCTCTGTATTTGCCAAGTGTGCTTGGCTCAGAGTGTCGTTGACTTTTATCTGGTTTGCAGTGTTACTATTGTCTTATCGACTTAATCATTGTGGCTTCTCAGTCCCTATGGCCTAGAAAAGTACATCTGTCAAAGAGAAACCTATAACCTACTACTGAGACATGTGAATGATTTCTTTTTAAACCAAAATGTCAATACTAAGTGCTTTTGAGAAATAAACTGTTATCTACCTCTGACCACTGCTTGTTATTGTCCACTCAAACTGGACACTTACCTGGTTATATATTTATATGGTTGTGGGTCTCCCGCCCTGTGATCGGGAGTGGCGTAGTCTTGATTTATATGGGTTTGAAACACTGCAGGTGTTTACATTTGGCGTAGTCGGCAGGATCATTTTTGGTCAGTTGGTAAACTGTACATGTATTGACATTTGGTTGTAGCAGCATAGCAGAGTTTTATTTTATTTTTAACAAGAACAGCGGCTAGCAGTCGTCCTCCGTGGAACTCCAGCCAAGATGGAGGAAGAGCTCCAGAAGCTACGGGAGGAGATGGCTCTCCTTCGGACTGAAAATCAGAGACTGTTGGGTCAAGTGGAGAGACTCTCGGTATCAGAGCAAACACCTGAACTGAATAATGCACTCACAAATACACCCCCACCCCCACAGAGAAGAGAACAGACTGTTTATCTCCCCAGAGAGCGGAAATGTCCCAAATTTTCAGGCTCTTTGTTGGCTGGGGCATTAACTGTTGATGAGTGGGTGGAGGAGGTAGAGGGTTGTCTAAGAGCAAGACACATGTCCACAATCGACAAAGCATTGTTTGTATATGACCACTTAGAAGGTGCTGCTCGTACTGAAATCAAATTTAGAAGTCAAAGTGTAAGAGAGGACCCAGATCAGATTTTTTCAGTATTACAGGAGGTCTATGGGTGTTCAAGGTCCTATGTGTCACTACAACAGACATTTTTTGACAGAAAACAGAAGGAAGGAGAAACACTGCAAGATTTCTCCCATGCTCTTATGGTGTTAATGGAACGAGTGAAATTGTGTAACCCTCAAGCTATGTCCAACCCACAGATTCTGTTAAGAGACCAGTTCTGCGAGAACGTGCGAGACCATGCGCTGCGTAGAGAATTAAAGAGGATGGTGCGGCAAAATGGAGAACTGTCTCTACTCGACGTCCGAAAAGAAGCAATCCGGTGGGTGGAGGAGGGCCAGCCCCTGAAAGAAAAGTATGTACGACCCCTCCCACAAACATGTGAAGTTCAAGCTACGGCCACTAGTGAGTCTGTTGGCATATGCAAATCTGAATTGTCGGAATTGAAAAGCATGTTTATTAAACAGCAAGCCCAATTGGACTTAATCACCCAAAGATTGGATGTTAATAGGGGAGCGAGTAGAGACAGATCTTCCTCCAGGAGTAACAGGTTCCAGCGAGCCCCAGACGGCCGACCCATCTGCCTTAAATGTTCACAACCAGGTCATATAGCTCGTTATTGTACACAGGGGACCCCCCCTACACAGGCTAGCACTTCCTCTGCCCAAACCGTGCAGTCGGACTCGGAAAACTAGCACCCTCCAGTGTGCAGAGTCACACACTGGGACGGGGGCTTCCTGACTCCACTACTGTACCCCAAGAAACAATTCGCAAGTTAATTGGACCCTGCTCTGTTGTAGTGGTGCCTATGGGTGGTATCGATGTTCCTTGCTTATTAGACACTGGTTCTATGGTTACCACCATTACAGAAAGCTGTTTTAATGAAAATTTCTCACACCTGTCTAAACGTGATTTGCAGGATTGTAGATGGCTGGGTCTCAAAGCCGCAAATGGGTTGGACATACCTTATCTAGGATACATTGAGCTTGATGTACAAGTGCTAGACATGTGTTTGCCCCGCATGGGTATACTGATTGTAAAGGATCCACCACAGGGTGCCCTCACTGACCGTAAAAAGGCTACACCTGGTATTCTGGGAATGAACATTATTATTGGCTGTTATCGTGAACTGTTCGCACAACATGGCACCAACCTATTTCAGAGTCCCCCTTTACAGGCCGCCGCCACGGCATGGAAAATGGCCTTTCGCCACTGTGAGAGGGTAGAAGCCATAGTAAGTTCCTCCTCCGCATTTAAAGTTCGAATTCAGGGTAAACAGCCCATATGTATTGCTGCTGGAACTCTTTCCATGGTCCCTGTTACTTGTCCCCAGGTTCCCCCCATGGAATTTTTGCTGGAACCCCTTGGTCCATTGGAGGTTGGCCTCCCGGAGGGGTTGCTCGTTTCCCCAGCATTAGTCCATGCGGAGAGAGGTACGCTCTATGCTCCTATCACTAATGTAGGGCAGTCTGATGTGTGGCTAGTGCCACGCAGGGTCATAGGGACAGTACAAGTGGTTGAGGAGAGGGATGTTGTAACTGGGGGTGCACCACATGTCGAACTCTCGCTCGATGAATCCACAAGAGAATGTACAGCATTTGTGTCCGTACAGTCAGTACACGTTGACAGTAACATTATGAGCGAGGTGCAACAGCTTAACTTCCCTAGCCTCGACCCTAGTGACACCACTGAGGCTAGGCGGTTACTAACCAAATACCAACATGTATTTTCCAAAGGGGAGGGTGACCTAGGCTGTACTAACCTTATTACCCATGAGATTCCCCTAGTAGACGAAACACCAATAAGGCAACCCTACCGGCGTATTCCCCCGTCACAATACGAAGCAGTAAGGGCCCACATTAAACAGCTGCTCGATAGCCAAGTTATAAGGGAAAGTTGCAGTCCCTACTCTTCCCCCATCGTGTTGGTGATGAAGAAGGGAGGCGGCCTACGCATGTGTGTCGACTACAGGCAGCTGAATGCAAAGACACGGAAGGATGCCTATCCTCTCCCCAGGATCGAGGAATCATTGGATGCGCTCACCGGAGCAAAGTGGTTTTCTACCCTAGACTTGGCCAGTGGCTATAACCAGGTGGAAATGGCGGAAGCCGATCGGGCCAAAACTGCATTTTGCACCCCATTTGGGTTATTTGAATTTAACCGAATGCCCTTTGGTTTATGTAATGCACCCGGTACCTTCCAGCGTTTAATGGAGCGCATGTTCGGGGACCAACGTTTCCAATCTCTTCTGTTATACCTAGATGACTTAATTGTGTTTTCATCTACAGTTCAACAACATCTACAGCGTTTAGAGGAAGTGTTCTCTCGTCTGGACCAACAAGGGCTCAAGGTGAAACTATCCAAATGCCATTTCTTTCAAAAAGAAGTCAAGTATCTAGGCCATGTTGTCTCTGAGCAGGGGGTGGCGACCGACCCAGACAAGTTGGCTGCAGTCCGGGAGTGGAAGCGACCTTCACACTTGGCCGAGTTGCGGTCCTTCCTGGGGTTCGCCTCGTATTACAGACGGTTTGTTGAAGGATTTGCCAAGTTAGCAGCTCCCCTCCATCATCTGGTGGCACGGCTGAGCGGGCCCAACAAGAAGGGTAAGACCCCAAAGACCCCCCTATCAGATGCCTGGGACGAGCAATGTGAACACGCTTTCCTCTCACTAAGGGAAGGGTTGACAACAGCTCCAGTTTTAGCTTATGCAGATTTTAAAAAACCTTTTATTCTAGAGATAGATGCCAGCCATGGTGGATTGGGCGCAGTATTGTCACAAGAGCATGATGGAAAGCGGCGGCCAATAGCCTTTGCAAGTCGAGGCCTTAAACCCACTGAGCGCAACATGGATAATTATAGCTCTATGAAACTAGAGTTCCTGGCTCTCAAATGGGCAGTTACAGAAAAATTTAGAGAGTACCTCTTAGGAAACAAAGTAACTGTCTACACAGACAATAACCCTCTCCGGCATCTACAAACCGCTAAACTCGGGGCACTGGAACAGCGATGGGCTTCTCAATTGGCTTCATTTGACTACACTATAGAATACCGTCCAGGTCATAGCAATGGAAACGCTGATGCTTTGTCCAGGCAGTACCTTGACCGTTTCACCACAGGGACAGACGTTCCCACAGATTTAAATTATCCATTGTCTAATCCATCTGTCTCCCAGGAAATCCACATACGGGAGGTGGCGGCGATGCCAGGGTTCTCACAAAATGAACTGTCATCTCTACAGGCGCAGGACCCCATCATTGGCCCCGTGCTGAAGTACTGGCGGGAGGGACGGAGCCCCGGGCGAGAAGAACGTGAGCAGTTGAGCCAGGGGAGTAAGGAATTACTTCGTCAGTGGGGACGATTTGTGGAGAGGGACGGAGTGCTGTGTCGGAAGATCCACCCTCCAGGCGGTGGCCACGAAGTGTTCCAAATTCTATTACCCCAGTGTCTGAAGGAGAAGGTGTTCCGGAGCGTGCACGATGGCCATGGACACCAGGGCGTGGACCGCACACTACAGTTGACCCGGGACCGTGCGTACTGGCCTGGTATGGCCAAAGACATCGAGGAGTGGTGCCGCACCTGTGGGAGATGCGTGCTGGCGAAAGACGGCCCTCGAATCCGGGCATATAGAGGGAGTCTCCAGGCATCTCGACCCAATGAACTTTTGGCCATGGACTTCACCTTACTAGAACCGGCTAGCGATGGACGAGAGAATGTCCTAGTGCTCACCGATGTGTTTTCCAAGTTCACGCAAGCTATACCAACCCGAGATCAGCGGGCGAGCACCGTGGCGGATGTCTTGGTCAAACACTGGTTCCATCTGTTCGGCGTGCCTAGCCGTCTTCATTCGGACCAAGGTCGGAACTTCGAGAGCAAAATAATAAAGCAGCTGTGTGATACTTATGGCATTAAGAAAACCCGGACGACCCCATACTACCCGGAGGGCAACGGCCAATGCGAGCGCTTCAACAGAACCCTCCACGACCTCCTTCGCACCCTGCCACCCGAGCAAAAGAGACGCTGGCCTCACTATCTGTCCCAGGTAACGTACTCCTATAATACCACTGCTCATCAGACCACTGGCTTAGCTCCCCACTACATCATGTTTGGCCGTGAACCCCAGCTACCAGTTGACTTTCTTCTGGGTGTGGATGATGGCTCGGGTCAGGAGGCACCAGAGGAATGGATCCAACAACATAGACGGTCACTGAAGACCCTCTACGAACACGTCCAACAACAATTACAGGCCAAAGCAGAACAACGGAACCGACAGCACAACCAGCAGGTGACGGATCCTGGGCTGGAAGTGGGTCAGCTTGTGTACAGGAGGAACCACCACGTTCAAGGGAGGAACAAGATTCAAGATCGCTGGCACCCCTGCCTGTACCGGGTGGTGAACAAGCCCCACGACCATGGAACGGTGTATACCATTGCCCCTGCCCACCAGGATGGCCCCACTCTGCGGATACATCGAACCGAGCTGCGCCATGCACCAGAGAGGGAGGAACCTGAAGACCGTCCGGTAAGTCCAGTGCAGGCTACTCGGGACCATACACCTCCAGTTGACCAGAGTGACTCGGAGGATTCCATCTTCCTGGTCATGGAAGGAGATGACAGAGGAAACTCAGAAGTACGAACGCCAGAACCGGAGACTCAGGGGAGCCCACCGCACCCAGTACCAGGCACGGAGTATAGCCCAGAGTCGACGGAAGGATTGGATGAGCAGCTACCACCACTCCCTGGCCTGCGCCGTAGCAACCGAAGCAATGCCGGTTTCCACTCCAACCCTCACCGGCTGCCATACAGAAGTGTCACCAGCACGGGGGGGGAGTAGGGGCCTGCTCCAGGGCAGTACATCGGCGGGACGCCGATTCAATTTGGGAGGGGCGAATGTAACCAGTGGGTCTGAGACCAGTTAGGTGTCATGATAGCACCACCCCCTCAGCACAGCATATCAGGTAGCCTGCCAGGCAGAGTAGGATAGGCGGCGTTCACCAGGCTGTTTCCGGTCGCGACTCAGCCAGTTCATTCAGTCACACTGTTTGGCGTGTGTGTGTGCTCGAGCACCGAGGTAAGCACTTGGACGTATAATGGCGTGTTCTGTCTCAAAGTTGATATATGCAGACAACCTCCACTATACTTACGTCTTGTTCCTTTCTTTTGTTAGACGTAAGGGAGCTCTGACGTTGTAGGCAGCAGCAGCATATGTGCGTCTGTGAGAAGCCAGGTATGCTTACCTCTAAGTGCAACAGCACGCACTTTAATCCAAGTTGTAATACTTCCCTGTTATTTACAAAGCACGTTTGTCTCACTGTTAGATGCAGAGCCGAGTGGCGAGCTAATAGACGTGTTCCTGTGTGTGTATGTGCGTGCACACGCCAGTGTATAAAGGTACGCTGGATCCGTATATCGCAGCACAACAGTATGTTTTTATGAATGAAACGCGAGTCCTCATTATGCTTTCATATTATACAGACGGCGTGCTGTCCAAACTAATGAGTCACGTCTATCAGACGAGCGTCTGTGTGTGCACACTACTATATGGAGGTAGGCTTGTGTCTGTATAGGTCAGAATAGCAGTTTGTTTTTTTTTATAAATGAAATTTAAAGCTCCATTATTCTTTTCTACTACACAGACTGTGTGATATGTAAACGAAGCTACTGGCATAGTCGATACTGTGCTTTCTGTGTGTAAGCCTACACATCCCCAAGCTTGGAGGTAGGCAGCCTCCACATGGTTATAGCATAGCTTAGCCTGAATCTCATAAATGCTACTATTATACAGACTGTTTCTGAATAGAACGAAAATGCCAGTCTTTACGTTTTATAATGCTTTGTACTATATTTTTATACAGACTGTGGCCTGACCACGTAGGCAACACCACCTGTTTAATTCTCACCCTGAGCGCCTTGAATACCACAATAGGGTACGTTTGTACAAGAGTAGCATAAAGCACATTTAATGTATTTTACCAACATTTATGCTGCATGACAAACACTAAGAGGCTAACCAAGGGTTGTGTTTTATTGCAGATTGGGCCTCATACTGTGAGCCGCTGTTCTTTTTACTTTCTTTTGCTTTTAAGTTGTTTTATATCTCTATGCTGCTACGTTTTTAGTGTACTGATTTGTGATTAGCCCATGTGGCATTAGACTTACAAACCCCCTCATGTCCTCAGAACCCCACGGGTAAATAGGCAACGTCTGTCGGCAGACATACTTACAGGGCTAGTAGTTACACTGTAGAAGCACACCTGATTTTAGTCCCTTTTACTTGCATGGTGTGCGTAAAGCTTTTAGCCTTTTATAATAGATTGCTGTGTTCCTCTGTATTTGCCAAGTGTGCTTGGCTCAGAGTGTCGTTGACTTTTATCTGGTTTGCAGTGTTACTATTGTCTTATCGACTTAATCATTGTGGCTTCTCAGTCCCTATGGCCTAGAAAAGTACATCTGTCAAAGAGAAACCTATAACCTACTACTGAGACATGTGAATGATTTCTTTTTAAACCAAAATGTCAATACTAAGTGCTTTTGAGAAATAAACTGTTATCTACCTCTGACCACTGCTTGTTATTGTCCACTCAAACTGGACACTTACCTGGTTATATATTTATATGGTTGTGGGTCTCCCGCCCTGTGATCGGGAGTGGCGTAGTCTTTATTTATATGGGTTTGAAACACTGCAGGTGTTTACACATGCCTTTTCTCTCTTGAGTAATATTGTCCAACCAGGGGTTGACACTAAGGGCCCGATTTTGGTTACATTAGCCCTTATGCGTAATTAACGCACATAGCATTGGGGAAGAGGCGTTCCCCCACTAAAGTCGCTAATTTCGTACCATCCCAGATAGCAAAATGCATTGATTCAACGTTGGATTTGGGTCAGATTGGTTGATTTTTGGTTGAGGTTAAAAAAGCTATGCTGATTCAATATTTATTTACAGCTACCGTTTCAACAATTGAAAAACTATTGTTGAATCTATTTAGAATAGATGTCATATTTTCAATGTTGAATTTGCCGAAGTTGATTTGACATTGTTTATATGTTGTATTTTCAATGTTGAATTTTGCTACCTTGATTTGACATGGTACATATGTTGTCTTTTCAATGTTGAATTCCACTACGTTGTTTTAACATGGTATAGATAATCTATTTTCAATGTTGAAATTCCTATAGGTTGTTTCAACGTGGTATAGATGCTCTTTTTTCAATGTTGAATTTCCCTACATTGTTTTAACATGGAACACATGATCTATTTTCAATGTTGGATTTCCCTACATTGTTTTAACATGGAATACATGATCTATTTTCAATGTTGAATTCCACTACATTGTTTTAACATGGAATACATGATGTATTTTCAATGTTGAATTCCACTACATTGTTTTAACATGGAATACATGATCTATTTTCAATGTTGAATTCCACTACATTGTTTTAACATGGAATACATGATCTATTTTCAATGTTTAATTTCCCTACGTTGGTTTAACATGGTATAGATGCTCTTTGTTTCAATGTTGAGTTTCCCTACATTGTTTTAACATGGAATACATGATCTATTTTCAATGTTGAGTTTCCCTACATTGTTTTAACATGGAATACATGATCTATTTTCAATGTTGAATTTCCCTACATTGTTTTAACATGGAATACACGATCTATCTTCAATGTTGAATTTCACTACGTTGCTTTAACGTGGTATAGATGCACTTTGTTTCAATGTTGAATTCCCCTACATTGTTTTAACGTGGTATAGATGCACTTTGTTTCAATGTTTAATTTCCCTACATTGTTTTAACATGGAATACATGATCTATTTTCAATGTTTAATTTCCCTACGTTGTTTTAACATGGAATACATGATCTATTTTCAATGTTGAATTTCCCTACATTGTTTTAACATGGAATACATGATCTATTTTCAATGTTGAATTTCACTACGTTGCTTGAACGTGGTATAGATGCACTTTGTTTCAATGTTTAATTTCCCTTCATTGTTTTAACATGGAATACATGATCTATTTTCAATGTTTAATTTCCCTACGTTGTTTTAACATGGAATACATGATCTATTTTCAATGTTGAATTTCCCTACATTGTTTTAACATGGAATACATGATCTATATTCAATGTTGAATTTCACTACGTTGCTTTAACGTGGTATAGATGCACTTTGTTTCAATGTTGAATTCCCCTACATTGTTTTAACGTGGTATAGATGCTCTTTGTTTCAATGTTTAATTTCCCTACATTGTTTTAACATGGAATACATGATCTATTTTCAATGTTTAATTTCCCTACGTTGTTTTAACATGGAATACATGATCTATTTTCAATGTTGAATTTCACTACGTTGCTTTAACGTGGTATAGATGCACTTTGTTTCAATGTTTAATTTCCCTACATTGTTTTAACATGGAATACATGATCTATTTTCAATGTTTAATTTCCCTACGTTGGTTTAACATGGTATAGATGCTCTTTGTTTCAATGTTTAATTTCCCTACATTGTTTTAACATGGAATACATGATCTATTTTCAATGTTTAATTTCCCTATATTGTTTTAACGTGGTATAGATGCTCTTTGTTTCAATGTTTAATTTCCCTACATTGTTTTAACATGGAATACATGATCTATTTTCAATGTTTAATTTCCCTACGTTGGTTTAACATGGTATAGATGCTCTTTGTTTCAATGTTTAATTTCCCTACATTGTTTTAACATGGAATACATGATCTATTTTCAATGTTTAATTTCCCTATATTGTTTTAACGTGGTATAGATGCTCTTTGTTTCAATGTTTAATTTCCCTACATTGTTTTAACATGGAATACATGATCTATTTTCAATGTTTAATTTCCCTATATTGTTTTAACGTGGTATAGATGCTCTTTGTTTCAATGTTTAATTTCCCTACGTTGTTTTAACGTAATATAGATCATCTATTTTCAATGTTGAATTTCCCTACATTGTTTTAACATATAGTATAGATCATCTATTCTCAATGTTGAATTTCCCTACGTTGTTTTAACATATAGTATAGATCATCTATTCTCAATGCTGAATTTCCCTACATTGTTTTAACGTATAGTATAGATCATCTATTCTCAATGTTGAATTTCCCTACGTTGTTTTAACGTAGTATAGATCATCTATTTGCAATGTTGAATTTCCCTATGTTGTTTTAACGTATAGTATAGATCATCTATTCTCAATGTTGAATTTCCCTACGTTGTTTTAACGTAGTATAGATCATCTATTTTCAATGATGAATTTCCCCACATTGTTTTAACCTATAGTGTAGATCATCTATTTTCAATGTTGAATTTCCCTACGTTATTTTAACGTAGTATAGATCATCTATTTTCAATGTTGAATTTCTCTACGTTGTTTTAACGTAGTATAGATCATCTATTTGCAATGTTGAATTTCCCTATGTTGTTTTAACGTATAGTATAGATCATCTATTCTCAATGTTGAATTTCCCCACATTGTTTTAACCTATAGTGTAGATCATCTATTTTCAATGTTGAATTTCCCTACGTTATTTTAACGTAGTATAGATCATCTATTTTCAATGTTGAATTTCTCTACGTTGTTTTAACGTAGTATAGATCATCTATTTTCAATGTTGAATTTCCCTACATTGTTTTAACATAGTTTAGATCATCTATTTTCAATGTTGAATTTCCCCATGTTGTTTTAACATAGGATAGATAATCCATTTTCAATGTTGAATTTCCCCATGTTGTTTTAACATGGGATAGATAATCCATTTTCAATGTTGAATTTCCCTGAGATAATCCATCCCACCTCACAGGTGTTCCACATCAAGATGCAGATCATGGTTAGATCACAGGTGTGCAAGTTTATCAGATTGTCAATTGTGGCCAGTGGAATGTTGGTCAACTCCTATTCAATGCTTGTGTGAAATTGCTGGATATTAGTGGGAATTGGGAAGTGAGAATTCCAACTAATATCCAGCAACTTCGTACAGCCATTCAAGAGGAGTGGATCAACATTCCACAGGCCACAATTGACAATCTGACAAACTCTATGGGAAGATGTGTCGCACTGCATGAGGCAAATGGTGATAGTCACACCAGATACTGACTTGTTCAGAGTCCCCGGAGCCCCAATAAAGCAAAACAAATGCACATTTCAGGGTGGCCTTTTATTGTGGATAGTCTAAGGCACACCTGTGGGGTGGGATGGATTATCTCAGCAAAGCAAAAGTGCTCACTATCACACATTTAAACAGATTTGTGAACAATGTTTGAGAGAAATGGTAATACTGTATATCTGGAATGGATTTTAGAGCTTTAAGTCCATCTCATGAAAAATGGGAGCAACATCAAAAGTGCGTTTATATTTTTATTGAGTGTAAAATAAGTGCTTATTTTGGCATTATTTGAGGCATATTGGAAGACAGAGCAAGGTTGAAAATGTGCTGAAATGGCCTGTCACGGGGCATCCCGTGCCCTATACAAAACTCTTTAGAAGAAGCACTAAGCACCCACACAAACACACAAAGCAAATCCAATCAATATAACATCACCGGCCGGGTTGGGTTGGGTGCTACTGCCAGTGTCTGTGGGGTGTGGGGCAGAGAGCCTGAGAGACATTGTTTGTGCATGACTGCTTTAATTCATTTCATGTATTATTCATGTATTATTCTTGATGAGTATTAATTATTATTCATGATATAAAATCTGTCAATGCATTGGTCCATAATGAGTTAACTTGAAATAATACAACAGTCATTTCAGAGAAAACATTTTATTGTTCATCATTTGTTTGTCACCTTGTCTCCACCAAAGCACTTGCCCTCTGCTCAGCTCCACTGCCAAACCAGAGCAGAGGCAGCCATTGGCTGAAATAGAGTGTGGAAGGTGCCAAGTGCTGTGGGAGGAGAGGGGTGGATTACAAACCTAAATGATTAAAATCTGGTTACTATACAATATAAAGTTATGTTGAGCATAGGGATGTTGGTCTAGCAGCTGATATTTATTGCTATTGATTTATATTGCTTGTATTTGAGTAAAGTGAGCTTGTAAATCAGCTGCTTTTCACTTAATTGAGAACCCTCTTGGTGGTGGGATCCACCCTACTGTATATAAGGGAGACTTCTGAGAGGGCTCTCCAGTTCTGTCTAACAGCCAAGCTGTGCACACCTTGTGTGCACAGCTTTTTTTTTTGTCATTTGTCCTTTGTTTGTGTTTGTTTTGTTGTTTTGTTTGTTTGTTTGTGTTACGTTTGTCCTCTGTTCTTTTTTTTGTTTTGTGGCCAGTATTATTTTTTTCTGTATTTTTTCGGTTCACTGTATAAATGCACATGGTTCAAGATTT
This sequence comes from Benthosema pterotum, assembly GCA_039105355.1. NCBI lineage: Eukaryota > Metazoa > Chordata > Actinopteri > Myctophiformes > Myctophidae > Benthosema > Benthosema pterotum. The sequence continues at coordinate 10,388,958 of CM076986.1, forward strand.
GGGTCTAAATAACCCCCTAAAGACTTCAACTGTTTTTGGAGCCTCCTGCCAATCGGGCAACCTCACATGGCCCTTTTAACAACATTGTTTGTTAAAACATATGTATAATATAATATATATATGGTTGAATTAATGTTGCTGGAATTCGACGTTGTTTCAATGCTGATTATGACCTGGTTGAATAAAGTTTGATTCATTGTCTACAATGGTTGAATCAATGTTTGTGTAATTCAACATTCTTTCAATCTTGATTATAACATGGTTGAATCAAGGCTGATTCATTGTCTACAATGGTTGAATCAATGTTTGTGTAATTCAACATTCTTTCAATCTTGGTTATAACATGGTTGAATCAAGGTTGATTAATTGTCTACATTGGTTGAATTAATGTTGCTGGAATTCGACGTTGTTTCAATGCTGATTATGACCTGGTTGAATAAAGTTTGATTCATTGTCTACAATGGTTGAATCAATGTTTGTGTAATTCAACATTCTTTCAATCTTGATTATAACATGGTTGAATCAAGGCTGATTCATTGTCTACAATGGTTGAATCAATGTTTGTGTAATTCAACATTCTTTCAATCTTGGTTATAACATGGTTGAATCAAGGTTGATTAATTGTCTACATTGGTTGAATCAATGTTTGTGTAATTCAACATTCTTTCAATGGTGGTTATAACATGGTTGAACCAAGGTTGATTCATTGTCTACATTGGTTGAATCAATGTTTGTAATTCTACATTCTTTCAATATTGATTCTGACATGGTTGAATCAAGGTTGATTCATTGTCTACATTGGTTGAATCAATGTTTGTGTAATTCAACATTCTTTCAATGGTGATTATAACATGGTTGAATCAAGGTTGATTCATTGTCTACATTGGTTGAATCAATGTTTGTGTAATTCAACATTCTTTCAATCGTGATTATAACATGGTTGAATCAAGGTTGATTCATTGTCTACATTGGTTGAATCAATGTTTGTGTAATTCAACATTCTTTCAATCCTGATTATAACATGGTTGAATCAAGGTTGATTCGTTGTCTACATTGGTTGAATCAATGTTTGTGTAATTCAACATTCTTTCAATGGTGATTATAACATGGTTGAATCAAGGTTGATTCATTGTCTACATTGGTTGAATCAATGTTTGTGAAATTCAACATTCTTTCAATCCTGATTATAACATGGTTGAATCAAGGTTGATTCGTTGTCTACTTTGGTTGAATCAATGTTTGTGTAATTCAACATTCTTTCAATGGTGATTATAACATGGTTGAATCAAGGTTGATTCATTGTCTACATTGGTTGAATCAATGTTTGTGTAATTCAACATTCTTTCAATCGTGATTATAACATGGTTGAATCAAGGTTGATTCATTGTCTACATTGGTTGAATCAATGTTTGTGTAATTCAACATTCTTTCAATGGTGATTATAACATGGTTGAATCAAGGTTGATTCATTGTCTACATTGGTTGAATCAATGTTTGTGTAATTCAACATTCTTTCAATATTGATTATAACATGGTTGAATCAAGGTTGATTCATTGTCTACATTGGTTGAATCAATGTTTGTGTGATTCAACATTCTTTCAATATTGATTATAACATGGTTGAATCAAGGTTGATTCATCGTCTACATTGGTTGAATCAATGTTTGTGTAATTCAACATTCTTTCAATATCGATTATAACATGGTTGAATCAAGGTTGATTCGTTGTCTACATTGGTTGAATCAATGTTTGTGTAATTCAACATTCTTTCAATGGTGATTATAACATGGTTGAATCAAGGTTGATTCATTGTTTACATTGGTTGAATCAATGTTTGTAATTCAACATTCTTTCAATCTTGATTATAACATGGTTGAATCAAGGTTGATTCATTGTCTACATTTGTTGAATCAATGTTTGTGCAATTCAACATTCTTTCAATGTTGATCATAACATGGTTGAATCAAGGTTGATTCATTGTCTACATAGGTTGAAAATGCAACATCATTTCGATGCTGATCATAGCGAGCAACTTCAATGTTCTGTTCAATGTTCTCACATCAACGTTGATATCAACTTTAAGCCTGAACCGAATCTCAACATTGATTCAATAACTTTTTGCTATCTGGGATGCCATCTCCCTTAAATACCTCCTTTACCCGTTAAATTATGCATAGGTGTGGTTTGGGCGTTTTTAGCTTTCATCCAATCTGTGTTGGTCTTGCCATTCCCTTTAATTCATCCCTTATCTATTTCCCTTATCCCTACTGCTATGTCTGACCCTCCGAAGCACGCAGCCTGGCTGCGGGCTTAGGACACACACACACATGCATGAGTAGCCTATTATCAAAGATTATGCTCTCATTTTGAAACAATTATAGCTCGGTCAATTCTCAATCATTTCTTACCATTCAACATGTTATGTTGAAAAAACATGTTCCATGTTTTTTTTGCTGTATGTGGCGTGCATTTATCCCAAGTCTGCGAAATGTTATAAAGTAAATTGCAAAAAACTCTGGAATTCGCGGCAAAAAAAACGTTTTTTTTTATCATTGATTTCTCGGTCAATTCTGGACCATTTTTTACATTTCAAAATGCAGCATGATGGGAAAAAGCTCCTCTTTCAGATGCTGTATAGAATATGTGGGTAGGTCTTCTCTACGATGCGGGACCGAGCAAACTGCAACTGTCGGGGATTAGGCGGAAACGGTCCGCCTAATCCCCGACAGTTATAGTTTGCCCGATCCCGCATCGTAGAGAAGACCTACCCACATATTCTATACAGCATCTGAGAGAGAAGGTCTTTCCCGTCACGCTGCACTTTGAAATGTAAAAAATGGTCCAGAATTGACCGAGAAATCAATGATCAAAAAAACATTTTCTTTTCCGCGAATTGCCGACTTTTTTGCAATTTACAGCATTGCGTCACAAGTTAATGAATGTATTTAATTATATTATATACTGTACATTACCTAAACACAAGGAAGTGACCGACAGCAGGCAATCTACAGCTGTTCATAGGACAATCCAGCATAAATAAGGAGATGAATTGAACTGGCGCCTTTACACGTGGAGTTGTGGACATCTCCAAAGGCGCACAGACGCGCATCGTGCGCACGTGGCTCTGCCTTCGCCGATCGGTTAAGGGGTGGTCTGATGTGGCGTTATCTAGTTCCCTAATCTATTTGACGAAATTAGCAACTTAAGGGACTGCGCAACAAACACGCCCATGACCACACCTCCAGCCACGAATAACGGTGTCGGCATAAAGAATAGTGGCTAAGGGAAGAGAAAAGGTAACCAAAATAGCAATAAGGGAATTCGCTGCGGGTATCGGGTAACGTTAGGGACAACGGGGGGAATGAAAATCGCGCCCCAAGTCTCAAAGGCACTTGCCTGCTGGGCAAGTAGCCTACAGGCCAGGTTCTACTTGCCCTCAGGTCATGTCCACTTGTCTTGCAGGGCAAACAGGTAGTAGACTTCATCTGTCCTACTGTTGTATTTATCTGCCCCAGGAAGGTGGGCAGGTGTTAGTGTCAACCCCTGCCAGCACTGATAATGTTAATGTCAGAATCATCTTTGCTTTGACATTGGTGGTTGTACATGTAAAGCTAGCCTGGCTAAAGCCAGACCGAATCAGCTGTTGAGGGGGGAAAAAGCCTGTCAACAGATTGGTCTGGAATAGCTCTATTGTATGTGCCCATTTCCTTCAGGATCAGGACTCAGGACTCAGAAATCAAATATGCTTGCATACAGTGTCCTGATTGGCCGCCCCAATTTTCTGCTAATGTAAAGCTCCATATGATGTTTGCCTTGTTTTCAGATAGAGTAAAGAAGAAATGGTGTGCGGCAGACGAAGCAAGAAGAAGAAAATGGAGAAACGTGTTGCAGGTAGGCTATAGTCAAAATCATGATATACTGTACGCATAACCTGCCCAAAAAGGCTACCTACAGTATGTTTCTGGACTTGCATGTTTACGCCTACATATTTCGAATATTATTCATTTCAGGGTGGGTGGACTGTCAGTGAAGTTAGTGACAATTTAAAGGAGAAGTTTACCCCTCAAAAATGACTTCTTTTCCCTAAATGACATGCCCCAGGAAGCATTAATGGAGGTTTTTCAGGTCTTGTCGCATTCCAAAGCCAATAGCCTATTTAAGATTGGTAGAACGTCCAGCTCTGTGCTCGATACATAAGCCTCGCGGCCGTCCTATCCTCTCCTACGACGGCAGAACGCGGCTTTTGGCGTCGTGTTACAACGTGGACAGGAGCTACGCTGTAGAGGGGCGTCACCATGGAAACCAGAGACGCCAGTGGAAGAGGTGGATCCAGCCGGCATTGCCTGCTTTCTTAACTATGTTGGGCTTCTGTTGCAACAGCGACGGACCACGCCTACTGCTCTCGTCCTGTCCAAGGCCTAGACACGGAAACCTAAATTCCCTATTGACAGGCAGAGCCTAAAAGAGCTAATGGAGTTGTCCTTAAATTGGGGACCGAGGACCCTTGAGGGAGTTGGCTAAATGATGAACCAAATAAACCCTTGGCCTATAACTCAGACCCTAATGCGACAATTTGGTTCCATTGTTGTACACTCTGAAGTAAAACTCACATTGACTTTAATGGGGGTCACAGAGGGGTCTGTATAGCTTAATGCAGGTCAAACTGGGTGGTCCTTGAATTTTAAAATGGTTGAGAGTCAGTGCAGGAGCCATGTAGATCTCTTATGGGATGGATTGCATGGCTCACATAAACTGGCTTTATTGAACTGAACTCAGTGTAAGATACCAGTAGTGCTGTTACGCAACATGCCCAATAGGTGGCGTTGCTGCATCAGTCAACACAAAACATTGTCATTATTTATCATTATTAACAAGCTAATGTGCTTTGCTTTGCAGCAGTGTAATTTATAGATTTATGTGTTCAATAATATTATATAATCATACTGTCATGCTCTGTATTACACCCTTCCTCAAATCCACAACAATCAAGTTACTGGCTAGATTGAGCAATACTAAAAAGAATACTCATAATTCTCATAGGAAACGAGACCAAGAGAAAAGCAGACAACTCGCAACACTAGCTAACAAGGGGAATCGAAAGTGCACGGTTGCTTCCTGCTTTTAACGTCATTCTCATAACCTAGTGGTGTAAATCTCTCTCTCTCTGTCTCTGTCTCTCTCTCTTTGTCTCCACAGAGAGGAAAGGTTTGTTGCCAAGGCGCATTAAAAAGGAACTTCCCAACCCCCGGAAGGCAGGCTTGCTATGCGGTATGGGGATGCCAGGGATCCGGGCCACGTGTTATTACCCCATGTCTGAGCGGCAGCAGCTGGCCTTGCTGATGAAAATGACGGCCGAAGATGCCGCCAACAGTCCAGGTAATGGAGGCCCGCTTCTCCATTCGTGCATCACCATTGTGTTGTATTCATTAGAGAGTTTAAGAAAGCCCTCTCTATGTTATAGTTAAGTAGTAGTATAGTTAAGAAGTAGGCAATGCCAACGGGGTCTGCCCCTTCCACTGGCGTCTCTGGTTTCCATGGTGATGCTCCTCTGCAGCGGACCTCTCGCCAAAAGCTGTGTTTTGCCGTTGGAGGAGAGGATCCGACCACCGCAAGGTTTATATATAGAGCGCCATTCATCAGTGACAACAGCTGGCATATGAACTGTAAAAAAGGATGGATACACGGACTATTTAGTCAAACTCAGAGCTTTAAATGACAACATCAACATGGACTCACATTGTCCTTCCTGGCTGAGGCCTATTTCACAGAATTTGGACTAACTAATTCAGCATTTCAGGCCGGTACAGCCGGTTTATTCCGGCTTAAAGCATAGCTTGACTTTTTCCTTTTTTTTCCTTCTTAATGGCCAGATGTCGTCTAAAGCCGTAACCGCACCAAAGGGTGCAACTTTGATAACGCTAAAACTCTCTCTTTCTGCGTTATCTGCTGTCACTGAAGTCTTAAGTTCATTATGCCTGTGGGATTTAAATCTCTTCATTACAGACCAGTCCATAAAGAGTGTCAGACTGCAGGTGAAGAAGCTGAACTCTCCAGACCCTGCCGTTCCTCTTAAACTGAAGAGGTTGATACTGATGCTTGACCGACTGCCCGCAGAAAGTAAGTGAAAGGCTTGCACGGCTGGAGTTTGCTTTTCGGTTGCCATTATACAGGCAAGTTGTGTGTTTTTTTTGTGGGGATTACACACACACACACACACACACACACCCACACACACACACACACACACACACACACACACACACACACACACACACACACACACACACACACACACACACATATATACACACACACACACACACACACACATATACACACACACACACATATACACACACACACACACACACACACACACACACACACACACACACACACACACACACACACACACACACACACACACACACAGTGAAGTGTAAATCTGGCACCTGGGAATTAATGACGCAAAGACAGAGAGAATGTACTCTGAGGTGACTGGAGAAACACACCTGTCTCCATTTCTTACTGAGGATGTGTTTTGGAGTACCTGCTGGTGACTAATTTCATCAAATCATCAGATTTGCACACAGAGCAGTCTAGGACTACACAGTTTGTCGCTGCATTTCACACTGCACGGGATTGGGGGTCAAAATCAGCTAATGATTCCCGAGCGCGGCAAGCCGCAGCTCACCGCTCCTTGGAGCTCACCACTCCAAGTGATGGGTTAAAAGCGGAGGTCCAATTTCGCTGCGGTAACGTAGCGACAAATCATGCGCCTTTGACTTTGACTTTGACTTTTGTGTGTGTGTGTGTGTGTGTGTGTTTGTGGGAAAAAAACCTTTCATCTCGGCTGTCAAATCACTGATCGAACCACGATGGCCCGCCATTCTGCTTTGCTTGGGTGTTATCCCGCATTTGGCATCACTGATGTTAATGTTCAGCATGCCGTACATTGTTCGTCCTGAATCTTGACAAAACTCTCCCTACTCCTATGTGAAGCTGGCTTTTTCAAGACGTCTCCTTTAGACCTGTTATTGACCTTTTCTTTACCTTGAAACATACCTTAATTGTCAAATAACGCAAGATGCAAACATTGTGAAAATAGCCGGTCTACAACCTCACACCGTGAGCTGTTTTTTCGAAATCTGTGGCACTGAGGCAAACAAAACATAGCATCTTCAAACAGTGCTTATCAGGGTGGGTGGTCCCCAGTTTAAATTTGTTTATTACGGGGGGTCACGGTACGAAAAGGTTGAGAACCATCAGTGCAATAGAACCGGGTAGGCACCAATTCCACTTGGAAAACATTTTATCATTTATTGTTACATTTTGAACTGTGTGTTTGGAAAATGGTAGCGTTTATAAGATTTTTGAACAAACCAAACAAAAAACATAAGTATGTTTCCTTTTCTATTTTTAGTTTTGACACAAGCAACCGGTCGACTTTCTCCACATGGTAACATCCCTACTGTGAAGTCCAGCCTGCAGGTGAAGTTGCACAATATAAACCCAGAGGTTCCTTTTAAACGACACAAACCTGATGATCAGCAGGAAGTCGGTAAGTTCCATCCTCTCTCTGTGTTTCTTTGCTTTATTATGTCCTCATCTCCCACTCACTTTTTTAACGCAAATAGAACAAAAAACAGGTCCATATAATATTCCTAGACCTGTTGTTTGACTATGAGGGTCGCTTCTCGCTAAAGCAGAAAACAATGCCAAGAAGCAAATTGTGTATGAGTAAATGTCTAAATAAAACTTGAATGCTTAGAATACATAGAATACTGGGAAAATAGTTGTTGCTGGAACAACACAGTGTTCGCAACTCCTACAACATTTTTAAATCTTTTATTACAGACACGTCTATGACACCAATACCAGTGAAGATTAACTCTCCAGGCAAACTTAAAACCCAACAGGAACTCGGTAAGTTCTCCATATATGAGGTTATCTGCGAATAGAGGTTTTTCCTGATCAGCAATAGTGCAATATCCACAATCACAGACATTGTCTAGTCTATACATGATATACAGTACTTTAATATCGATACTAGGGATCACGTCTTTTTGCTCCTGATCTGATTCAGATCATTTTAAAATAAAGTGATTGTCCCATGTACTCTGTAGACAAAGATTTTCCTAAAGAGGCGTTACCTGAAGACCAGTAGGAACTCAACTCAATAATGATCGCTTAAGAATATTAACCCAACGTGCGCCCAACACAAGGGTCACGTAGGGGGTTTTAATAGCACTCTGTGCCTGGTGCACAGCCTCCTTGAACTAGTGATTACATTCTTTAATCCATCTTTTGATTCGATCATAATGTTAGCCGTTAGATCTTTTGTTTTATATGGGACATGGACACAGCCATTTTGATTCTTCCTCTACTCCTCCACCTCCTCTTGCTTCTTCCTTTTCTTTTTCTTGTGCCAAAATAGCTGTTCTGACTGAACTGTGCAGTCAGTCTTTGCGAAACCTGTAATCTGGTACAGGGCGATGTGAAATGGTGATGACGCAAAGCCCATGACAATTGGCCACAATGTTGGCGCTATAGCACTCAACTGAAAATGCAAAATTTTAACCCTCATAGCTCATGAACCGGTTGACCGTTGACAATGTAAAGGCAAATGTCGTTTTTTGTCTCAGTGACAAAAATGACATTTGCTGTTGCTTTAGTAAAACTTCTCTTTTCTGTCTCAGATGCCCGCCTCGCCCCGTCCTCAGCCAAGCAAAACAGCTGGCCCTGCGATCAGTGTGACAAAAGCTTCACCAAGCCCTCTCGTCTTAAGATACACCAACGAGTTCACACCGGAGAGAAGCCCTACTCTTGCCAGATCTGCGGTAGGAGCTTCAGTCAGGGCAGCGGCCTCGCCGCGCACACCACAAGCCACACCGGAGCAAGGCCCTATCGCTGTGACCAGTGTGGTAAAAGCTACAGCTCCGTCTCCAGCCTCACCAAACACAAACACCTCCACACGGGAGAGAAACCCTACAGTTGCGATGAATGCGGAAAAAGCTTCGCCACGGCGGGCTCCCTGGCCTTGCATGCGCTCGTCCACACCGGGGTGAGACCCTTTAGCTGCGACCAGTGCGGGAAAACGTTCCTGCACAGGCACAACCTGGTGTCGCACAGGAAAAGCCACAGCGGGGAGAAACCCTACGGCTGCGACGAATGCGGGAAAAGCTTCGCGCATGCCAGCGGGCTCAAGTGCCACAAGAGGATTCACACCGGGGAGAAGCCGTACCGCTGCGACCAGTGCGGGAAATGCTTCACTCAAATGAACGGCATGGCGATGCACAAGAGGTCCCACACGGGGCAGAGGCCCTTCCGCTGCGACCAGTGCGATAAAATGTTTACTTCCTGGTCTTCGCGCATGGCGCACGAGAGAACTCACACCGGAGAGACGCCCTTTAGCTGCGACCAATGTGGGAGAGGCTTCAAGTACCGATCCAACCTCAGAAACCACAAGAAGACTCACTCCGGGGAGAGACCCTTCGGCTGCGAAACGTGCGGGAAGGTCTTCGCCCGGAACGAAGCGTTAAAGGTATGACATTATTTTGTTGTTTTGGCAATGATCCTCCAAATGTGTTTAAAAAAGCTGTAATAGAAAAACAAAAAAATGCTTTGTGCATGTGATTTTGGTCACCATTTTTTGTGCATAATGACGAGGCCACTAGCGAGTTGTTTCCCCCAAATAAATAAATAAATATACATGTGTGTATACTCACAAAAATTGTTGTGAAGAGACCCCAAAGCATACAAGGAGGAACAAAAAAATGTTTTTTATGTCCCTCAAGCTTATTTCTAATGGTTTGAGCTTCAATCAGCACTAACCAGTCTTTTAATTCGGGACAGCAGCAGTGTCACAATGTCCTGAGGTGGTGGGGTGCCAATATGCAGATTATTTAATATTTGATTCATTATACTGATGCTAGATCAAACCAGCCTGGAAAATCATCATTGTAAAAAAGTTGGATGACATCATTATGAGGCCCAAATCAAAAGAGCTGTTCCTGAAAGCAATTTCCATTAAAGCTCTTGTATGATGTGATGCCTGATTGTTCAAATTTGGGTTATTTGTGGGGATAGAAAGCACACATGGGGGCACCAAAAACACACAAAAAATATACATAAAAAAAGCTGAATTCCATGTTATTCTCCCTTTAGATTCATCAGCGCTGCCATACAAAAGAGAAACCATTCGGTTGTTCCCTGTGCGGGAAAAGCTTTGCCGAAAAGCGCAGCCTCACGGTCCACTCGAGGCTTCACACCGGGGAGAGGCCGTACCGCTGCGACCAGTGCGGGAAAGCCTTCATCCAGAGGTCCGAGCTCGTGTCGCACACCAGGATCCACACCGGTGAGAAGCCGTACCGCTGCGACGATTGTGGGAAGTGCTTCACCCAAGGCAACCACCTGACTGCCCACAGGAGGATCCACACCGGCGAGAGGCCGTACGGCTGCCAGTGCTGCGGTAAGAGGTTCAGGCTGAGCACCGTCCTCGCCGTGCACATGAGGGTCCACACCGGGGTGAAGCCCTACTGCTGCGGCCACTGCGGGAAAGGCTTCGCCCAGCAGAATGAGCTGGTAGTGCACGAGAGACGGCACACTGGGGAGAAACCCTTCAGCTGCTACGGCTGTGGGAAGGGCTTTGCTTGTCAGAAGTACGTAAATAACCACAAGTGCCCCCAGGCCCGGACCCATCCAGGGCCTTTAGTGAACTAACCTGGCCTAACCTGAAAGGATTTTGGCCTTGGGGGGACGGGGTGCCGTCCGTTTTGGACTGCAGATGAGCTAATCATCTGCATTTGATCTCACCAACGTGTCGTCATCCCCGGCCCCTCCCTCGCCCCTCCACTGCTGTGCTATGTCACATCATTAGGAGCGACGCCCACCCCAAAAGGTTGACTCGCACTTCTAGGCCACCGTGGCTAGCAAATTAGTCCAGGCTTTCCGTTTTTGAGAACCACTGCTGTACACCCTACCTCTTCATACACCCACTCATTTGCATGATTGTTTTAGTTAGTATGTGTTTACATTTTAAGCCTTTAATTTGTTTGACATTTGCTACCCGTTTTCCAATTTAAAAAGTAAATTAACAGATCACTTACTTACCTTTGCATTATTTTTAAGCAAAACTCTGTTTGTAATTAGATTAAATACATTTACCAATGACAACCAGACAGTAATGTTGATGACAACAATAACTTAGTTTCGCCAAATTGATGAGGCGATGAGGATATTGCAATCTAGAACGTAATCCCTGTTAAAATACCCCTACAATACCGCTACAGTTTTTCATAATCTTATTACGTAATCCTGTTACATGTAATCTGTTATTTCCCAGGCCTGGTTATTTGCCTTTAAGCCTGTGTTTGAATAAACCACATTTGGTTTCCTCATTGCTGCTGTCACAAACCTGTGTGTTATTGTCACCAGTACATTGTTACTGCTAAAAGACCAAAGCTTCACTTTCAGCTTGTTGAATCTGGAGTAGATTAGAATTGATAGAAAAATAAGTGGTTTTCTTTGGGTGAACTACTCCTTTAAATGCCAGAGCTTTCCAACCTCATGGCAACACAGCATTACTGTGTCACATTGTCTGCTATAAATATCTGTCCACATGGTGGTGCTGAACAACAAATCCAGTCAAACACCATAAAAATGACAGATGAGAGTGAGCCACACAGTTACATCTCCAAGTCAACATTCATTTATTCATTGTTGCTGATATTTTAATGCTCCAAAGCTGGAATCCACCACTTTTTTGTCCATTATCTAACTAGGGCAGCTCTGGGCAGGGGTGGACTGGGAGCTCAAAACGTACCGGGCAATTTTGTCTCAGAGCGGCCCTCTGAAGACCCTTATAATGTTAGTTAGTTAGTTTTAGTTAACTATAAAAACCCTGCAATAGGCAGTCTCATTTAAAGAGGACAGAGGGCCGCCAGCACTGATTCGTGGGCCGGTTTTGTGCAGATTTTTTTTTTTTTTTAATTAGAACACGACATTAACGGCCCCCGGGGGGGTCGGCCCACCGGGAAAATGCCCTGTATGCCAGACTGTCAGTCCACCCCTGGCTCTGGGTGAGCTTTGGCACTTCAGGCAGTACTAGTAGTCATCCAGTAGATGTCCTCCCAACATCAGGGTGTGAATGTTCAAATTGGTTTTGTTTAAGGTCTCAGGAGATACAGTATATGATCGATCTATGAGACTATTTGGTTACCAACTCTCCCTCCTACCAGTCCCTGTGACTGTTTGACATTGCCTTTTTGACTGGAGAAACTTATATATTTTTTAAAGTTGCGTTTTAAGTTACGTTTTCGCAACTTAACTTAAAATATAATTGTTTTTGTCAACCAACCATCCAATCATAACCTTCTAGAAGAAGGTTCTGAAGCTTTTTGCTGTGTTCTCATCACAAGAAAGCACCATTGCTTTGATGGGGTTTCCGCTTGAGTTCAATTGATTGAAACAATCTGTTGTTTGTGTTGGTATAGTAAGCGAATCAATCACAGCTAGCATTTCATGGGTGGAACGCCCAAGTCCAGAACAGGAGCTGTGGTGACTGCAGAATGTTTCCTCATTCCTGCTTAAATGATGGCTGTGTTGCAATGGGTCTGCTTTGTTCTCTGGCTGAACAGCCTGTTTCTGACCAAAGTCGGTGAGTACATTGAGCTGAAAAAATCATAAATAATATATTATCAAATATATTTATATAATAATATAGCTGGTCACTCTGCATCAAAAATTGTTGCAGTGGAGAGAAGCATCAAATTTAACTTCCTGTTACAGATGTGTCCCTTGTTCTGGTATCTGGTATTAAAGCTATACGGGCAACTTTTTCAGTGACTGGCATATTTATTGAATTTCAGCTTGCATTCCAGTTACTCCTTCCAGGAATGTCCGGTCTCTAACACACCATACTGTACCTTGTTGTAAAAAGGTTACACAATACAAACTGGTATTATTGGGGTATTATGTGGGCTGGTTTAGCTGAGCAACAGTTGCTATGCAGGTCAAGTTTTCCTGTCTCGTCCCCGTCTGCTAATTGGACGAGGACGGATTGGGGAGGGACTTGGTGAATGGCTGATTATGATTTAGTGAAGTAACGGGTGAATTTAATGATTTATGTCTGTAAGAAAAAAAGAAAAACAAATATCTGCGAGACTGTAGAAGAAGAATGAGTTGAAATCCTTTTGAACATCGCTGTCATCCTGCAGATGGTCTGTTCATAAGTGGGGTTTTGCACTGCCAGTTCTCCGATAGAAATGGCAGTGATGCTCTGTACCTGGAGAAGTTCTACTTCAACAAGATGCTGATAGTCATGTACAGCAGCGCCACGTTCACATACACAGGCTACACCGAGTACACCAAGCGCTTCACCGAGATGGCTAACAAGAACCCTGTCTTCATGGAGCGGCAGAGAAGAAACAGCAACGGAAACTGTCTGAGCCAAGTGCCTGCCCTGTACGACATGCTGCAAGTCACTGGTGGGTATATGAGCCGCGTACTTGAGAAATATTATCTGGACAGCTGGTCACAATTCAAGCCGAGGTGGGTAGGCTTCAAAGATCCGCTGTGCTTCCGTCCACAACAAACCCCCTTAGGGACCTGTAGAAGAAGAGGTTAGAGGGAGTAGGATGAGAAAACAAGCAGAGCTGCCGAAGCAGACAACCCGCAACACTCCATGTTAAAAAATATTCTTCCAGGTGCAAGGCTCAGAGATATACGTAGAAAACAGAGAAAATGCCAGCACTCATTAAATGTCCTTTCTAATGTTCTTTATTTACCTCGCATAGTGTACAGCAACGAACGCGTTTCGACCTGTGTGGTCTTCCTCAGCGTTGTAGTGGACAACAGATAGTGAGGTGAATATATACAAGCTAATGCCATCATGTGGTCACAGGGTAATTAGTCAGCTGACAGCTGTCCACCAATCACATGACATCAGTGTTAGACATAATAATTGATGCAAGAAATATATACAACAGTAAATATGGACAAAAAAAAAAGGGTTATAAAAGATCATACCCATCTAGAATCTATACTATATTTGGGCCGGCCCCTAAACTAAGTCCTCTGTGAGGTTGTTGAACCAAACAGGAAAATATTAAAGACCTTTGAGTCTTGTCAAAGTGAGACTCATATTATAGAAATAGATAATTTAGAAAATACAACAACAACATCATGTCCCAAACAACCCCCTAATGAGAATTAGGGTGGGAGCAGGGGTGGACTGACAGTCTGGCATACAGGGCATTTTCCCGGTGGGCCGACCCCCCCGGGGGCCGTTAATGTCGTGTTTCAATTTAAAAAAAAAAATAATCCAAAAAAAAAGAAATCTGCACAAAACCGGCCCACGAATCAGTGCTGGCGGCCCTCTGTCCTCTTCAAATGAGACTGCCTATTGCAGGGTTTTTATAGTTAACTAAAACTAACTAACTAATTTTAGTTAGCCCGAGCCCCAGAGCCCCTTATGTCTTAAATTCTCATGGGGGCTCAGGCCCCGGAGCCCCCACAAAGATTGCACGCCTGATTGCAACGCTAATTATAAGGGTCTTCAGAGGGCCGCTCTGAGACAAAATTGCCCGGTACGTTTTGAGCTCCCAGTCCAGGCCTGGGTGGCAGGAAGAGATGATGAAAGCGAGAACAGAGGGACCAACTGTTTGTTGGTTGGGCTTTTATACATGGGTAGAGGTGACCTGATTGAAGGTGGCTTGATAGGAGGTATCTTGGCCTAACCTGAAATGATTTTGGCCTGGGGTGGCGGCGTGCCGTCTGGATTTGGACGGCAGATGAGCTCATCTGATTTGATCTCACCAACCCCGTCATCCCCGGCCCCTCCCTCGCCCTCCACTTCTGTGCTACATTTGGAGCGACGCCCACCCCGAAAAGTTGACTCCCACTTTTAGGCCACCATGGCTAACAAATCAGGCTTAATAAATTACGTCCAGCCTTTCTGTTTTTTGCATAACATGGACGAAAATGAAAGCCTTGGTGTCGAGGCTAGACAGGAGGTGGCCTGATCCTGAACTTTGCTATACTGTAAGCTCCATTCGCTATTGCCTGATGTGCCACTATTCGACCATAAATGTCACAAGAATTGGTTGGAGAGAGAGAGAGTGCAAACTCCGGCAACCCCGGCAGTCACCGCGGAACAGCCACGGCAGTCGGTAGTGATTCATGTGGCGAGCAGTCTAACACAAAATGTTGCCATAACTACGCGGAATTTACTGAATGTTAGTGTTTTAATGCTGTTCTTCTGCATGTATCCACTTTATGTCCAGTGCACCAACACCGTGTGCTGGCTATAGAGTGGCCAGCAAGACTGGTGCCTGCCACGCTGCACTGCTGGTGATTGCATGGGCTTACTCTGGACGTCCAGAGATTGATTGTGTGTGTGTGTGTGTGTGTGTGTGTGTGTGTGTGTGTGTGTGTGTGTGTGTGTGTGTGTGTGTGTGTGTGTGTGTGTGTGTGTGTGTGTGTGTGTGCGCGCGCGCCCCTCACGTAGTGCCGCCCAACATCAGACTGAGTTTGGAAAGTTCAGCCAGCAGCAATCATTCTGGTCAGCTGGTGTGCAGCGTTCACAACTTCTACCCTAAAGACATCCGTGTCACTTGGCTGAAGAACGGACAGGAAGTGACCTCACATGTCAGCTTCACGGAAGTGCTGCCCGAAGGGAACTGGTTGTACTCTATTCACGCGTACCTGGAGTACACACCCATGTTTGGAGAAAAGGTCACCTGTAAAGTGGAGCACGCCAGCCTCCGGAAGCCCATGCTAAAGGACTGGGGTAGTTAACTCTTTTATTGCGGTTAACATTTGCAGTAGCATCCATCGAGTTCTGTTCTGAATCTGTGTTGTCGTCGTCATTTGGGTTATTGTCATTTACTACAGAGCATTCCGGATCCCAGAATCTTAAGATAGGAGTGGGAATAGCTGTCCTGCTAGCAGGACTGATGGTTCTCATCGCTGGAATTATCTGCTACATGAGGAAAACATCTGGTGAGACTAGGGAAAGAAAAAAAGAAAGAAAGAAAGAAAAAAGTTTTTTTTTATTATGAGGTAGAATTCACAGATGAGTGTCCTTTGTTCTTCGTCATGAGTAGAATACTTCACATACACTTGTAAATCAGAAAGTTATCTGCATTGTAACTTTAGGCTACATCTTTAAATCCTCCATGTTAACTTTCCACAGATGGACAGGTGCAGATGCCACTTAGTGAAGGTACGTATACATCACTGTAGGCTTTACCTTCCAACATTACCCACCAGAAACCCCCCAAAACCCACAGTGTCCAGATCTACAAGCTCACACTGTATTATTATGGTGCCTTTCACCTCACTTCTCCACTCCTTCCATTCAAAGCAGCCAAAGGCATGGCACCGTCATATCTTGTGAGTCTGATCACGTCCTTACAAGCCTTCCCCAGGTGCTCAGATCGACCTACACAGGGAAGCTGGAAGTACAAAAGGCCTAGACAACACTCCACATGCCCCAAACTCTTTTCCCTTCTGACTCCAAAACTATGGAATGCACTTCCCATTGTAATCAGAACAGCAGATTCATCCCCAATCTTCCACTGCAGTTTGAAAACGCACCTCTTCAGACTCCATCTTAGCCCATAGCACTAGTAGCAGTAGTACTACTGTACTTGCCCTAGCCTCAACTTCCTGGCGTATGCAAAGTCTGAACGTACAGTATGTACAGTATCTTAGCTAGAAAGTGTATGTAGTCTTATAGCATTTCATGGAAACATAGCACTTTATTTATAGCATTTATATACACAGTTTAATTAGCCTATATTATATACTGTAGATTCTTTACCGTTACGTTCTTAGCTTACGTATGATTCACTTTAACTACTTAGTAGCCTACAACGTATATGTGCAGTATAAGATGTATTGCCATGCTTTTTTGTTTTGTTCGTGCTTAAAGGAGCATTCAGTGATTTGGGTGACTTGGAAAACCCTCTGATCCCCCCCAGTAACATACACTCTACTGTGGGGGTGGGGGTGGGGGGGGGGGGGGGGGGGGCGCAACAGCACATGCACCAAGGCCACCCCCACTCGATCCTGATTGGACCTAAACTGTAAACTATATATACTTCTCTCTGTCTGTTTTACAGCATCGTCAACGGGAGACAAGACACCTGCCAATCCACAGTGACGTTCACCTTCACCAGGTGAAACCACAGACCACCTGGGTCATTTGAACACTACCAAAACGGTCGGGTCAAGTTAATTAACTGCTCAGTGGTGACATATACTTGATTTCCTTTCTCATGAGTGACTATGTAACTGTCTCTGCACTATACGCACAGCGTAACCTCACCCTTGGTGTATTTGCATATGGGTGACTCACCCATAGGAATGCAAATACATGCCATTGTCTCATTATATACTGTATTTTGTGTTTCTGTCCGACCTCAAGCAGCAGAGATTAGTACAGCTTGACAACACTTTGTTCCTGATCAATTTAAAGGTAATATAGGGAACTTTAGTGTGTACAGCACTGTACAACATTGTGTTTGTAAACAGATGTAAATCCACCTCACCTCCACTCTATGGGCTCACTATGAAGCTGCTGGAGACTGCTGCGCTGTGATTAGCTGAGATGCCCCCTCACCCCCGACAACCCACTCCGACGGTCCGACCCCCGACCCACAGACACTAGCACCACCCGTCGCGGAGTATGCCGTCGTGGATGCAAATTGATTTCGCTGTCTCTCTATGGGAGGGGTCAAATGTCATTCCTGAATACGCCACTGCCTGTATGTATTGTTGATTGACTGTTTTCGGCTGTGTTTTTTTAAATGGTATTTGAGCTTTCGTGCATACGTGCTCACATGTGAGCCATGTACAGTAACAGCGCGACTAAAAGTGACAATAAATTGAATCTGAAAACTAGTTGAGGTGCTTAGATAATGTCTTCAGCTGAATATATCTATAACGCAATTATCAATGGGCATGTTTTTTCCCATTCACCACTACTGTTCTCGGCAGTGAACCAGCCAAACCAGCCTGGAGTATATACATGTGACATCATCCTACTGAGGCAACTGAGTCCTGAAGCCAGATTGGAATTCGTATTTGTTTTTTAGTGGCAAGATACTGTCCCTGTTTGTGGAGAGGTTATGGGTGATTAGAGTTATTAATATTGCAATGGCTCTGAGTCTCTGAGAAATTTGGAGTGAATGTCATGGTTAGTATTTTTCAATATACGTTGCATCCCTATAGGAACTAGAGAACAGTGTACATGTCATGGATTGAAGTTCTCATAAAGTTACCACAACTGATTTCAGCCATTTAGATTAAGTACAGATGGTCAAGCTGTGTGTCCTCTATGTGTGTTGCACAGAAACTCAATCCATCTGTGGCTCTGCCCTTGGATGGCTTATTTGTGCATATGATATATTGTTCAGATTGGCTCAAGAATGTGACAAATGTGATAAATGCAATATCATTGCATGTCTCAATAGAAATTGAATCTGGGTGTAGAATGTCGATTTGCTCATCTACATACCCGATTCAGGCTAAATTTGGCTGCCGTGCAAATTAGGCCGAAGTTAGGTTTCAAGTTGGGAGTGTAGAAGCTACTGTGATGGAATTGGTAAGTAGGTCAGAGTTGAGCTTATCAACAGTATGGTACAGACACCGGCAGTACTTGTTCTGCTGGTGTCTTTTAAGTATGAAATTAAATTCTTGTGTAGGAATCCTGAGAAATATGACTGTGTGTTGCAGGAGTAAGCTATATTGTTATTAAGTGAGTAACAAAATGAAGGTTCCAAGTTTGAGCTCTGGCTCATGGGGTTAATTCCCATTCGAAACCAACCATTGGAAAATGGGTCTGGAATGAACTATATTCAGGCATTTCAGGCAGTACAACTTGTGATCCAGTAGGTGTCCTCCTCCCAACACCTTTCAATGGTAGAACATTCAATGGTAGATTCATGGAAACATAATCTGATGTTTGTGTTGAAATCACAGCCTGTAGATCATATTTCCTGGTGTGTGCGACACACGTCTAACGCCAAAATCCAGAAGGAGCGTCATATAAAGTGTAAGTGGCTGCAGGGTGTTTCCTCATTCCTTTAAATCATGGCTGTGTTTAAATGCTGTGTTCTCTGGCTGCTCATTATGTTTCTGACCAAAGTAGGTGAGTTCATTCATTGTGTGTTATTATTCAGGTTTTCTTTTTGACATTCATCATCTATTTCAGCATTTTCACTATGTTCCCCTACTTGGATTTATTAGGACTTTTGATACCTAACATATTAAGGAAACAAAAAAGCTGAAAGAGTTTCTGTTGCAATTTGTTTGAGGTTAAACCTTAGATTGCTTATACTATATATATCATGTAACATTGTATATCTTGTAACATTATATATTACGTGTGTGTCGGGGGTTTGGGTGGTCTGGCGGTGTGTTATTGCTTATCCACATTTTAGAGACATTTTAGTTAGATATTGATATACTACAACTAGTGTTGGAAAGTTACTTTTACATATTTTTTAGGGCTGGGACTTTAACTGATTAATTGAGATTAATTAATCACAGAAACAATAACATGATAAAAAAAAAAAAAAAAAATCGCACCTAGATTTTGCACCACAGAACCTTTTTCACTGAACATTTCAGGCATACCGACCATACCGGTGCACTCAATGGGAGAAGAAACCAATGGGTTACAATAAGGGCTGCCATCGATCCGAACTCCCTTTGGTCTGAAATTACTATCTCTAACCCTCACCCTCAACATAACACGTTGCAGTGTGGACACAGTTTTGATTAAGAAAAACTCACTCACATGCTACCAACCTGTTTTAATTGGCCAAAAAAATGCTTTGCGGGTCAAATATTGGTATGTGATTAATTGAGATGAATTAATTACAAAGCTTAAAATTCCCAGAGTCCCACCCCTAATATTTTTACTTCCCTGAACAATATATTACTTCGCTTGTTATGAATGTAACTACTTGACACAGTCAATTGTTTTCAAGGAAACAATATTTTCCTAACGACACTGGTCCAGTTGTTTTAAACTCGACTAGCCTACTTGCCAATTATTGCCATGGATATAATACTGATGGCCTGCCCATGCACAGTCAGACCTAATGAGCAATTATTGGTGGGGTTCCCTGATGGTTCCAGACCCACAGGAATGAGTCCAGGGGAACTGTGTGTGTGTGTGTGTGTGTGTGTGTGTGTGTGTGTGTGTGTGTGTGTGTGTGTGTGTGTGTGTGTTGTGTGTGTGTGTGTGTGTGTGTGTGTGTGTGTGTGTGTGTGTGTGTGTGTGTGTGTCAAATACAGACTGAATACTGGCCGCTGGGGCTATTTGACTTGAGGTGCCTGTCTGCCTGCAGATGGTCTGTTTTTTCAAAAGAGCGTGCATTGCCAGTTCTCTAGCAAAAACATCAGCGATGCTCTGTACCTGGAGAAGTTCTACTTCAACAAGATGCTGATAGCCATGTACAGCAGCGCCACGGGCAAGTACATTGGCTACAACAACAAAACCAAGCACCTTGCTGACGAGGCTAATGAGATCCCCGCCATCATGGAACAGCAGAGAAAAAACAGCTATGGCGACTGTTTCAGCCGCGTATCTGCTGGGTATGATCTACTGGGAGTTACTGGTGGGTACCTAGCTGAGCCAAATACTGACACAAATACAGACAACCTAAAGGGGTCCCACCATGCATTTGACATTTTGAAGATTTTTGGTCTTTTTCATCTTCTCCAGTTAATTTTTAAACGACCCTGGGCAGACCTTCTCAGATTTTTCCTAATGTGATGTCATATGCAGGGACAGCCCTTTAGTCACTGGTATGCATGGATCAGTCCCAGACAGTGGCCTTGTGGTTAGAGTGTCTGCCCTGAAACTGGGAGGCCGGGGTTCGATTCCTGGCTGGGTCATACGAAAGACTGTAATGCCACCCTGCTTGGAACTCAGCATCAAAGGGATGGATTTGGGGTCAAATCAATCAACTAATAATTCCCGAGCGCGGCGCGCACTGCGGCTCACCACTCCAAGAGATGGGTCAAAAGCGGAGAACTAATTTCACTGCGGTAACGTGGGTGACTAATCTGATAACCCACCTCCTCCCACTGTGGTTCAAGTAGGTGTCTCCCTGTAGGCCCTCCCACTAAGACTGAGGTGGAAATACAGAGGCCGACGGTGCCCCTGAAGTGTGGAGATTTGTGCTTTTTTACGTAAAATGGCTTGGAATATCATCGTGAGACAGAATGGAAATGATTGAATGAGTGATTGTCTAGGCTCTATTGGGTATAAAATGTATTAAAGGGCGAGTGGGCGACATTTATATAAAATACATTGGATTTTCAATTTGTGTTGGGTCCCCTTTAATGCACTGAGCTGCATTTAATCAGTGCCAAAATGTGCACTCGTTGTTGACATTTGTCACAGATGTACTATTATGAGTAATAGAAAAACACACAAAGAGCTAGCCTCAAATGACCATTATATAGGTCTGTAGCTCTGAGAGTCTAAAAAAGGGACCACTCTCTCTCGGAGCTGTGGGTGTTATAATGGCATGTACATATGACAGTCCTGATTTGCCACGGACGAAACCAAGTCTTGCCACCAACACATTTGTCTGTAGTGTAAGTATGTACCCTGGTTTGAACGTCCATTAACACGTGTGTGTGTGTGTGTGTGTGTGTGTGTGTGTGTGTGTGTGTGTGTGTGTGTGTGTGTGTGTGTGTGTGTGTGTCACCTAGTGCCGCCCAATGTCAGACTGAGTTTAGAAAGTCCAACCAGCAGCAGCAATCATTCTGGCCAACTTTTGTGCAGCGTTCACAACTTCTACCCTAAAGACATCCGAGTCACTTGGCTGAGGAACGGACAGGAAGTGACCTCACATGTCAGCTTCACGGAAGTGCTGCCCGAAGGAAACTGGTTGTACTTTATTCACGCGTACCTGGAGTACACACCCATGTTTGGAGACAAGATCACCTGTAAAGTGGAGCACGCCAGCCTCCGGAAGCCCTTGTTAACTGACTGGGGTAATTAATAAAATCAATATTAATATTAATAACAAGTAGAGTTAACCGTAATGTAGCGGCCATATGTAAGCCAAAGGGTGCACATTTGTGGGATTGATGTTTGCAGATCACAAACATGTATCTGATCTGAGATATTAGTTGCTTATTGACTAATTTGTTGTCGTTGGTGTTGTTGTCATTGTCACTTCCTACAGGTATGACAGAGTCCAAGACGTTTATGATAGTAGTTGGAATAGCTGTCCTGCTAGCAGGACTGATGGTTCTCATCGCTGGAATTATCTGCTACAAGAGGAGCACATCTGGTGAGACTAGGGAAAGAAAGAAAGAAAGAATAAAACAAAGACTAATATAAATTTGAACCTTTGTGTAAAATACAGGGTATACAGTTATAATTCTGTATTACTGTACTGTATTATAACTTTAGGCTGTATCTCTGATTTTTCCACAGCTGGACTTGTGCAGGTGCCACTAAGTGAAGGTACGTATACATTACTGTAGGCTTTATCTGAAAACATTACTCACAATGCATCATAGATTAGTACAGTGCCTTTCATTTCTCTACCTGCCTCTGTCTGCTTTACAGCATCGCCAACGAGAGATGAGACACCTGCCGTTCCACAGTGATGTTCACTTCACCAGTCTATGTACTAACTTGTGATTTAACAGTGAAACGTGACTGTGTAATAACTCTCCGTACATCACACTATACAGTAGACATTTTTGGATTGTATTCAGTATTTACAGTAGAGCTAAGGCAGGCAGCCAGACCATTATCATCTTTTGCCAATAAAGTTTAATTGCCAGGATATTAATGAGTGCTAGGCAGCTGCCGTTGTAACTGCCTAACTAAAAACTATTATTGGGCGGTGGAAAAGCTCCTCATCCGCTCTGCATAGTTTGACCCTAATACACACTAGACTCATCTACTCTGCAAAAGGTTTGTCTCTTCAAGCCATGTGACTTCCATTTATTTTATCCTGCTTTGGTGTATTGTTCATTGAGTATTTTAGGTTGTTGTATATTTGTTTTTGTGTTGGAGCTTTCGAGTTTATGTATTTGCATGGTGTGCAATGTATGCATGCACTTAACAAGACTGACAATAAAGTGATTCTGAAATGTGAAGTTGACATGTTTTTTTTTTCAAGGTGCTCAGCACCTGTATGATAATGTCCGATGTTATTTGTGGTATTCAGCTTTCCCCGTTCTCTGGCCCTACCGAGTTCACAGCACTGAGCAAAGATGTCATCTCTTAAAAACCGGTTAGCATGGCCTGATGCTTGGCTTCATGCAAGAGCAAATAGTATCTGTGACTTTTGCATTAAGAAATACCACACATGCAAGCTCAAGCAAAAGTGTTGGATTTATTGTTTTGAAATGCTACAGTAGCATGTTTTTGAAATGGTACAGTAGCTTATGCACCATGGCATAAGTCTCTTTCTAGATTCTTCAATATTGTGCACCTCTAGTGATTTTGAAATAAAGAGAAAACAAAAAGGGCTGCCAAAGCAGACAACCTGCAACACTCCATATTACAACTATCCTTCCAGGTGCAAGGCTCAGCAGTACATTAGAAAAAGATGAAAATACCAGCAATCATGAAATGTCCCTTTTGGATTCTTTATTTATTTACCGCTGGTGAGCAGACAAGACATGCGTTTCATTTATATAGAGGCAATCAAAGGAGTTGAATGGAATGTGAAGTCGTCCTTTGTTGAGGAGGAGGAGGAAGTAAACACAGGTTACACCAGCGCTGTCGACAGACAGTGTGTCTCTGCTGACTGCATGTGAACCACATTACTGCTGAGAGATGAAGAATCCTATCACCACCATCCTCCTCTTCATCTCACTGACTTTCACCATCTGCTACGCCACTACTCAAAGTAAGAAAAGTGAGACAATTTAATAATGATGATGATAATATTAATAAAATGTTGGCCAATACATTTATACAAAGGGCCGGATAAACAGTGACGGTTGTATTAGTTGCATAACATAACATGTCGTACTTGCAAAGAGTAATTGTAATTACATGCACTTCACTTGAAAAATAAATATCTGTCACTTCACTTGAAAGTGTTTTTTCTCTTTTTCCCCATTTATCTGCCTACATTCCATTTTATTTTTACCAGAGAATCTTGAAGTCAATTGTGTTTCTTTTTATTTGACAACTTAATTTTACATTATGTTGTTATCATTCATTACACCTGTCAAACAATAACATAATAACAACACAATAGCATCATAAGTAACTAAAGTACATATACATTGTTGTACATCATCTGTAATGCCGGTATTACTTTTACTTACACAAGTAAAAGTAGTCCTGCAAGTGGAACTTGCCCAAGACATTATTGTTTCTGACAATCAAATTCATACAATGTAGTTTTAGTCATATGTGGAGTCCTCCTGGTGTACACAAGCTTATCAGCTTCTCAATGTCAGCCTGCCTGGCTGCCTGGTAAAAATGTACCTTTTTCCAACATGTAGAACAACAACAGCAACAAAAATTCACCCCACGCCCAAATCAGCTTATGGACCTCAGAGCATACCCACTGGGAATGTTTCAACATGGATTGAAATGCATTTAATGCAGACTCACTTTACATGGGTTCACATCTTTACCAAACTGACGTTGACTGACACATTCATTTAATGAGCCCTTCTCAAAACAGTTTGTTCACTGTCCAATACCAATCCAAATACTTTAGCAACTGTTGCTATCCAGGTCAAGCTTTCCTGAATCCTGGTTAAGCTTTCCTTTTCTAATGTGGCTATTGGACAACGCCGCATTGGGGAGGGAATTACTGAAGGACTAATTGAATTTGATTTGTTTTTCCTTTCAGTTGCCCATCATGCTCAGTATATGATAGGCTGCTTTGACAATGACAAGAGCACTGAGATAGAACTGAGCGCTGACGGCGACGAGGTGTTCTACGTGGACTTCAAGAGAGGAGATCTGGTGCTCACCTACCCGCCATTCTTCAGTTCCGTTGTGCCCTCAATCTTCGATAGGAAAGACCTGTTCGGCGATGCCATAAGGAACAAGAGAGTGTGTCATGACCTGCTGTGGGTCATGACCGACATGGAGAAGCATCCGCCTGAAGCACTAGGTAAAGCATATGGGGGTTCTCAACGTTTTTCACCTACATGCGGAGGTACCCCTGGCAATGCTTTAGAAAATAGATGTGTTAATAGACATGTTAAATAAAAAAAATGGCACCTTTAGCTTCCTTTGGACCCTTTGTTACAGTAAAAAAATAAGTAAGCTTTAACAAATTTTATTTAAAAATACTTCAAATTTGTAGTCTAGGGCTGACTGTACTTCACTTTCTGTGGGGCCTAGTGTCTATACGCTACAGCCCTCTCCCTAATCCACCAGGAGGAGCAGTACACCAAAGCATTATGTGAATCGTAGTCCAGAGCCCTGACTTTTTTTTGGCAAAATTTGTGAAGTCCCTTTTTGTGTTTTTACCAAAGAAAGTCACTCTCCTTAGTGCACATTTAAATGTAGTGTTTCTCCACCCAACAGAAGCTCCTGACAGTTTCCTGTACCCAACAGAGGAGGTGGAGCTGGGGGTGAAGAACACACTCATCTGCTACATCAGACACTTCTTCCCTCCGACCATCCAGGTCAGCACTGCACACAAGTACTACTGGTCCTATATGACTGCAACTATACTAAAACATCATTTTGAATTAAAACCGGTAAATTTGACAAAGAGATTCCCATTGTTCATCAACGTTTCATACAAAATATATTTAGAGACCATTAATCCTCTGACAAAGTCAACTCGGATCATGACAAAATAAAAAATAAAACTGCGTCCGAACAGATATAAAGAACAGATTATAAAGAATACTTTTGTTTTATAGATTTTCTTCCTTTAATTATTTGTCTGGCCCAATAATTTTAGTTTGTTATCATGATTTGTCAAACTATTCAAAAGACTAACTAAAATCCTAAAATGCTGTCAAAATCAACACAGCTTCTTACACAATGATGCTCAAAATTGTCCTGTAGTGTAGTAGCCTATACTGTAGCCTAGTGTAGCTAGACTTATCTGATAAATTGCAAAGGCAGATAAGTGTGTTATTATCTGGCTATATGCAATGCATATTGAAAAGCTGAAAGACATGAAACAGCATGGCAGCTTACAGCTACCCTGTGGGCAGGTTAAAACTAACCAGTGGTTTCCGGTGACACTTTTGGTTATGTTTTAGGGTTTGGGTCTTGGGGTAGGGCGTTCGGCTATTGCCTGTCGTTCGGTTAGTATGTGGGACCAAACACAGTACAAACATACTTGTCCTCCACCGTACTGCAGGTGACCTGGACCAGGAACGGTGAGGTGCTGAGCGGAGCGTCTCTGAGCCGCTTCTTCCCTGAGGAAGACGGAACCTTCCACCAGTTCTCCTCACTGGACTTCATTCCCCAGCAGGGAGATGAGTACAGCTGCAGTGTGACACACCCTGCCCTGGAGCAGCCCGCTGTCACATTCTGGGGTCAGTATATACCAAGGCACATTCTGACTTTGTTTTTTCTACTACCACTTTTACATGACTGGCTGCCTCTAGCACTGCCTCTAGTGCCTCTAGGCAACATGCCTAACCCATGCCTGAGGAAGGTCAAAGGACCGAAACGTTGCTTAATGACTATTAAATGCTTTTGATCCAGCAAGTGGCAGTCTCTCCTTCTCTTACTAGCTGATAAACACATGAAATACCGGAAAGAATTACAGCACTTCATCTTTAAAATCTACCATCTCCCAAAATCTTACAGCAAACAACTTTATCCACAATAGGGTGGAAGGAGGAGAGATAACAGCCAAATGGTGATCAACATAACAGTTATTATACATTCCATGTGTATACTATTGTGTATACCTCTTGTAATTTTAGTAATGCAGATGTTTAGCATTTTAATCAGAGCAGCTGAAACCCCTACTGGTGGTCCCCACTGATGAGTCTTGTTGTGCCTCTGGTGTCATTGTGATTTGTTGCCTACAGAGCCAGAGCCCGAGCAGGTGTTGAAGGACAGTAGTGCACCAGTAGTGATCCTGGCACTAGGACTGATTGTGGGCATTCTGGCCGGAGCAGCGGGAATGTTCCTGCTGGTCAAGAGTGGCCGTGTGTGTCCACCATCAGAGGGCGTGCTGTGATGACGCGGAGGCCGTATGATGATGCATTTTGAGTGTTTAGGTCTGCTATTTTCGGCACACAGCGTCACAACATCATACAGCTCATATAATTATGAAGGACCAGTGTCAGAATCCCGACTTTGTGTGTGGTCTGGAAAAAAGTTGACTTTTACTTTGTTTTATATTCTTTTCTTCCCCTGTCTCTCCTTTCCCCCATTTTCTCCTCCACTGCAGGTTAGAAGTCACCAGCCACCTCATCTGGCAATTATCAGCCTGTTACCTTGATTCCACCCTCATCCAATCATCATCACCTGCTGCCTATAAAAGGCCCACTTCCACCTGTGCGCATGCACCAGTTGAACCAGTTCATTTGTTTGCTGTTGTGCAGCCCTGTCTCTGCTTCTTCCTTTCTGGTCTCCCTTTTGGTCCCTTGGCAAACCTTATGTTTTAGTTTTTATGTTCTCCTGCTAATGTAAATCTATTGTAGGCCTATATGCCGTGCCCTGTCTGTCTTTTGTGTCACCTAGCTGCTTCGTTAACTTATTAATTTGTTGTTATTATTTTGGCAACACCTGTGTCCCCTGGTAGTAGCTTAACTGTTTAATGTGTGTTTGTGCAGCTTGTAAATATTGTAAATATCCTACTTGAAAAAAAGTAAAGAGTAAAAACACAGACTTTTTCAGCTATCGTGTGCTCACACCCTCATGGGGTCAATTCCCATTGGGAACCAGCCAATGGAAAATGGGTCTGGATGAACTACTACAGCAGGGGTTTTCCAACAGGTGGTCCGGGCACCACCAGTGGTCCTTGAGAGGGTTCCAGGTGGTCCCCAGGCTAAATGATGGAAAGTTGGTTAACCAGATGTAACTCTTGAGAATGTAAAAATGAAACCAAATGGACCCTGGCATTTGGTTTCATTTTCACACTCTCAAGAGTTAAAATATCCATCATCTGAATTAGCACTATTTAATTAAGAAGTCTACACTGTTTTGTTTGCAAAATCCAGCCTGGAATTGTGAACAAAACCAAAAGAATTCTTTAATTAGTTTTAGGTCTTTGAGCCTAAAATGCCATGGAATGGTGGTCCGTGGCTCAAATGCTGAATAAACGGTGGTGATCCCTGGTGTCAGAAAGGTTGAAAACCCCTGTACTACAGTATATTGTACTTCAGGCAGTACAACTTGTCATCCAGTAGGTGTCCTCCTCCCAACACCAGCGTGTGTTCAATGGTAGATTCATGGAAACATAATCTGATGTTCAAATCAGTGTCACAGATTGTCTTTCCTGGTGCGTGCGACACCGTCAACGTCCAGAAGGCGCTTCATATAAAGTGTAAGTGGCTGCAGAGTGTTTCCTCATTCCATCATGGCTGTGTTTAAAGGTAGGGGAAGTGATTTCACTTTTGTCAGATATCACCCCAAAAAAAATTTTTTTCTGTTAAAATGCTCTATTATAAGGTGTGGAAACCAAATATGGAGTTTCCCCCTCCCCCATGTTAGCAGAGGAGCTAATAAAAGTTCCCCAGGTCACCACCAATTCTCCTCCAATCAGGAGCGAGCAGCAGGTTCACATAGTGTAGCTACTGTTGGGGGCCCCTAGTGCACCAGGCTGGTACTACACCATGAATTTCAAATCACTTCCCCTACCTTTAAATGCTCTGTTCTCTGGCTGCTCGTTATGTTTCTGACCAAAGTAGGTGAGTTCATTCATTGAGTGTTATTATTTAGGTTTTCCTTTTGACATTTGAGAGTATATATCATGTAACATTATAGCCTATTACGTGTGTGTGCGGGTTTGGGTGGTCTGGCGGTGTGTTATTGTATATTCACATTTTAGAGACCAGTTTTGATATACTACAACTAGTGTTGGGAAAGTTGCTTTTACATATAATTATAGTTACTTCCCTGAAAATTAATATATTACTTCACTTGTTCTAAAAGTAACTACTTTATTTCACAAAAATAATAAGACATTCAATCGTTTTCAAGGAAACAACATTTTCCTAATGGCACTGGTCCAGTCGTTTTAAACTCGACTAGCCTACTTGCCAATTATTGCCACTTACAGTATGGCAATAAATAGTACAATATCCAGAATCACAGGATGGATATAATACTGATGGCCTGCCCATGCACAGCCAGACCTAAAGTAATTAAACTATGTTAAATTATGTTGACGTTATGCCCTATAGAAGATACTTTTTCTCATGTGGAGTGTTGTTTCACTCTGGGAGTACACCCAGCACACCATGTCAGTTCACATGGGATGGCATAGACAGGAAGAGACTAAGAACACATAATACTAACCTAATTGGGATAAACATATACATTTTATGTGTTTATCCCTAATTGGGATAAACACAAATACTAACCTAATTGTAAACCACCATGTTTTCCTTGGGGCATCTGCTCGTTCAGGAAGGTGGAGGCACCGACATACGAACACTGAATACCTTATCATCCTGGATGTTTTGACTTACTACTTCTTTCCATCATCAAATCTGATGCTGTAAATGGAGTGTGATGGGTCTGAGTGTTGGCTTCCTCTATATGAAGTGTTTTTATGAAATTATAATATATTACACTCTCCTTTTATGAATTCCTGTTTTCTTACATTTACCATATTGTTTTATTTCAATTTTAATATTAATGCTGATTTACAGTGTAATTGAAGTAGCTCGTTTATTTATGCATCTTCAAAACAAAACACCTGTGTGAAGTGAGCAATTACTGGTGGGGTTCCCTGATGGTTCCAGACCCACGGGAATGAGTCCACAGGTTGTTGTGGTTGTTTGTCTGTGTATTTGTGCGTGTATGTGAGTGCATGTGTTAGGCTGCACAACAGAGACACTTGGTTGTGGAAAAACAACCAAATGCTATTTCATGTGTGAAATGCGCTATGGGATGTCATACTCAAGTACACAGTGGGTCAAAGTAGAACAATTGGCAGAAGTCGAGGTTCAGACTTTGTTTCAACAGATGAACACGTGTCACAAGGAAGGGCGTCCCAGGCAAATAGCAAAAAAGTAATGTCCCTTAATAGCAAAACACATGCAAATATGAAGCTGCCTGCACAAAAACTGAAAATGCATTATTAAAGTTTGGTTTCCAGCTCTTCAAGCACTGCTTTCATGGCAAAAGTAAACTCAGTAAAACTATACCTAACTCTCGCCCTAAGCTTAACCTCTGTAAAGCCTTGAGGGAACATAGAGCTGAGGGAACATAGACATGACCCCAAAATGGGAAGTAAATCAATTGAGTTGAGAAAGTAAAATAATGAGTTGCCAAGAAGTAATTAAATATCATCCTGCGGGCTAAAGACAACTAAAACACGGGTCTGATTTGGCCCCTGGGGCTATTTGACTTGAGGTGACTTGCCTGTCTGCCTGCAGATGGTCTGTTTGGTCATGGCATCGTGCATTGCCAGTTCTCTAGCAAAAACAGCAGCGATGCTCTGTACCTGGAGAAGTTCTACTTCAACAAGATGCTGATAGCCATGTACAGCAGCGCCACGGGCAAGTACATTGGCTACACCAACGACACCAAGCGCTACGCTGACGAGGCTAACAAGAACCCCGTCATCATGGAACAGCAGAGAAAAAACAGCTACAACAGCTGTTTCAGCCGCGTATCCGCTGGGTATGATCTACTGGGAGTTACTGGTGGGTACCTGAGCCAAATACTGACACAAATATACGGTAGACACCTTAAAGGGGTTCCAGCATGAATTTGACCTCTCAGATTCTTTCCTAATGTGATGTCATATTCAGGGACAGCCCTTTAGTCACTGGTATGCATGGACAGTCCCCACCTCTTCCCACTGTGGTTCAAGTGGGAGAGTGTCCCCTGTATGCCTTCTCACTGAGATTGAGGTGGGAGGAAATACAGGGAGCGACGGTGCCCCCAAGGTATGTAGATTTGTGCTATTGCATAAAATATCTTGGAATATCACCATTAGACATGATGGTAATTAAAGTACATAGGCTCCATTGGGTATGAAAAGTATTAAAGGGTGGCATTTATATAATACATTGGATTTTCAATTTGTGGTGGGTCCCCTTTCATGCACAGGCATTTAATCAGCGCCGAAACGTGCACTTGTTGGCATTTGCCACGGAAGTACAATATGAGTAACGGACAAACACATAACGATGACCATTACCTGTAGGTCTGTAACTGAGTGTGTAAAAAAAAGCAACCAATCCACACTCAGTGTTATGGGTGTATTTTAATAAACAAAATGCTATGGGTGTCCTTGAAAAAACAAAATGCACATAATGCTATGTGCCATAGCGTCAGTAAATTGAGTCTTGATGATAAAAATAAGAATGTTATAATGGCATGTAAAACGACATAGTCCTATGAGATTTGCACGGACGAGCTAGACCAAGTCTTGTATGTACCCTGGTTTGAACATCCAGTCAGTATTTAACATTGTGTGTGTGTGTGTGTGTGTGTGTGTGTGTGTGTGTGTGTGTGTGTGTGTGTGTGTGTGTGTGTGTGTGTGTGTGTGTGTGTGTGTGTGTGTGTGTCACCTAGTGCCGCCCAACGTCAGACTGAGTTTAGAAAGTCCAACCAGCAGCAGCAACCATCCTGGCCAGCTGGTGTGCAGCGTTCACAACTTCTACCCTAAAGACATCCGAGTCACATGGCTGAGGAACGGACAGGAAGTGACCTCACATGTCAGCTTCACCGATGTCCTGCCCGACCTGAACTGGCTGTATCAGACGCACGCCTACCTGGAGTACACACCCATATATGGAGAAAAGATCACCTGTAAAGTGGAGCACGCCAGCCTCCGGAAGCCCTTGTTGACTGACTGGGGTAATTAATAATATTAATCACAAGAACAATTAACCGCAATGTAGTTTAATAACACGATAGATGTAGTTTGCTCTAACATAACCTGTCATATGTAAGCCAAAGGGTGGACATTTGTGTGATTGAGGTTTGCACCTGACAAACATGAATCTGATCTGAGATATTAGTTGTTTATTGACTAATTTGTTGTTGTTGTCATTGTATTCCTACAGGTATTACAAAGTCCCAGAAGTTTATGATAGTAGTGGGAATAATTGGTCTGCTAGCAGGACTGATGGTTCTCATCGTTGGAATTATCTGCTACACGAGGAGCACATCTGGTGAGTCTATGGAAAGAAAGAATTAATATCAAAATGAACCTTTGTGTAAAATACAGGGTATACAGTTATAATTCTGTATTACTGTACTGTATTATAACTTTAGGCTGTATCTCTGATTTTTCCACAGCTGGACTGGTGCAGGTGCCACTAAGTGAAGGTACGTATACATTACTGTAGGCTTTATCTGAAAACATTAGTCACAATGCATTATAGATTATTACAGTACCTTTCATTTCTCTACCTGCCTCTCTCTGTTTTACAGCATCGTCAACGAAAGACGAGACACCTGCCGTTCCACAGTGATGTTCACCTTCACCAGGCTTAAACCACATACAGTTTGTTGTAGACTAGTGATTTAACGGTGAAAAGTGACTGTGTAATAACTCTGTGAACTTTGCACTATTCAGTACTACACTTGCTTTAACTGGCATTTTTGCCTCGTGTTCAGTATTTATAATAGAGCTAAGGCAGGCAGCTGATAGCCTGGCTAAAGCCAGACCGTATATTCAGCTTTTGCCAATAAAAGTTTAATTATTAAACTATTAATTAATACAGCTGCCTCTGTAACTGCCTAACAAACTAAAAACTATTATTGGATGGTGTATAAGCTCCTCGCCCGCTCTGTGTAATTTGACCCTCACCCACACTAGACTCGCTTACTCAGTAACAAGTTGGTCTCATGATGTGACTCCCATTTTTTGCATCGCTAAAATGTCATTCCTGCTTTGGTATATTGTTCATTGAGTATTTTAGGATGTTGTATGATTGTTTTTGTATTGGAGCTTCCAGTTTATGTATTCGTATGCAGTGTATTCATGCATCTTAAAACAGTGCATGTAAGAGTGACAATAAAGTGAATCTGAAATTTGAAGTTGACAGGCGTTTTTCAGGGTGCTCAGCACCTGTATGATAATGTCAGATATGTCATTCATGGCATTCAACTATATCTTACCATGGTCAGGCCTGGTTTTCCCCGTTCTCCGGCCATACTGAGTTTGGCAAGCATAACGTCATCTCTTTTAAAACCGGTTACAGCCTGGCCTGATGCATGGCTTCATGCCAGTCTGTCACACAATCTTACCACCAAGTAAATCTGTATTTGGTATACAAATACCACATTTAACTGATGGATCTTAAGCAGAGCACACATGCAAGCTCAAGCAAAAGCGTTGGATTTATTGTTTGCATATCAAATATTACAGTAGCTTATGAATTATGCAGCATGGCACAGTGTCTTTATTTCTGTTGCTCAGCAGTACATTAGAAAAAGAGGGAAATTCCCATAATAGGCTTTACCATACCAGTAAAAAACTAAAACATCATTTTACACTATTGTGCTAAATTGCTGCTATAGTGTGGAGAGATGTGGAAACTGCCGAATCCTACTGCCACAGCCTGACACAAGTCTCATCGGTCTTATTGGCCTTTTTAAAAACAACAAGTAACATATAAAATGCCAGTTTTGTACTTTGCTCCTTAATACAAAGGCAATCAAAGAGGAGGTGAATGGACTGTGACGTCGTCCTTTGTTGAGGAGGAGGAGGAGGAAGTAAACACAAGTTACACCAGCACTGTCGACAGACTCCAGTGTGTCTCTGCTGACTGCATGTGAACCACCTTACTGCTGAGAGATGAAGAATCCTATCACCACCATCCTCCTCTTCATCTCACTGACTTTCACCGTCTGCTGCGCCACTACTCAAAGTAAGAAAATTGAGACAAAAATTATTATCACCATTATTAAATTGAGACAATTTAATAATGGTGATAATTTTGATAAAACGATAAAACGGGCAATATGTTTATATAAAGGGCCGGATAAGCAGTGACATACTGTCATACTTGCAAAGAGTAATTTTAATTCACTAATTTTAGTTCACCAATTAAAATTTAAGTTTTTTTTAAAAGATTTTAAAAAGAAATATGTGTCACTTCACTTTAACAAAAATAAAGTGCCTACATTCCATTTTTTTTTTACCAGAGAGTCTTGAAGTCAATTTTGTTTCTTTCTGACAACATTTTTTTTTTTTAATATTATGTTACTATTACACCTATCAATAACATAGCATCATAAGTAACTCCGTACTGGAGTAGCCTTTTCACTTGATAGTTCAAGTACTTTAACAACCTAGAAGACTGCATTTATATGTATTCATTATTTTACAGTAGGCTATATACAGTATAAATTGTGATACATCATCTGTAATGCCGGTATTACACAAACTTGTAAGTAAAAGTAGTCCTGCACTAAGCAGAACTTGCCCAAGTTATTATTCTTTCTGACAATCAAATATTCATACAATGTAGTTTTAGTCATATGTTGAGTCCTCCTGGTGTACACAAACTTATCAGCTTCTCAATGTCAGCCTGCCTGGCTGCAGTGATAAGGTCTGCAGTTACCAAAGCATGTTGTGCCTTGGTGACCCCTTGTGGCCAAATATGCTACAGCCTCTTCCAGGAGACAGACCTTCTCATAGTCTTTGTCCTATACTCCCAAGTTGAATTTCTAGTCAACCCCCCCAACTCGTAATATGACTTCAAATGTGCATGCTTATATAATCAATCATTACCAACAAAGATGACATGTCATTCAACTGTTCAAATGATTTCCTATTAAGATACGTGGCTTGTTCCATGTAGAAGAGTATCCCTGTTTGTAGGCCTACTGGGATTTCCAAATCAGTTTATGGACCTCAGGCCATACCCACTGGGAATGTTTCAACATGGATTAAAACACATTTAATGCAGACTCACTTTACATGGGTTCACATCTTTACCAAACTGGCTTTGACTGACATTCGTTTCATTGAATTCATTTGTTCTTTCAGTTGCTCATTCAGTTCAGTATCTGGTGGGCTGCTTCGACAACAGCACTGAGATAGAACTGAGCGTCGACGGCGACGAGGCGTTCTACGTGGACTTCAAGAGGGGAGATCTGGTGCTCACCTACCCGCCGTTCATCAGCACCATGGTACCCTCCATCTTCGATAGGAAGCACATGTTCGCCAACGCTAAGAAGAACAAGAGAGCATGTCACGACCTGCTGTGGGCCATGATCGACGCGGAGAAGCATCCGCCTGAAGCACTAGGTAAAGCATATGGGGGTTCTCAAAGTTTTTCGCCTACATGCGGAGGTACCCCTGGAAATGCATTAGACAATAGATATACCATCTCACAATGTGTCACCTCACAATGCATCAGAGGTTGAAAATTGGTCATTTTCAAACGGTGTATACAGGTGACAGGTCCGGCTGTGATGGGTTAACATGAAGGTTTGGCCTTCATGTTAGATTCCACGCTACTTCCAGGATTACATGTTGTCGCAGTAAGACAGCCCTCCACCTAATCCACAAGGAGGATCAGTGCACCAAAGCAATATGGGAATCGTAGTCCAGAGCCCTGACCTTTTTTTTTAAGGGGGTGGGATGCTCGCCAGCGCGAGAGGGAGGGGGGGGGGGGGGGGGGGGGGGGGTTGTCTTTTTACCAAAGAAAATCACTATCCTTAGTGCACGTTTAAATGTTGTGTTTCTCCATCCAACAGAAGCTCCTGACAGTTTCCTGTACTCAACAGAGGAGGTGGAGCTGGGGGTGAAGAACACACTCATCTGCTACGTCAGACACTTCTACCCTCCGACCATCCAGGTCAGCACTGCACCCAAATACTACTGGTCCTATATGACTGCAACTACTAAAACATCATTTTGAATTAAAACCGGCAAAGCATTTGACGAAGATTCCCATTGCCCATCAACGTTTATATTTAGAGATCAGAAAATGAATTCTCTGACAAAGTCAACTCGGATCATGACAAAAATCAAATAAAAATGCGGCAGAGCAAATAATTATAAAGAATACTTTTCTGCTATAATTTTTCTTCCTTTAATTATTTGTCTGCGGCCCAATAATTTTAGTTTGTCATGATTTTATCAAACTATTGAACAGACTGAATTGCTGTCAAAATCAACACAGCTTCTTAAACAATGGAGTCAAAATCGTCCTGTAGTGTAGTAGCCTATAGCCTAGCTAGACTTACTGTATCTGGTAAATTGCAAAGGCAGATAAGTGTGTTATCGTCTAGCTATATGCAATGCATATTGAAAAGCTGAAAGACATGAAACTGCATGGCAGCTTACAGCTACCCTGTGGGCAGGTTAAAACTAACCAGTGGTTTCTGGTGACACTTTTGGTTATGTTTTAGGGTTTGAGTCTTGGGGTAGCGCGTCCGGCTATTGCCTGTCGTTTGGTTAGTATGTGGGACCAAACATGGTTCAAACATACTTGTCCTCCACCGTACTGCAGGTGACCTGGACCAGGAACGGTGAGGTGCTGAGCGGAGCGTCTCTGAGCCGCTTCTTCCCTGAGGAAGACGGAACCTTCCACCAGTTCTCCTCACTGGACTTCATTCCCCAGCAGGGAGATGAGTACAGCTGCAGTGTGACACACCCTGCCCTGGAGCAGCCTGCTGTCACATTCTGGGGTCAGTATATACCAAGGCACATTCTGACTTTGTTTTTTCTATACTACTGTCAATATTCAGACTATCGAGGACCTATACACATAAACACTTTTTCATGATTTGTCCGGCCTCTAGCGCCTCTATGAGACGTGAGGAAGGTTGAAGGACCGAAACGTTGCTTAATGACTATTAATGCTTTT
>CM076986.1:10430911-10483411 GCA_039105355.1 Benthosema pterotum
TTTTCCTGTGATTCAAGGACTGGCTTCCCTGCCTTTGGGGCCATGTTTTGTGCGGGTTGGAAATCCAATCCCAGCACCTGATTGGCCAACAGCCCTGTCAATCACTTCGACCACAACGCCATCTGCTTTCTTAGGGGTTCATATGAGCCAATCACCGTTAAGACTGCTGCTTTGATAACGCCCTTCCTAGAAACTGCTGTGGTAGAGAGGGACTTCAGTCTGAATAATGAAGTGAATTCAGACTGAGGTCAGGCTAATTTTGATGGGCTGTGGTGGCCAAAAATGTAAATTTAAAGGTTTTTGTCATAACTCCCCCTGCAATATATGTTTATCAAAGCCTAATCACAACTAATTGTGTGACAAATAATGTATTTGTCAACAGGAAGAGGGAGGGAGAGAACGGGAGGGACATGCAGCAAAGGTTGTCATGAGCAGGACTCGAACAAGCAACAGGCTATGTTACATGCCATGTATAGTGTAAGGTTGCTTAGTATTCTTCCCCTGTCTCTCCCTCATCCTCTGCAGGTTTGAAGTCACCAGCCACCTCATCTGCCAATCATCAGCCTGTTACCTTGACTCCACCCTCATCCAATCACCATCACCTGCTGCCTATAAAAGCCTCAGCTCATTCTCTCAACCAGCTTGTTTTCAGTGTTGTAGTCCTGTACCTGCAGGACTACAACACTGCCTTTTTCTCCTGCAAATGTAATTTTTTATCGCATATGCCCTGGCTTGGGACAGAGGCCTCTATACATAGGCACCACGTAGGTTGAACCTTGTTAAGCACACTAGGTGTAGCTGCCTCCAGAAAGCCAGCCGAATTTAAGTTGATTTTTCTAAATAATTATTTAAGTGAAGAGGTTCAAATGTTTTTTCTTTTGGTCAACTTCTGTCATGTTGTGTTTCTGTTTCTACCTGCAAGGGGCAGTAGTGTGTTATTTACCTGGGTTAAGGTCACAGTAACCTGCACAAGCTGCAGCCTACTCTGTTTATTGAGCAGCACAGCTGCTGTGGGGTAGCTGATTAGGCCAGAGCAGAGCAGCTCAGCTCATTCTCACCACAGAGCTTCAGCGTGCAACAGACTAAGTGCATTGCTGCTGCCATTCAAAGACTAAGATACAGAAGTTACAGAAGTTTCCTCCGTTTTCCCCCAATGTGGATGCGGCCAATGAGGTTTGTTTTGTGCATTTGTTTTATTGTAATTTGTTTGTTTGTTTGTACATGATTGTTCTCTATGAGAATTGTTTGTATTGACTGTATGTTTGTTATTTATGTTTTTCCCCAGTTCTCACGGCATTTGCCACTCGGCATTTGGCAATTGGCATTAAAGGCATTTAAGCTACGGCGTTTATGTCAATAAATGTCTGTTTATAAGAACACCTTGTGCTCGCATTGATTCCACGGACGGGGCTACAGTGAGAACTCAGCCTGCTCGACACGAGGTGAAAGGGGCCTGCCTGGCCTATCGTCGACCGAGCTGCAAGCAAGTTTCCATGGTTCACCACGGTGACTTCCAGCATCGAGCAGATAAGACTGTGCTTATACCAGGAGCCCAGCAGCAACAAGAAGAGTTCAGAGAGCTTTGGATGGTTATGCCAACAAGAAGTAACATTTAAAACAAGTTAGATGTTTATAAGTGGAGTAACCTACTCACTGCTTTAAAGGGACTCTATAAGTGCTTAAAGGGATAGTTCGGGTATTTTGCACATGTTTTTCTGTGTTCAAGTTGTTGCTGATTTCACAACAGTCATTTACTATTAAGCAAGTTTGAAGTGTAAATGACATGTAAAGACTCTCAAGTGCTAAAGGGTGAAATATTTTGATGTTACTCCATTGATTTCATCATAAGTGGTTATTTAAGTGACTATATTGCAAGCAAGAGCGATATAAGTTACTAAGTGCTAAGAAGAAGTGTAATCCATTACTTTGGGTTTCATTTAAGTTCATGACGATTGTGAATTGATTTACGATGCTTAAGCAGCCTAGTTCTAAAATACTTGGTTAAAAATACTTCATTCCAAGTGAAAACAAGTTCATTAAGGGAATTCAATACATTTTAAAAGTTTTCTAAAACAGTTTTAGTTCAACTAAAACCCAAGTTAATTGCAAGTGTTGCATTCTAAAACCGTTGCAATATTTTCATTTAAAAGGCCAGTTAATTTAACTGTTTTTTGTGTTCAAGCTTAAAGCTACTAAATAGGAAGGCTACTTAGGTCAATTCAAACAATACCAAGATGTCTGTGCATGAAGCCAGTCCAGCAGATTTAAACAGTACCGTTGCAGTTGAGGGGTTAGTGCACCAGTCTAACGACACTGATACTGCACTTTTAGACACTAACACACTCAAGGAAGCTGAGGTACTACAAGAGGAGCCCAGTGCATCAGAAGAGAAAGAAGATGATGCAGAGGAACTGCGAAGAAGCCAAAGAACCCGAAAGCTCACTGAAAAGGGTCAAAGCCTCGAAGCTGACAGGATAAGAAATATCCAGCATCGCTTCACGACTTCCTATGAGAAATGGAAATCAGTTGCCAAGGAGGCTAAGGAAGCTTTCAATGGACCTCTATCCAATGACATATTGGAAAGCATTATCACCAAGATCAGCTGTGCCGAGAAAGATGTAACTCGAGCATATGATGACTTGCGGCGACACGTTACACCTGAAAATCAGACCCGTCGTCGTGTTGACGCTTGTGTTGCAGTGTCAGAGAAGTTCCTGACACGTGCTGCTAATCGCAAGGACAAAGATCAAGATGCTTCAAGTGAGCTTAGCTCCAAGTTCACTTTCGGTGCCAGTCAGATTTCTGCATCTGCAAGTAGGCCGACCGTAAGATCCAAGCACTCAAGCCTGTCTGCTGCAAAGAAACAAGAAGCTGCAGCAGAGCTAGCAGCAACTCAAGCCACTTTAGAAGTTCTAGATGCAATGGAACTTGAGAGGCAGCAGCTTGAAACACTTGAAGCTGAAAACAGACAAAGGTTAGCACAGCAAGAAGCAGAGAATGCTGCCATGCAAAGAGCTTTAGAAGAAAAGCGCAGGCAGTTGGAGCGCTTAGACGCAGTCAAGAAAATGAATGCTGCAAAAGCACGACTACAAGTCTATGAACAAGAACTGCACTCAGATGACGACATATCAGAGTTGCTGAACGACAGCAAATCTGTGCAACTGAGATCCGCACCTAAGTCCCAGGGTCTGCCAGTGCAAGGTGTGACACAACAAGTCTCACATGCACAGTCAGCTATGATAACCCAAACGACCTCAAGGGGCCAGCCTGCTACTAATGCCCAGCAGGTGACACAAGCAGTCATGAGCCAGTCTACTGCTCAGCAAGAGGATGGTGCTACATCAATCGCTAGAGCAATTGCCGAGTCCATCAGTTCTAGCCGACTTCCTGTACCAGAGCCTTCAGTTTTCAGTGGGGATCCACTAAGATACAAAGACTGGAAGATGTCCTTTGAAACGTTGATTGGCAGAAAGAACATTCCAGTAAACGAAAAGGTATACTACCTCCGCCAGTACGTCGGCGGACCGGCAAAGAAGGCCATTGAGGGTTATTTCCTGTTAGGCACAGAAGCAGCCTATCAATCAGCATGGGACATACTTGAAGAAAGGTATGGAAGCTCATTCGTGATAGCTAAGGCCTTCAGGGATAAACTTACTGCGTGGCCAAAGATCGGACCCAGAGACAGCGTGGAACTGAGAGACTTCGCCGACTTCCTGCAAGGCTGTCAATCAGCAATGTCACAAATCAAAGGCCTTGAAGTCTTAAACGATTGCGCTGAAAATCAGAAACTACTTACCAAGCTCCCTGATTGGCTGACAGCAAGTTGGAACAGAAAGGTCATCGAGAACCTAGAAGAGTGTCAGGAATTCCCCAGCTTCGAACAATTTGTTAAGTTTGTCACGAAGGAAGCCAAGATCGCCTGCAATCCAGTGACCTCTCTTCATGCTTTGAAGTCCAGTGATGGTGAGAAGGTGAAGACAACATCAAAGACAAGAACTGTTGGTGCGAAGGTACTGGCAAGCACATCTGAAGAGAAACCAGGTGCTAAAGGATGTGTCTTTTGTGAGAAGTCAAATCACAGCATTCACACATGTCGAAAGTTCATGGCCAAGTCAGTTGCAGAACGAGTCAAGTTCGTGCAGACCAACAAATTATGTTTTGGATGCATGAAAACAGGTCACCAGTCCAAGAATTGTGAAAACAAGAGTGTCTGTGATACATGTAAAGGGAAGCACCCTACCTGTTTACACGAAGACCGTACAAAGCTTGATGGAAAGAAAGAACAGAAGGATGACAAACGAAAAGAGAGTGAGAAACACTCAAAAGACAAAGAAAAGCCAAAGGACAAGACAGAGTCTAAGCAGACAGATGAAACAGCAAGTGAAGCAACATCACTCCGAGTAGTGCAGGACATGAGCAACGCTTGCACTTCCACAGTTGTTCCTGTGTGGTTGTCGACTACAAGTAGACCAGAGAATGAAGTTCTTGTATACGCGCTTCTGGACAACCAAAGTGATACCACCTTCATCTTGCAAGAGAAAGCTGACACTCTGGACACTCAGAAGGTTCCAGTGCAGCTGAAACTGTCTACCTTGTCATCCAAGAACACAGTCATTCCAAGTCAGAAGTTAACTGGACTACAGGTCAGGGGGTTTTACTCGTCTAAGAAAATCCCTCTCCCAGTCACCTATTCGAGAGAGTTCATCCCTGCTAATCTAAGTCATATTCCAACACCCAGCACTGCCAGAGCATGGTCTCACCTGGAGTACCTTGCGGAAGAGATCGCGCCGTTAATAGACTGTGACATTGGTCTGCTAATCGGCTATAATTGTTCCCAAGCCTTGTTACCGAGAGAAGTGGTGTCCGGCAAAGACAACGAGCCATTTGCCCAAAGAACAGACCTTGGCTGGAGCATAGTCGGTTGTGTCGATCCCTGTGTCGACTATGGCGATGTCATTGGAAGCAGCCACAGGATTGTGGTCAAGGAAGTGAAACCGAATCTTCACTCACCTGCTAATCAAACAAGTGAAGTCCGATACATCTGCCGAACGCAAGTCAGAGAAGTAGTCACGCCACCAGATGTGATACGGGTGCTTGAATCAGACTTCAATGAGAGAACTGCAGAGGATGCTCATTTCTCGCAAGAGGATCTACGTTTCATCACAATGATGGAAGATGGAATCAAGATCAACGCAGACGGTCACTGTGAAATGCCGTTACCGTTCAAGGAAGACAGACCGGTTCTACCAGACAATAGAGTGTGCGCAAACCACCGTCTCAAGTGTCTGCAAAAGAGATTTGAAAAGGACAAGCAGTACCATAAAGACTACGTTACCTTTATGTCTGAGACGATTGCTCGCGGAGATGCTGAGAAAGTTCCAGCTGAAGAAATGAACAAGAGTCCTGTCTGGTACATCCCTCATCACGGGGTCTATCATCCCCAGAAACCTGGAAAGATAAGGGTTGTGTTCGACTGCTCAGCGAAGTTCCAAGGCGTGTCTTTGAATGATTACCTGCTTACCGGACCAGAACTGACGAATTCCCTGGTAGGTGTCCTTTGTAGGTTCCGCAATGGTCCAGTAGCAGTGATGTGTGATGTTGAACGCATGTTCCATCAATTCCACGTAAGAGCAGAAGACCAAGACTATCTGAGATTTCTCTGGTGGGATGATGGAGACTTCAGATCAGAACCATCAGTCTACAGGATGAGAGTGCACCTGTTTGGAGCAGCCTCGTCGCCAGGATGTGCAAACTACGGCCTCAAGTACATTGCTGCACAAGGACAAGGTCGCTTCAGCGAAGCATCCATCGGTTTCATTGAAAGGAACTTCTACGTAGACGATGGCCTGACAAGTCTGGCAACTGCAGATGAAGCAATACAGCTGATTAGTGAAGCAAGAAAGATCTGCAGTGCTGGCAAGCTTCGGATCCACAAGTTCATTTCCAACAGTCAGGAGGTGCTTGCGTCCATTCCGAAAGAAGAATGTGCTGAGACAGTAAGACATCTGGATCTTGCCTTGGGAGAGCCACAGCTTGAAAGAGCCCTTGGCGTAAGATGGTGTGTTGTTTCAGACCAGTTCCAGTTCCGAGTGATAGTGCACGAACGCCCACTGTCTAGAAGAGGAGTACTGTCGACAGTAGCGTCCATCTTCGACCCACTTGGCTTCGTGGCACCCTTCATTCTAGTCGGAAAGCAAATACTACAACAGATGTGCAGAGACAAGATTGAATGGGACGAGCCACTCTCTGAAGAACTACGACCAAAATGGGAGTCCTGGCTTTTGGACCTGCAGAGCTTAGCTGATGTTAAGATCCAGCGGTGTTACCTGCCAGCAAGCTTCAAGGACGTCAAGAAGTATGAACTCCATCACTTCTCCGACGCAAGTCTCACCGGGTACGGAGAATGTTCCTACATGAGAGCCATCGACGAGTCAGGACAAATCCATTGTTCTCTTGTCATGGGCAAGTCCAGAGTGGCACCCACGAAGATCACGACAGTGCCACGACTTGAGTTGTCCGCAGCGGTTGTTGCTGTTCGAACAAGTGATCTGCTCAAAAGGGAGTTGGATCTAGAAGGTGTCCAAGAGTTCTTCTGGACCGACTCAAAGGTCGTCCTGGGTTATGTCAACAATGATGCCAGACGATTTCATGTTTTCGTGGCAAATCGCATAACACGAATCAAGGAAAGTACCAATCCCAGTCAATGGAGACATGTAAGCTCTGAAGAAAATCCAGCAGACCACGTTTCAAGAGGCCTCAAGGCAAAGGACCTCATCGCTTCCAACTGGTTTACTGGTCCAGACTTCCTCTGGTGTGAAGAGCTTCCCAGCAGAGATGTTAAGGTGGGAGACATAGCAGTTGAAGACCCAGAAGTTCGTAAGACCATCGTACACAAGACCATGGCAACCGAAGTTTCACTGCTTGACCGTTTCCTGAAGTTCTCAAGCTGGACAACGTTGGTCAAAGCCATTGCAAGACTCATCCGTCGTGTCAAGGAGCTTAAAGGTTTGGCAAGAACCAATGAAGCTACAAGCCTCGAAGAGAGAAAGGATGCTGAGCTTACCATCATAGGTATCGTCCAGAGGGCAACCTTCTCTCAAGAAATCCAGAGTCTTCAACACAAGAAGGAGATGAGCAAGGATAAGACCTGCAGACTGCACCGTCTGAATCCCTTCGTGGATGAGCGAGGAATCCTCAGGGTGGGAGGACGACTGGAGCATGCTGATTTGCATCCAGACATCAAGCATCCAGCAATCTTGCCGAAGACCAGCCACATATCCATGTTACTGATCGACCACTACCATCAAAGGGTGGAACACCAAGGTAGAGGCATGACGATGAATGAGTTGAGATCAAACGGCATCTGGATCCTTGGATGTAGTCAAGCTGTATCCTCCTACATCTACAGATGTGTCAAGTGTAGGAAGTTCAGAAGGTGTACAGAGGACCAAAGGATGGCAGATTTACCCAGTGAACGCCTGGAAACAACTCCTCCATTTACCTATTGTGGTATGGACTGCTTTGGGCCGTTCCATGTCAAAGAGGGAAGGAAGGAGCTGAAGCGCTATGGGTTGCTGTTCACCTGTC
This sequence comes from Benthosema pterotum, assembly GCA_039105355.1. Classification (NCBI taxonomy): domain Eukaryota; kingdom Metazoa; phylum Chordata; class Actinopteri; order Myctophiformes; family Myctophidae; genus Benthosema; species Benthosema pterotum. Next base: position 10,438,499 of record CM076986.1, read on the forward strand.
TTTGCTCACGTGCTGTGCATATTGAACTCCTTGATGACATGACGACCGACGCATTTCTTAATGCACTTCGTTCCTTCATTGCCTTACGCGGAAGCGTCCGTCAACTGAGATCTGACCAAGGTACCAACTTTGTTGGTGCGAGACGTGAATTCCTGGAATCTGTGAAGGACATGGATCAAGAATCCTTAAAACAGCTAGGCTGTGAGTTTGTCATGAACCCTCCATCTGCCAGCCATATGGGTGGAGCCTGGGAAAGGCAGATCAGGACAATAAGGAGCGTGTTGACATCCATCCTGGATAAGTCATCCCAAAGACTTGACAGTTCATCCTTACGAACTTACCTGTACGAAGTCATGGCAATCATCAACAGCAGACCTTTAACCGCACACTTACTCAGTGACCCGGCTGGGCCACAGCCTCTCACGCCTAACCACATCCTGACGATGAAGTCTTCCATAGTCTTGCCACCACCTGGAGACTTTGTGAAGGAAGACCTTTATCTGCGCAAAAGATGGCGAAGAGTGCAATATCTAGCCAACGAGTTTTGGTCTAGGTGGAAAAAAGAGTATCTGCTGAACCTGCAACAGAGGCAGAAATGGCACAAGACCCGCAGAAATGCAAAGATCAATGACATAGTGATCCTGAAAGACGACACAGCACCACGAAATGAGTGGAAGCTAGCCAAGGTCACGGCTGTGTACCCTGGTGAAGACGGATGTGTGAGAAAGTTACAACTGCAGATTGGAAATTCAGCACTGGACAGCCAAGGAAAGAGACTCACCAAGCCAGTTTACTTGGAGAGGCCTATCCACAAGACAGTCACCTTGCTTGAAGCTGACTAAGTACCTCTCTGCACTCCATACACTAGTGCTCATAACACACTAGATATGACACTAATCTATTAGAACATGACAATAAAAATGTGACTTCTTTTAAAGAAATCCCAAGGGATTTCGGTGGGAGTGTAGCTGCCTCCAGAAAGCCAGCCGAATTTAAGTTGATTTTTCTAAATAATTATTTAAGTGAAGAGGTTCAAATGTTTTTTCTTTTGGTCAACTTCTGTCATGTTGTGTTTCTGTTTCTACCTGCAAGGGGCAGTAGTGTGTTATTTACCTGGGTTAAGGTCACAGTAACCTGCACAAGCTGCAGCCTACTCTGTTATTGAGCAGCACAGCTGCTGTGGGGTAGCTGATTAGGCCAGAGCAGAGCAGCTCAGCTCATTCTCACCACAGAGCTTCAGCGTGCAACAGACTAAGTGCATTGCTGCTGCCATTCAAAGACTAAGATACAGAAGTTACAGAAGTTTCCTCCGTTTTCCCCCAATGTGGATGCGGCCAATGAGGTTTGTTTTGTGCATTTGTTTTATTGTAATTTGTTTGTTTGTTTGTACATGATTGTTCTCTATGAGAATTGTTTGTATTGACTGTATGTTTGTTATTTATGTTTTTCCCCAGTTCTCACGGCATTTGCCACTCGGCATTTGGCAATTGGCATTAAAGGCATTTAAGCTACGGCGTTTATGTCAATAAATGTCTGTTTATAAGAACACCTTGTGCTCGCATTGATTCCACGTAGGTGGCTTGTTAAGCACACTAGGTAAGGGGTGGTTGCCACCACATCTATTTTTGAACTAGGTTTTGGTTAGAGGTAGGCAGGCTTTTGTTTTACTGATTACTTTTGCCAACACCTGTGTCCCTTGGTGCAAGCGTACCTACACTTGTAAATATATCCTACTTGAAAAGTAAACAGTAAAAATATTGGCACATATACCGTTCCCACCAGTTGGGGGAACGAGCAGTAAAAGGACTTTTTCCTGCTTCTAGTTCACCTCTCTAGCCTCCGCTGACGGGCGTGATGACGGCAACCTCCTCGCCGTCCGACAACGTCACCGTCTGGTCGCCCACTTCCACGTACTGCTGGCCCACCGCCAGGACCACCTGGTCACTGAGAATGTCCAGTCTGGAGAGAGAGAATAGAATATATGCTGGTATTAAATTATTTTCTACATTTTCTACACATTTTCAACATTTTTCCAAGAAACCTACAAGTTTGTAGTGCGTGGACTAATGTGGTTAACTTGATTAACTCAGTTGTTTTGACAGCCGTAGTAATAAATAATATACAGTACATTGCTATTAATAATCATAGTTTACCGTGGGTGTCGCAGTACCAGCTTTTGCCACAGGAGGCCACTGGAGAGTTGCGCCGGCAGAGTCAAGGTCTCTGACCTGAGTCCAGTTACCTCTGCACTCTGTGCAAAATACAACACCAGCACCTAAGAGGCACGAGAGAAATGTAGAGATAAATTCAACACCAGCACCTAAGAGGTGAAATTGTCACAGATTTTTAAAAAGTGCACAGTACACACTACTAGCTGCTACAGTGTTGTTAATGTTTGTGGTGATGCCAATGGTTCTGGAGAGTTGGGCTGGTATTTATTTGTCTGTGTCCCTATTCACTCTATTCCAATGGGTCCTTGGAAGCTTGACTGAACAAGTAAAAAAAAGAAAGGTCTTGAATAAAGACATTGGTTTAAGGAAGCAGTTTGCCTGTACGACTATCAGTGTGACTGTACCACTGCATAAAAAAGGTCTATTTTCGTTCCAGCAAAAACAAAACCTATAATGGTTGCAAATCGGTTATTGGTGGTTGTATACCCAAAATTCCATATCGTTTGGGTTCTACATGATGTACAGTTTTGTACACACCTGCATGGTGTGTACAAAAGACGTTCTGATGATTACATTTTGACACAAGAGGTGAAAGTTAAACAACCACAGGGAAGAAACATAGCTGAAACATTCATAACAAGGTGACCCTGATGAGTCCTTTTGGTTTCATTTGTACAGCGTCTTCACACTCTAGTTCTAAAGGGTTCATAGAACCCCCTAAACTTTACAGGGCTCTAAATGGTTCCTTTAGGGTCTAAAGGGGGCAGCCTATCCCATGTTGGGTTTCTTACCTCTCCTTGTCTCCTCTCAACAAAACTACAAAACGATGCACAAATAAAATAATTTCACCAACTTTTGTTTACACCAGACAGTAAACCTCTGATGTGACAATAATAATAATAAAGCTAATTCGTGTACAGTCTACTACTGTTACTGATAATAATACTATTATTAGCCGATAAGCCTATTTCACAGCCAGCACGCGCTGGCCTCTAGTGGGGATACTGGGGGGTCTCACGAGAAGTCGGGCAATGGACCAACCGCGTCAGTTCTCGTGAGACCCCCCCAGTATCCCCACTAGAGGCCAGCGCGTGCTGGCTGTGAAATAGGCTCATTGACTGGTGGATTACATTTTGTTATAAAAAGCACAGGAAAGTGCAAACTTTACAATTAACCAAAACCTACTAATACTACAAGTTGGCCAGTAGCTTAAAGGGGTCTTCCGCCCATTTCCAACATTTTTTGAGTGTATAAAATGGAACCAAAACCAGGTCTGAAAATAAATAAATAATTAATAATAACATGGTGAAACACATCTTGATAGGTCCATTTCTAGGAAACACACAATGTGGTGACAGAGTGTAATGTGGAAGTGTTGACTGTTGAGATGGGTGGAGTATCCCTTTAATCACTTTGTTCCATAGCTCTAACATCTTTCTAACGGACCAGTGCTATAGTAGTGGCTTAATAATACTATTAGTTTTATTACGACTGTATTACTTCATGTGGGCTGTTGCACAACTATTGTCGCAACACCAGTTAGTCCTTCAACCACTACTAAATAACTAACCAATAATACTGCTAGTAGTATTAGTAGGGTACTATTAGTGCTGACAAACGACACAGAATGGATATGCATGTATCTTACCTGTGCCGTCATTAATAATCTCTATGATGTTCTACTAGTAATGTTTTTCTACATATTTTTTGAAACTTTCTCCAACGTCCACTTCATTCCAGAGCTCCAGAGAGTATAGACAAGGTGGTGATAACTCCGCTCACTTCATTGGGTCAGTAAAATGGTGGCTCATCCAAATAAACTTTGAGGATGGGGACAACGAAGTGGGACAGCTGGACGTTACGAAATGCATAGGAGTCTATGGACTCACGCGGCTACATGAACCACGTGACCAGGCTGTTTTCTGCCCCGTCAATGTCGCAACACTTCTGATGGAGGGCTCTGCAGCTCACTTCTAGTTCCGGGTCGGTTGCTCCGGCCGTTCGCTCATTGGTGCAAAGAGAGAGGGGTGTTTCTTACGTCCGTAACGTAATTGGTTAGTTCGGGTCACCATGTGAGAGAGGGTCATGTGACACACACACACACACACACACAGACAGACAGACAGACAGACAGACAGACAGACAGACAGACAGACAGACAGACAGACAGACAGAGAGAGAGAGAGAGAGAGAGAGAGAGAGAGAGAGAGAGAGAGAGAGAGAGAGACAAATATTTAAGGGATATTCCATTCATTTTATCGTATCTGCCTCCTTCCTATACCTGGCTCTGCCCTGAATCAGCACCTTAAAAATACTACCTTTTTCTTTGTGATTCAAGGAAGTGAAACGAAATGACAATTCAGACTGAAGTCAGGCTATCCTTCCTATACAAACCCATTACAAACCACTTATTTTTTGGGGTTAAGTTTAGGCATAGTATTATTGAGGTTTAGGTAAGTTTCTGGTTCAAGGACTTGAGTTTTGTACCATACAATTGTATAAGTACAAACCAAGGAATGCTTTGCCAATCTTTCTTGAAAAGAGTCTGGGGGCAATCATGTGGCATCTCTGCTGATGAAGAGTCTGGGGGAATCATGTTGTGTAGGTTCCTACTACCTCAGGCATTCCCTGGCCAACAGGCAGATGGCCAAAACTGCGACATTTGCCAACAGGTAGATGGCCAGTTGGCCACAGCTGCGACATTGGAAAGGAGCATCACCTCTGCACCTTCCCCTGCATCTGCAGTGGATTGTGCACCGCTTGAAGCAGCCTTCTGCCTGCTGCACTCACATCCTCCTCCGCAAAGCACTCTGTATTATTTGGTCACCTGACGGATGTCCAAGACCCACACGGGCCCCTGGATGTCTTGTGGATTTGACGTGGAAGGATCTGCCATGTTGGATGATGAGCAGTAGGCACAGATGACAAGTTAAAAGTCCCTCACTAAAAGTTGTTCACCGGAAAACCTTTTGACTTTCTGAAACCTTAACAAGTTAAAGGAAGTTTAAGTTTCTGGGCTGGCCAACGCCACACACACGACAAACCGCCGCCGTGATTGACTTAACAACGCTACTATCTTCAGGTGACGTGGAGATTTGTGCATGTCCTGAAGTTGACAGTCTTGTTACATGTGAGACGCTGTGCATCTTACTCGGATTTTTTTAAGTTGCCATTAATATTGTGGTTGCAACTGTAGTAATTGATCTTCAAAGTCCCGTGTTGGGAGAGGGGAGTTCTACCCTGGTTTTCTTGAAATTTGAAGTTCCGGTCATGTCCAGGCCGGGTTGTCACAGTGAATTAACTATTTGGGTCCATATCACTACACACAAAAAGGAGTTATGTGGTGAAAACCCTTCACCCAAACTCACTTATCCCAGAGCTCCCCACCTCCCAAACCTGTGACTATTAATCAGCTGGTTGTGACCTGGTCCCTAACCAAATGCAACTAGAAATTATACCTATAGCTTGCAACCTGGTCGCAACTAGTAACCAACTGGCCGCGACCCGATGGTTGGCTACTGGATCTCGCCCTTCCCGCCTTACTCACTGTGTTTCTCCACCTGGAAGTGATGATCTATTTCTCACTCCATTTCAATGTGAACAACAACTCTGTACGTTGCTTTGCGGGACTCAAGGTTCAGTGAGTAAGAAAGCTGAATAATTTTTCGTTCGATGTTTGGTTCACCCACTGTCCAATCCGGTTGTGACGGCCATACTGTTCAAATGTACATTGTGACGAGGCGAGGTGGAGACAGGTGGTTCAGAAGACAGTAGGTGATACATAAGGGTTTGTAAAACTTTAGTATATGAATCAGAAATGAAGATGCCAGTTGGAACATGTTATGATCCAGGATTAGGTCTTAAACCGAAAATTCAGTCATACATATTATGATCTGACCGTATCCATCCATATTTACTAATTAATCAAATGTATACATCAACATCCATCTGTCTTATACATACAATCTCACTGCAGTGCGAGACACACAACACTGTCACGGGTGCGATCAGCATCTATTTATTCACTTACCGCTTCCAGTCAGGACTCCAGTCAGGCGTTGTGTATACCGTTTCCATAAAAACCTGTTACGGTCTGCCATTCTTACATCGGAACGAACAAACGTCTTTTCTTGTGACACGTCCAGCACTCATTGATTCTCAGGCAGTCTCACACCAAATTTCCATCATCTCTTCTGTTTTAGTTAGTTTGAAGTTTCTTTCAAAATATCAGTTTATATAAGTTTCTTTCAGAAATATAGGTGGCCATCTATTGTGCCTGGAAAATAATATACTATGCCAAGATTTCGACATTTTGTGTTTTTAAAAGCAACAAGCCATTAGATGGCATTAATTAGTTTCTGATTTAAAAGATATAATAAGTCTATACTGTATATATATATACATGCCACTAATTTATCCCAGCATTATTTCATCTGCAGATTATCCAAGATTAATGAATTATATAATCCATTTAACCTAATCAATAATAATATGCGAATGATCTGCGGTATCTGTGGACAAATCCATAATCCACTGATCTCTATTACATACATAAGGGATAATACCCGACGAACCGGTGATTTGTTTCCTATTAACTGACCGAGGCGCAGCCGAGGTCAGTTAGTTAGGAAACAAATCACCGGTTCGAAGGGTGTTATCCCGCTTATTACATGCCTTACGTCAGTGGTTTTCAACCAGTGGTCCGAGGACCACCAGTGGTCCTTGAGAGGGTGACGGCAACGGCATGTAAACAACCAAATACGTAGCTAACCAAATGGACCCGCTAACGGCGTGCTGGAACTAAATGCAGAAGCGCAGCACGGATTGATATGAACACAGCTGTTTGCACTTTGGGGACCTTGTTTATGCAGCGGTCCAATATAGCGCGGAGCAGTGATTATAGTGTAATATTTGACCGCTCACATGAACAGAACGCTGGCTTCTGATTGGAGCATTCATTCTAGCCATGTAATAAATTGGGATAACTGTTCCCTCTCCTATTATATTGGCTCTTTGACAGAAAAGTATATTGATTTCCATACCAAGATTTGGTGAGCTGCCCTTATTTGCAAGATACTACAGTTTTTTTTAAATTAAAGACTACAGGAGAATTTACAGATTCAAACTTCATATGCATCATGGACGTGACTAGCCTATATACACTAATGTGCCTCATAAAGAAGTTTTAGAAGCTCTCAATCACTACATGGAATCAAGAGACTCACTTAGTCCCTACCGACTTAACCCTCTAGAGAGAACCAGTCTCATTACTTCTAAATCTTCATCTAAAAAAAACCTATAGTTATGACTCTCACTTTTTCTCATTTTGTGCTGGGGCAAGCGGCTTCCTGCAAGTTGGCCTTAGCATAAAATGCAAGCTGTGCACAAGCTTGAAGTCTCATTGACAAACAGTTAAAAAGATGTCACGTGACAGAGCGAGTCAGCTTGAGAAAGCTAACTCACTGCCCACATGCTCACACCCTGAGTAAGGCCATAGTGCCTTTCTTCTGTATGAAATGTCATATAGTGTTCTGTGAAATAAAAGTAACCCCCTGATTTTTTTTTTTTTTTTTAACTTAACATGTTTTTATTAAATATTAACGATAGCCGATCTGCAGCTTGTACTTTTTTGGCAAATAAAATAAAATTAAATAAAACAAAAAACAAAAATGTATTAATTCAGTACAGAATGAAACTTCCTGATTTGTTAGTCATTGTCCACCATGTTTGAGGACCTCCATAACACTTTGCTTTAGGCAGTTTTACTGAAGTTAGGTTAAGGGCTGTTTGGTCTATGCATAGTTTTACTGAGGTTGAGTTTGGGGTTAAGTTTAGGCATGGTGTTATTGAGGTTTAGGTTAGTTTTCTGGTTCAAGGACTTGAGATTTGTACCATACAATTGTATGTAGTAAGTACAAACCAAGGAATGTATGCTTTGCAAATCTCTCTCTCTTGAAGAGTCTGGGGGGATCATGTTGTGCCTGCCAGGAGGTTCCTACTTCCTCAGGTGTCCCCAGGCCAACAGGCAGATGGAAACTGCGACAATGGTCAGGAGCCCCCACCTACGGCGCTCCTCCAAGAGCTGACGCTCCTCCTCCTGCAACCTGCGGAGCTCCTCCTCTTCCAGCCTGAGGCGCTCGCGCTCCTCTTCCAGCCTGAGGCGCTTGCGCTCCTCCTCCAGCCTGTTGCGCTCACGCCTCTCCTCCTCCAGCCTGTTGCGCTCACGCCTCTCCTCCAAGAGCCTACGGCACTCCTCCAAGCGCTGACGGTTCTCCTCCTGCAACCTGCGGAGCTCCTCCTCTTCCAGCCTGAGGCGCTCACGCTCCTCCTCTTCCACCCTGCGACGCTGGCGCTCCTCCTCTTCAAGCCTGAGACGCTGGCGCTCGTGTTCCTCCTCTTCAAGCCTGAGACGCTGGCGCTCGCGTTCCTCCTCTTCAAGCCTGAGACGCTGGCGCTCACGCTCCTCCTCTTCCAGCCTGCGGCGCTCGCGCTCCTCCTCTTCAAGCCTGAGACGCTGGCGCTCGCGCTCCTCCTCTTCAAGCCTGAGACGCTGGCGCTCGCGTTCCTCCTCTTCAAGCCTGAGACGCTGGCGCTCGCGCTCCTCCTCTTCCTCCCTGCGACGCTGGCGCTCGCGCTCCTCCTCTTCCTCCCTGCGACGCTGGCGCTCCTCTTCCTCCCTGCGACGCTGGTGCTCCTCCTCTTCCACCCTGCGACGCTGGTGCTCCTCCTCTTCCAGCCTGAGACGCTTGCGCTCCTCCTCCACCCGGAGACGCTCGCGCTCCTCTTCCACCCTGAGACGCTCACGCTCCTCCCGCCTCCGGCGCTCCTCTGCCTCGTGCTCTTCTTTTGACCGCCTGGAGCGCTGGCGCTCGTCCTCCTCTTCCTCCTCCAGCCTTTGGCGCTGGCGCTCTTTCTTTAGCTCCCGTCCGAGCCTCCACATGGAGGTTCTGCTTTGGTGGTCTGTCGTCCTTTTACGACTTAACGGTTTAACCCTCCTCGCTTTGACCCTGGCTATACTTTTGGACACCGCGGTCGCCGTGGTCTTTGCCGCTATGGTCTTCGGGTTTTTGGTTTTTTTCAGCTGTTTGTTTTTTTTCTTTGTCGGAGAGGTTTTTCTCGACCCTTTGGACTTCGGCATTGATTTGGGCTTCACCATGGGATCAGGAGGGATAGTGATGTTTCTCCTCCTAAGTGTTCTCCTCCTAACCTCAGTGGCACGGGGTGATAGCCTCCGTATAGCACCACGGGTGGGAGAGGGAGACAGCACGGTGGTGTCCTGTGGGATGGGAGAGGGAAACAGCACGGTGGTGTCCTGTGGGATGGTAGAGGGAGACGACAGGGCGGTGGTCCTGACCTGCTCAGCCTGGTGTAGGCAGGTCTCTGGAGGTCCCTCCCGGACGGTTGTAGGGACAGGAGTCCCATCTAGAGAGAGAAGGATAGAGTTGGCCTCTGGCCGGGCCTCTTTGTGCTCCTCGGTGTCGGATAAAGGTGACGTGGCCTCTAGATGGTCTTGGGTGTCGGGTGGAGGTCGCTGGGCCTGTGGAGGGTCCTTTTGGCTGTTCTCTGTATTATTGGTCACCCGGGTGGTGTCCAGGACCCCCGCGGGCCTCTGGACATCTTGAGGATTTGACCTGGAAGGGTCTGTCGAAACCATGCTGGATGATGAGCAGTAGGTGTTCTACACACAAAGTTAACAGTCGCTAAAAAAAGTTGGTCCACGGAAAACGTTCTGACTTTTTGAAACCTGAGCAGGTTAAGGGCAGTTTAAGCTTCAGGGCTGGCTGTCGTCAAACACACAGGACAAACCGTTGCCGAGCAAAGCTACTATCTTCAGGTGACGTGGCGATTTGTGCATGTCCTGAATTTGACACATCTTGTTAGGGAAAGCGACGTAATATGAGACATTGGATAACCTGAGACACCCCCTATATCTCATGAACACAACAGATTTATACCATGGGAGCATTATATTTTGAAGCCCCTCCCATTTCCTACCTGCCATGGAGGAAAGAACCTCATTGTGCTGTAGTAAGCGTGTTTTTTTTCACCAAAATATGTTTTTTGCATGTAAAAGTACATTTTCTTGCTGTCAACAAAATCAGCTGTTGCGTCAAAACGAACTGATTCAGGTAGAAAAACTTATATCACACACATTGATGAACTACCAACATAAATATCCAAGTGATTGCTGATAGCTGAAGATTAACACCCAAGTGATTGATGATAGCCTGGATTGATTAAAAAAAAATGTCTTGTTTACCAAAATGTAGTTGTGGGGAAAAGTGAGACAAATGCTTTGGCGTAAAGTTAGACACTGTTTTACATTGTTCCACCATGAAGCACATTGATCTCCAGTGTCCCGTGGTGGGAGTTCTGCTACCACCACAGTTTTGGTGAAAAGTTTAGTTAGTTTAGTTATTCCCGGGGGTCACTGGAGGCCATGCAGTAAAAGTAAATGAATAAAAAAAGAACTTCATTTTTACTTCATTTTTAACCTATATATAAAATATTAACACATGCTTTGTTCATGTTTGACCCCTCTATCACCGCAAATTAACTTTTTTGTGTCCATATCACTACACCCAAACAGTAGTTCCATATGGTGTAAACCCTCACCCAAACTCATTGACAGTCATTATTCTTTTCTGCCACCTAGTGTGTGACCTTTCTTTCATTATGACTTACTTACTTAGGCCTTTCCCTGAGGAACATACAGTAAGTAGGGAGTAGGCCATTGATGAGGCTCCTCCATCCCCTTTGGTCAAAATGACCATGTAATGTATATTCGTCTCATAAATTAGTTCCACCAATTGTGCAAGCATTTGCTCATAGCTTGTTGGTGTGATTGTTCAGAAAGGTATGGGTCCATTTCACACATACATGACATTCTGACAATTTCTGAGTGAACTTGCATCACTGTGTGGATGATGAAACATTCCTTTTCATTTCTCAACCCCCCGCCCCCCAAAATTAGCCTTCTCTATCCCAAGAAGCATATTTTATGGTAACACTCTCTGCTCTAAAAATCTGTTCAGGACACAGTTAACACACTTATCGCTAAAAAAGCATGGGTGTGGCTCTAGGCGTGGCTCTAGGGATTTCTTTTCTGCCATCAACTTTGTCAGCCAGTCGATGGAACCCTGGCCTGCAAAATAAACACACACACACACACACCCACACACCCACCCACACACACACACACACACACACACACACACACACACACACACACACACACACACACACACACACACACACACACACGCACATGCACACACACCAACCACATGGTTTTGGCTTCTCCTCGCTACCACTGGCACTGAATAATAGTATTACGGGACAGCTCACGGAAACAACACTCTCACGTGCTAGACGTCCCTGTTAGGATGAAATCACACGGACAAGGAAGTGTTACCTGATCTTAAATGAACCCAATGACAGACTTTTAGGCGCTGCTTTGACAGGATGCATCAGTGGCTGGATGGTAACCACAAGGTTGCCAGTTCGAACCCTGTATAGGCAACCCCCAGAGTTAGTTCGTGTTGCCTTGCATGGTTTCCGCTGCCATTTGTTATTTGTTTATTTGTTGTGTGAATGGGATCTATGTAAAGCACCTAGGAAGCCTTAGCTATGTTTCATCAGTTTCAATTGAAACAGGCCTCCACCATCAGGGGGGCCTCCAATCTCTGACTGACGGTCAGGCGTCAGTCAATATCCCACCAGCCTTGGCCATCTCTCTCTTCTCTCTCTTCTCTCTCATCTCTCTCGCTCACTTTGCTGCCTTACATAGTCAGGTGTCTCCACACTTGGCTTGTGTACAGTCCATGGTTTCGACCAAGCTGTGATATCACATTCTGATTTTTTTAAATGGGTGTCATGTCAATGCACACTTCTGGATTGTTCCGGCTCATATTTTCATCGAAGGAGGGTTTTAACTGCAACCGAATATCCAAGCCGGGGCCCGGAACAAGCCAGAAGTGCCCATTGACGACCATAAAAAAACAGGAAGTGACCTTGCAGTCCGAGCAAAAACAAAAGCCAAGTCTGGATTGGCTTTTTCGACCACAATGTTAAGTTACACCTATTTCCTGTTAATAACCTGGATAAGAATGTACAACGTACATTATTGCGAGGTAAAGAGGAAACACTTTATTGTGAAGGGACAATGGGAGGAGGAAGTATTGTTGCTGCATAATTGTCAAAGTAATGGCTGTTGGATAGGATCATTTTCAGATTCCCAAGGCCACGCTCCTGGTAAAGAACCTTGGATAAAGGCGCAATATGCATGCACCGTTCTCAGCACCAAAACTTTCACAGCCAACACTCTGGACACTGGACTCACTGCTAACATCTAAAACATCTAAACCGTTCTTGAGAATCCCACTCAGTAGAATTTATTAACCTTGATCAGACTTTCCAGTAAGCTATATAACCGGTGGATGTCTGTGTGGAAGCAACATTATCATCATTATGATGCAATGGCCAACTAAATTTAGGCTGCATGTCATGGCTGGACGCCACAAAATGGATGTTATAGAGAAACGGCACACAATGAAATTATTGTTTTAAGAGGAGCAAATGGAGTGGATACATCACACTGTCACAGGGGACTAGCAGGGTGACGAAACCCCCCCAAAAACAAACGGCAATCATATACGCTTATAGGAAAGTCCCTTATGGATACTTGTGTCCACCGATTTGTTTAACCAAATCGGTGGTTGTTTGTATACCTGTGCGTAACAGTTATCATATCATTCCCAAAATTCCATATCATGTTGGGCTCTAATTTTGGATATTATTTAAGTGAAAATGATCCCAACTTTAGCCGATGATGCTAAACAAAACTCGTCTTTACGTCTCTGGCAACCATTGATTAAAGTGCTATGAATTAAATGAAATCATTATACCTTTAATAACTGCAGTAGCTGGTAACTGGGCTAGTATTATTCTGTTGCCACGCATGCATGCACACGCGCACACACACACACACACACACACACACACACACACACACACACACACACACACACACACACACACACACACACACACCAATCACACCAAACACACCATTTTGGCCTTTCTTTTCTACCACTGGCACTGACTGAATAATAGTATTATGGATTACACACAAAACAGCCTTTTCACGTGCAAGAGGATCTTGGAGAATAGAACCAAGGAGATGTTATCTGATCTTTATGAATACAGTGATAGATAAGATATCTTTTGTGGGAATAACATGTCCACCCAATCCAGTCCAGTCCATTTGCCTGAATGTGATGCCAGGCATGTTGGGTACAGAGGGGTTTTATGTTAGAAGAGTTAGAAGTGTTGAGTAGTGGAGTAGGTTTCAAACTGCCAGATGCTAAATTGCAAATGTTGAGCAATTTTCATAATTGGCATAATGTGTGACCATATTATACCATTAACAACCTATAGAAGGCAAAAAGTCCAAATTCCATCATCCTTCATGTAGCATGTTTGTGATATGAATATATGTGTAGAACAACTTAGTCTGATGATGTTATTACAGTTTTGACTGAGCCTGTATCCACAAGTTTCCCTACTGAGGCTGGTGTTTTTAATGTAGGAAGTCAGTTAAAAATAATATGTTAAGTTATGGGGGCTGCTTCCTTGCCCGTGGCGCAAAGCAACAATGAAGCCATACCATTCTCGGTTACAGGACTTACTGTATATTAAGCAAGTAAGCATCAATAACAGCATCAGTTATTGTTGAAGTTGCAACAGGCATGCAGCATGCATGAAGCTAAAGGTCTGACTCAGAGAGTTTTCTGTTTTGAATGATGAAATGATGTAGTGGTGCCACAATTGTAGTTAGTTAGTAGCAGTAGTAGTGTTTCAAATCATTTTAAATATAAGCACTCTAATTTGAAATATCTTTGAAAGTTTGGTTGTTTTGCATGCCATCATGTTTGGTGGGGCAGTCAGGGCATTTAGGAGGGCATTGCCTAGGGTGACCATATTCTCAAAGGTGAAAACCAGGACACCTTAGCGGGGGGGGGGGGGGGGGGGGGGGGGGATTTCACGAAATATTCAGATATCGAACAGGCGCTACTATCGCCTCGAACAGCTTTTTTGTGTTTTTCTGTGTCAATGTGGGATTTTAGGTCCCTTGCACCACCATTGCAGAGCGAGACATAAGTGCCTGCTTTGCAAACAGTGCACAGTGCTTCACTTTTGTCTCGCCCCGGTCTGAATACAGGGAATTTTTTCTGTAACTGGTCTGTAAACGTGCACTTGCGCTTGGGCATGGTGGTGGAGACTGACAACCACGCTGTCTAGTGTCTACTAACGCAGGGGTCGGCAACCCTAGGCACGCGTGCCAACGATGGCACGCCGGGTGGTATCGGCTGGCACGCGGCCAGATTCTGGGAGAAGTTTTTTTTTCTTCTCAGTAATAAAATAACTGCATTCCTCAAGAATATGCACATTGTAAAATAAAGATTATACTGCAGTATTTGCACTAAGTCTTCAAAACGAAATTGAAATCATGCCATTAGCAAATCGCAACGGCGGCGATTATTCATTAATTTATTAATTTAATCAATATCAACCGGAGCGAGTCTGCTCCTGCTAATGACACTTCTGCGCTGCGCTCTGCATTCTGGCCAATCACAAGTGACTTGAGTCTGCAGCTGCCTCTGTGCATGCACGCGGAGCCCTGTCCAAGTTGTTTTCCTCCAGAAACAGTAGTTATCCTTCTCTTCTAATCTACTCGCGTTGGTGCTGGCTGGTTCGGTTGTGTCACAGCAGCGGCAATACATGCCGTCTGTCTGCCCTGCAGAGCCCCGTTAGTATGGTCGCGTTTTGAGTGGCTTCATACACTTAATGTTAGCCCCTCTCCGTCTGTCCGTTGAATATTGTTAGCATAAAGCTTGCAGCCTCTGTGTATTCTGTTAGTTCTGTTAGCTAACAGGCTAACTATCCTTGTGTATTTCAAACGTGTGTGTGTGTGTGTGTGTGTGTGTGTGTGTGTGTGTGTGTGTGTGTGTGTGTGTGTGTGTGTGTGTGTGTGTGTGTGTGTGTGTGTGTGTGTGTGTGCGTGCGTGCGTGCGTGGCCATGAAAACGGCCCGCTTTGTTTGAAGGGTGACCAGATGTCCCCGTTTCTGTGGGACAGTCCCAGG
Source organism: Benthosema pterotum (assembly GCA_039105355.1). Classification (NCBI taxonomy): domain Eukaryota; kingdom Metazoa; phylum Chordata; class Actinopteri; order Myctophiformes; family Myctophidae; genus Benthosema; species Benthosema pterotum. The sequence goes on from CM076986.1 coordinate 10,453,816, forward strand.
GTGACCATATGTCATTCTTTGCTTGGGACAGTCCCTCATTTCAAAGACTTTTAAGTCATCCCACAAATTGAGACTACCGTACTTCTGTCCTTCAAATTAACAGTTTCGGTCACCATGAGTGATTAATCAGTCCAATGTGAAAGAAAAATATCTATCAGTCTGCCTGTTCTGATAAGAAATAAAACATGGCCTGCATGACGTATAACTGCAGAATTGCCATTAAGATATGTGAAAATGTTGAAAACGCGCTATTTATTGACTATGGAAATTTATTGTTTATTTTTTACTGTGGCACTCGGAGTGTCAAGGAAAAAAATCATGGCACTCCATGTCAAAAAGGTTGCCTACCCCTGTACTAACGGATTGACGTGTGCTGCCTGCACTGACTCTGCTCAGGGCTGAGGTCATCGTGCGCAGTGTCCTAGTGCCTGTCGATTGACTGGTCCGATGTAAGCAAAGAAAGGAACTGAATGAATGAACTGAATGAAAGTAATTTTACAAAAACCGGGACATTTCCTCATTTTCTAAAAATAAACCAGGACACCCAGGACAGGACGTGAAATACGGACATGTCCTGGGAAATACGGACGTATGGTCAGCCTAGCATTGCCCCCCTCATGCCCATGCCTAGATCCGGCCCTGGTGTGTGTGCGTGGCTGTGGCGTGTTTGGATAAGAAGTGTCCTGTGGCACGTGAATGAAGGCATCCTTCCATCCACACAGGTCTGACCAGTACTTGGTCGTAATGTGATCTCCATCACACACCAGGTTAACGCCTGTGCTGGAGGGACTCGTGCACAGAACAATGCATTCCAGATAGGCAAAGGTGATGCGCATCCAAAAGTGTGCCCTTGGTGTGTCCAAAGTCGTGCCATGCGCGCTTCGTATTTCACCTGTTGTCAGTGCAGCGCACAACAGCCTACGGCCCGCCTCAACAGGATGAGACATGTTTACCTGTCAGTGTTCCTTGCTATTTGCTTTTCTTTTTTTAACTTGCTTGTCTGCTTAATTTTGGTCATGTGTAAAAATGCTGAGTCACACATTTTGTATGCACTTGCACGCATTCACACATTTCGTTCATGGATGGATGGATGGATGATCCCTCGCATGCTGTTACTATAGCGTGGGGTAGGCATGCCACCTTGGAGATCACACACACACACACACACACACACACACACACACACACACACACACACACACACACACACACACACACACACACACACACACACACACACACACACACACACACACACACACACCCCACACACACACGTAGGCTACTCATGTGCATTTTAGTTTGTAAACAAAGTCACAGAGAGATGGGGAACAATGTATACACAATGCCAACGAGGTTCAGCGATGAACCTCTGACCCACGTTTTCCAGAAGGGACTGTTATAGTGCCACCATGAAGCAGCTTTTCATATTTCTGTGTGAAAGCTGCAACCTCCCTAGAGGACAAGGACAAATCTTTGACCTGTATTTTTTCCACACCTGCTTTTTATAGCGCCACCAGGAGGCCAATCTTTGTAAAAAAAAACATTCTTTCACATTGCTCCTCCAGATTCTGTCCCAAATTCACGGAAATTGTTAAACAGTATCTCGATAGTCTTGTGATCAAGATGGATCAGTACTATGTTTCATATTCCATCCTTATTGCCTATAATTGGCTTTCGAAGTGTACGCGAATGGCCTGCAAACGGCAAAAAGCATAAACGTGTGTGTGTGTGTGTGTGTGTGTGTGTGTGTGTGTGTGTGTGTGTGTGTGTGTGTGTGTGTGTGTGTGTGTGTGTGTGTGCGTGCGCGCACGCGCATACATGCACATACTAGCTTGTTTATAGTGGTGGTTGGGGGCTTAGAAAATATCCCAGCACCGGGCCCATCATCAGAAACACCTGCCAGTGGACACGACTCCTATTCATATTAATGACTGTGCATTAATTGTGCATGGTCATGTTAAATGAGAGAATAGCAGCGCTCACGGTACTGTCCTTGTGTTGTTTCATCATCAGCTATCCGTTTACAGCCTTCGTCAGCATTGTGGACAACACTTCCATTGTTTTATGAACCCAACAGGATAGGAGACATTATTAATCTGACCTCTTCTCAGAATATCATTTTTCAGTGTTCCTTGTTCCTTGAATCTGTTTTTTTTTATCTTGCTCGTCTGGTTACATTTGGCAATGTAAAAATGAGTCACACCGAGAGTGTAAATCATCTGACAAAAGAACATTGCTATTAAGTGACCCTACCCGGTTAGTTAAAAAATTGAGGTTAGGGTTAGTGACCTATGTGGCCGGTTAAAAATGGTCCTTCACACGGATGGATGGATGGATGGATGGATGGATGGATGGATGGATGGATGGATGATCCCTTGCATGCTGTTACTATAATTACTTAATTGTCTAAGATAGCATGGTTGCTAAACTAGCATTGGACAACTTTTGGGCTAGTGACGCATGCCACCTTTGGCATCTTGAAATAAGGGACACATACCGGTTTCAGCCACACGGCAAAGCCACATTGTTATTAGGTTATTGGAGCACTGGTCTTGGAATGTTTCAGGATCCTCTTGTAGGAAGTTACTGATGTTGCTCTTGAGAGGAAAGTCTGGGGATCTTTGGCGGAGCTGTTGCCCCTGTGACCCTACTACGGATGAGTGGTTGAACTTGAAGATGGATGGATGTATTTCACATGACATATTAGCCTGTGAGGTCAGTTGCTTGTTTTCTGGTGAGCAATAAAGGGGTAGGCCTATTGCCCTCTATTTAATAATTGATAATCAATTATTTATTTATAACAACATTAACTCGCCAAAGAAATAGCACCACCACCTGCCAATTTCTTGACTTGGCGAAGAAAAAGTTGCTAATTGTATAAAAACATTGCAATAAATAGATACAGCAGATAGAAAAATAGATAGATAAAGAAAACGCTCACCATTCATCTTCAGCCTTTTGTTTACATCCAACTACATGGCCACGGCCATGATGCATAGGCTAGTACACGTGTTTGAGTTGATATAGTAAGCAAAGCTCCCACTGTATTCTGGGCCCTATACAGCCCTGCTACAGAGGCTCTGTGTCATCGTGGAGTTCAAACAGGAACGACACATAGGCTGATGTGACATCCGGTCTGATGACAACACAGACTATTTAAGCTGAAACAACATCCTGTTCGCTGTTTACGGATACCAATACAATATTTTCCGATACCGATATGACAAAAAATGGCTGATTCAATAGTAGTGGAATAGTGATATGGTATTGGGACATCCCTCCTTTTTATTGTGATGACTTAATTCTTATTCTTAAATGGTAGGCACACTTTTTATCATTATCATTATCATAAAAAATCTAACTTACTGTTCATTTTATTAAAAATGATCTAGTCTGCATTCAGGCATCAGGCCTATAATCCCTGGATCTGGTTCCATATCTTCAAATAATATCAACAGGGAGTTAACATTTTTATGAAAAAATACTACATGAGTCGCGGTAATACTCTATAGTCTCTGACTCAACTCTGTGTTTGTTTATGTACAAAAAGAGAGCTGTTTTAGTGCGCAATATAAGTCAATGAGGAGCATATTTTAACTTATTTTTTGTTACACCAGCAATAAACACAGGTATAGTTTACCCAATGTGAACTATTTAATAACTATTTAATATCATGAAGGTACTGAAAGACCCACCCACCTCAGACAGCAGCAATATCATGAAAACTCCAAAAATAAATAATAATTCGATTCCTACTAGGGACGCCGCTGTGGGTGCTGGTGGCAACATTATGATGTCACTGAGCATCAAGAAGGTACTGAAAGACCCACACACCTCAGACACCAGCAACCTAATGAAAACTCCAAAAATAAATAATAATTTGATTCCCGCTAGGGACGCCACAGTGAGTGATGGTGGTGTGTCTGCTAATCCGTGCCCATACCCGAGGCGGGGTTGGCGAAAGGGCATTTCTGTGTGGAGTTGGCATGTTCTCCCCGTGTCCCCTAGGGTAGATGCCCTCAGAAAAACATGCAGTAATCCTGGGCTCTAAGCTGCCTCCCCCTGGCCAACCCGGGGCGCCTGATAGAGGGGAAAGGAACTGGTTGGAGTAACATGTTCATTCCATGGACCAGGGAAACCCACCCTTTTCAGGTGAGAAGAAGTCAGCTTGGACTCCTCATGCATTGAAGGAAGCATGAGATCTGCCCATTGCCTCCTCAGGTTGGCGGAGGGTGTGTAGAGCCCAGGATCACATTAGTAATTGGCACTGGGTAAAAAAATGGGATAAAAAGGAAAAAAAGAAAAGAAAACTCAAAAGATAATCGTCCAGGTGAAAATCACCCATGTTTTTCTTTTCTAGGGTTAATGCTTTTGGATCACTTGCTAGGCTACATCCCACTGTTTCTCAAGAAGTTGTCCACTCACTACTAACAATACCAGTGATCAAAATTCATGACTCAGTCAGACAGTCTGCTGCCACTCCCTTTAGCTGGTAAATTCATTGAATTCATTGACCGTGTCAGTAAATGACTACCTGTCTGGACAGTCATCCTATAGTTCACCGGGTCATACAGTTCACTGTTTCTCAACTAGCGCGCGGAATGACAAAAAAAAAAAAAAAAAAAAAATCTAAATGAATAGCCTGACCATATGCCATATGCAATAAACTCCTGTTCTAAAGCGGGCCTATATCCAAACAACTTGATGCCGCATCCCATTTAGACTAAGGTCTAGATTAATCATCACCAAAGCCATTATACCTTAAGTTCTTTACCTTTTTAAACAAACATTTTTTTATTAAGTGGCCATAGCCATAGATAGAACTATTAAAAATGTTTCTCAAAATAGTAAAAAAAAGCCAAAGAATTTAGGGATTTAGCATGTGATGAAAATAGAGAGCTACTGTAAATGTTCGAAGATATACTTGTATCATACATATCTCTCTGCCTACCAAAGTCCCCCTAAATGGGCACTAAATGACTGACTGCACCACCAAACATGATGGCATGCAAACAACACAAATTTCAAAGATATTTCACAGTACTTGCAGTATATTTAAAATGATTTGAAACACTTAGACTAACTAACTAGAATTGTCACACCACTAAATCAACACCATTTCATCATTCAAAAAGAAAGAAAAATCTCTGAGTCGGACACTTTATGCATGCATGCTCTGAGTTGCATGCATGCCTGTTGCAACTTCAACTGATATTATTAATGCTTACTTGCCTAATATACGTCCTGTATAAGATATAAATCTTGTGGGTTACAGAACTAAAGAAATTATATAAACCATGCTAAAATATAGTACATTAATACATAGCTATTCGATCTGGGGTTTGTGGTGACTTTAAAGAAAATGGTATTAACCATTGGGTTTGGTGGTTGTGAACTGGTTGTGAACCACTCTGTGTTGGCTGTGGCTACCCATATGTAAAATATTTTATATTATATATGCAAACTCTTGAAAGTGGCACCATATAAGATCCATAGTATTTGTTTGTAAAGTGAAACATGTATAAAAGCTATATGATTTTATTTTCTACCCTCTCCTGCGACGGCAGAACGCGGCTTTTGGCGTCGTGTTACAACATGGACGAGAGCTACACTGTAGAGGAGCGTCACCATGAAAACCAGAGAAGCCAGTGGAAGAGGTGGATCCAGCCAGCTGGGCTTCTGTTGCAACTGTGAAGGACCACGCCTATACTGTTCTTGTCGTGTCCAAGGCCTAGACACAGAAACTTAAATTCCCTAATGACTCAATCAGACAACCTGCTGCACTCCTGGTTCTGGTTAATTTCTTGACCTCCAACTTGTCATTACATGACTTCATGGACGGTCATCATAGGTCACCAGGTTAAGCCACAGACCACCTGTTGAGAAAACCTTCAATGAAAACTTTCCATAAAAAGCCCTGCCATTGATGTCACTAGTAGTCGGACACTTGAACTTTCCATGAAAACCTTCCATTAAAAAAGCAGTGTCGATGATGACACTAGTAGTTGGACATCTGAACTGTCAACTTTCCATGAAAACTTTCCATTAAAAAGAGATGTGTCGATGACATCTGAACTGTCAACTCCACAACCTCCTGTATGGTTTACTGGAAAACATTGAGCCTGGGGAACATAGGGATGAGCCCGAAATATATCGTTGATGATAGAGTGGTTAACTAGGTACAGTACATCTCTGACATTTGCATTACATGACAGTCGATCAATTACGAGAATGGCTGGGCCCTAATCTCCCCCAATGACAATACTACAATTCACAATAATAATTGTCACAAACACAACACAGTATTGCAAGGATTAGAGGGCAGTTCAGTTCAACTGGCTGACGTGTTTGTCACACTTGTTGACTTGTTAGGAGGACCACAGAATGAATGCAGTTGACACAAAGCCAAGAGCTTTTAACTAAACACAACATGCAACACCGTCTTGCAGCGAGACTCTCTCGCCACTCAGTGCGCCTCCATTCAAACGGGCGCAAATGTTCTTTACTTTAAAACAACAGCAACAAAGTAAAGTAATACTGTTAATATTCACTGCTAGTCATGGAGGCTGTTCTCATAATCTGTCATGTCATATACGGTCATATGCATATACTGTATGTCACATGCACCAACTTGATGAAAGTTAGAAATCACACGCACACACACACACGCACGCACGCACGCACGCACGCACGCACGCACGCACGCACGCACGCACGCACGCACACACACACACACACACACACACACACACACACACACACACACACACACACACACAAAGTCAAAGTCTTACGATCAGTCGTATGATCAGTATGATCAGGTAACTCAGGTAACGTTACCGCAGTGGAATTGGATCTTCGCGCGCACACACACGCACACACTCTTCTCCAGCGACTTGCAATGGGTCTGGGCCACGACATTCGATACGCACCAAAATAGCCATGCACCTGTCTAAAAAATATTTCCTTATTGTCAACAAGGTCCACTCCCACATCACCAGGGAGTTCAACAATCACGTGCAAACCCAGATTTCAGCACAAACAAGGGACTCACAGGAGCATTCAGTGATTTGCGTGATTTGGAAAACCCTTTGGTACCCCCGGTAACAATTGATGTGCACATGCAGCCATTAACAGTCATTAAGAGATGCAAATCCCTTGACTCCTTCAAAACCACTCTCAAAGGGCACCTACGGACAGCTTACATTCGTAACTGGCCTCCGTAAAATCTGATTCCCCAACCATTTTTTTGTTCCCTTCTACCTCCACTGTGATTTATGCTTCTGGCGTGCATATTTGCACATCTCTGAATGTCATGCTGAAATAAGCATGGTGGACCCTATTAGTCTACCAGCCCATAGAGGCCCATTGTGAACATGGACAAGTACTCCAAGGTTTTATGTTAGAAATGTTGAGTAGGGGTCCACAGCATGTAGAAAGAAACTGATGATGACTTGTATATATGTTGAGGAATTTTCATAATAATATGTGACCATACCACAACCACAACCTATCAGTCACAATGCTTTGTAGCATGTGATATGTCTAACTAGGGTGTTTTTGATGATGCTCAATCCACATGACACATAAGGCATGATCAAATTTTTACTTTTTGTAAAAAAAAAAAAAAAAAAGTTAATGGTTGTTAATAGTATGGTCACATATTATTATGCCAATTATGAAAGTTAACATCCGGCAGTTTCTAGATGCTAGGGATGATGGGGACCCTTACTCAACGTTTCTAATATAAAAAACCTCAGTGTATTCAAAATGCTTCAGTTCACATTCTGCAAATGGACTACTGGTATATTGTAAACCAGTAAAAATGCTTCATGGTGTCCTCCCCTAACAGTTAACCGTCTTTGTAGGCTATTGAGTTGTGCTTAAAATGCACCATGAAAGAAACATGCACACACACTGTCCAAACACTCGAAACAACACAATTTGGCACGTTGTTTGTTGTTTGTCTTTGCTCCTTGTCACAGAGTCATCACTGTACCTGTATTGGGAGTGTCATTACTACGACTTGCCTTGACAACATGGGCTGTCTATTGATTGGCTGTTTATCATAAGAGGAGTGGCTTTCTGGAGGCAGGAAGCAGGCAGCAGGCTTAATAAAGAGAGGCTGCAGCTGAGAGCAGGTAGAGAGAGAACCCTTCCTCTTCTCTGACCGTCTCACAGAGCACCTCCTCACCTATCCCTCACCAGAGCACCTCCTCACCTCTCCTTCAGCAGACAGAGCACCTCCTCACCTATCCTTCACCAGAGCACCTCCTCACCTCTCCTTCCTCACCTCCTCACCTCTCCTTCAGCAGACAGAGCACCTCCTCACCTATCCTTCACCAGAGCACCTCCTCACATATCCCTCCTCACCTCCTCACCTCTCCTTCAGCAGACAGAGCACCTCCTCACCTCTCCCTCAGCAGATAGAGCACCTCCTCACCTCTCCCTCACCAGAGCACCTCCTCACCTCTCCTTCAGCCGAGAGAGCACCTCCTCACTTCTCCCTCACCGGAGCACCTCCTCACCTCTCCCTCACCGGAGCACCTCCTCACCTCTCCCTCACCGGAGCACGTCCTCACCTCTCCTTCTGCAGAGCCCGATCCTCTTGGTAAGTCTAACGTTATGAAAAGTACTCACATTTTTTTGGGGGAGATGCCAGACTGTCCCCTCCGACGCATGATGGAGATACATGATGGAGGAGATAATAATACATAGGAGTATGCATAGTCCCACTAGAATTATCAAAAATAGTAAAATACAGATAATGCAACATTTAACTTAAAGGGGAAATCCATACCAAAACACATTGGGCATCCATCTACCTTGATCCCTCCCACAGTATATACAGTATTATATCATGTATAATATATTGACCTTTAGTTACTTACTAAAATGTTAGGGTACTACTACTACAACCTATAGAAGGAATATCACATGTTGCATGTGATATGTTTAACTAGGAGGTTTTCATGAAAGTGTATTGTAAATTCTGCTTAAATTGTAAACTTTTACTATTGTAAATCGCTCTGGATTAAGAGCTTCTGCGAAATGTCTAAATTGTAAATTGCATGATGCTGAATCCATTCCAAACATTTTTCCCTCAGAAAACACTCCTTGGGCTAAAAACAGCCATACCCGTCATATACCTTTTTCGGATCCAAAAATCGATTCCTGCTTGGAATGAATTCAGCATCATATAGAAAACCCTACTAGGGTTTTCTATATGATGCTGAATTCATTTATGTAGCATGTGATACGTCTAACTAGGGTTACCCTAGTTAGACGTATCACATGCTACATAAAGCATGATGACATTTTGCATACTTTGCCTTCTATAGGTTGTGACTAGTACCGCGACTTTGACCTGTTTTTATGAGGTTTTCCACAGGAGTTGAATTTCAACATTTTAGTGCATGTTATTAGACACCATTAGCAACACATTGATGAAGAAGTTCCCTGATTTGTCAAATATCTGATAAAATTACCTAACTAGTTGACTTTTGTCCTAGATGCCCCCTGTTCTACATTATTTAGCCCTGAACCCCTTGGTGCAGGTTTGTCTTCATTCTAATGTGGGTATTTTAGTAGCTCCAAACTTCTTTTTCCCCCCCTCATCATAATTTAACATAGGCTGCAGTGCTGGTACACATGCATGCATTGTATTTGTACATCCATCTGGGGCAGCCTTTACATGTAATCCCAGAGGTAGTCGGTTCCTCCTCCTCTCCTCTCCTCCCCTCTCCTCTCCTCTCCTCTCCTCTCCTCTCCTCTCCTCTCCTCTCCTCTCCTCTCCTCTCCTCTCCTCTCCTCTCCTCTCCTCTCCTCTCCTCTCCTCCTCCTCTCCTCTCCTCCCCTCTCCCATCCATCCTCCTCTCTTCTTCCAGTGCAGGTGGAGGCAACCTTAGACATGGGTGCCAACATTGGCACAGTGAAGGGTGATCACTGGCACACTGGCATGAGTGTGAGAGAGACGATCTTTGCTTAAAAAAAGAAAGAAAAACACAATAGTCCTTATGCCAGAATTTGAACCCAGGCATTTTGAGTACACGAAAAAGTAAAAATATATCATCATGCTTTATTTAGCATCCCGCGATTAAAATAATGATTTTAAGTACCCGGTCATAATTATTTTTGCAAAATTGTTTCAGACCCTGTTTATAAGGAACTGCTTTTTAGATGTCCCACAAATTGAGACCCTGTCTGTCCCACGTTGTGACTGACAGGCATCAGTGTTCAAATGCCACTGTTGTCTGCTATAGATGTGCTATAGATGTGTTTTTAAGTCTGTTAAAATTACCCGAGAAGTGTTTCCACACTCAATCCACACTACCTCAAAAATAGCTGATCTACAAGCTCAAAACACATTGCACTGCGACACGTTTTGAGCTTGTAGATCAACAATTTTTGCTATATTTGAATTGAAATCCTGAATTCTTTTTTGAATATGACATCAGGATGTTAATAATTTGCTAACTCTGTTTCGTCCCGTGACATTTCGCCAATTGTCCCAGAAATGAAATACTTCTGTCCCTCAAATGGTCCAGGTCCAAACACATGTGCAAGGGCAGGGGCTGAAGCCCCCTTTGATGTCTAAGGGCGTTTTCACACCGGCACTGTTCGGTTCTTTTAAAACGAAACATGGTCCACTTATCCCTTTGGTTCGGGCGGTGTGAACAGGCATCCAAACAAAGAAAAAGCAGGGGATTAACAGAATAATTCAGTTTGTCTCTGTATCAATTCACTACTCTCTGCATCATGCTGTATCAATTCAGCATGATTTTGCATCATGCTGTCATGTGTAATGCTCATTGTGTTTGTTTGTTTGTTTGTTTGTTTGTTTTTTAGGAGAAGTGAAGACTCCACTGCTGATGTCCTTGATCTGCCCTTAGAGTTACAACAATACGTACCTGAGCTCCAGAGAACAGAAAGCCCAGGTATGGTGATATTCTCACCCTGAGCATTTTATTTTATACACCTAAAATGGACTAAAAAGTATTTTAGAGGTATCATTTTAGATTAGATGTTGATTAGATGTTGATTATTGTATGTATACAGCTATTGAATATTTAGAGGTGCAAACATCTGCTAATCAATGTCTTATAGATGCCTAAAAGAAACTTTCATGTTTAGACATTTTTAGACCTTAGACCTAGTGCTGCAGTTGGTCACTACCAGACTACACTGAAACGTGAAAACACATATGATGATGTTCACTAACAGACTACACTCTGTGAAAAGTAAAACACATGAAATTCACCAACCGACTATATGCTCAGTGAAAACAACTGATGACCTGGTCTAATTGTTGACAGCGAGAATTTGTTGTTTCCCAATGTGAATTTGAATGCATGTTTATTTATGTGTGTGTGTGTGTGTGTGTGTGTGTGTGTGTGTGTGTGTGTGTGTGTGTGTGTGTGTGTGTGTGTGTGTGCATGTGCGGCAGGTTTGGACCAAACCTCCAAAGGTGTACCACGAAGAAGACTCGCAGTACAACAGCAAGACTTTACCAGTAACCTTACCTTTGTTCTGTGAATGTAACACACGGTGCATACAGTGTAAAAATGAGTCACTCAGCTTGGGGATTTGGAGGTCTGGGGGAAAAGGCACAGAAAATCAAAGAGAGGATTTCAGAATCCATCTCGGGTCCAGCAGAAGTGCAAGAATGCATGGAAAAGATGAGAATAGATCTAAAAGATCACACAGGGGCACGCGTTACTCGCACAATTCCCCTGAAAGAGGAAACCGTAAGCATAGAAGGGTGGAAACGGTTTACCTATGGTGTCGACTCTCCTAAACCTAATCACACCATCATGGTTCTTGGCGCAACTGGTGCAGGAAAGTCCACCCTCATCAATGGAATGATCAACTACGTCCTTGGTGTCAAATGGGAGGATCCCTTTAGGTTTGTTATTGTCCAAGATATGGTCCAAGCCAAATCTCAAGCCGAGAGTCAGACCACTGATGTTATTGCCTACAAACTCAACCATCAAGAAGGGTTTCAGGTCGACTACTCCCTGACCATCATTGACACGCCAGGCTTTGGTGACACTCGAGGGATAGAGAGAGACAGGGAGATATCGGGTAAGCTGAATGAGCTTTTCACCTCCAAACAGGGCGTCTCTGAGATTTCTGCCGTTTGTTTCGTGGCTCAGTCCTCTCTTGCGCGGCTAACCCCGACGCAGCGATACGTGTTCGACTGTGTGCTCTCGATCTTCGGCAAAGACATTGAAGAGAACATCAGGGTTTTGGTCACCTTCGCAGATGGTCGGTACCCACCGGTCCTGGAGGCAATCAAGATTGCGGGGGTCCCATGTCCCAAAACAAAGAAAGGTCAGCCGATTCATTTCAAATTCAACAATTCGGCATTGTTTGCACCCAAATCATCTGATGCCCACGGGGGAGGTGAAGGTGGCGAGGCTGATGAGGATGATGATGGTGGCGATTGCTCCTTTGATCGAATGTTTTGGGACATGGGGATTTCCAGCATGAAGAGATTCTTCAAAGCCTTGCCCCTCATGCCCACTAAAAGTTTGATCTTAACAAAGGAGGTCCTCTGTGAGCGCGAGAAGCTTGAGGTCACGGTCGAAAACTTGCAGAAGCAGGTCAAGCTAGGGTTGGCTAAGACAGAGGAGATAAGAAAAACACACCAGATTATCGAAGCGCACAAAGCCGAGGTCACGGCCAATGAGAAGTTTGAATATGAGGTTAAGATCCAAAAGCCAGTTCAGGTACACCACGAGAAGTTCAACACCAACTGCGCGCAGTGCAACACCACATGCCACTTCCCCTGCGCTTACGGCAATGACGAGGATAAGCAGAAATGTTCGGCCATGGATTCAGACGGCAATTGCAATCAGTGCCCAAACAAATGCTCGTGGGATGCGCACTTTAATCAGAAGTACAATTGGGAGTACGAAGAAGTCATCGAAAAACGCACAGTGCAAGAGTTACGCGATAAATACCGAAGCGCCTCGGAGGCCAAGATGTCCGTTGAGCAGCTGCTCGCTAATTTGAGGCGCGATTACGACCAAACGCAGCTGACCGTGCTGAAGCTCATCGACATGTCAGCCAGCTGCTTGGCGAGGCTCAAAGAGATCGCGCTGAATCCCAATCCCCTTTCCACCCCCGACTACATCGACCTGCTCATTGAGGGAGAGAAGTCTGAATGCAATCCAGGCTACCAGGAACGCATTAGGGCCCTGAGGGAGATGAGAGAGAAGGCAGAGACCATGGCTAAGGTAGAAAAAGGAGGGACTTTCCTCCCCCAAAAGTAAGCCTGGCAAGGGTAGAAAACTCTCCTGTGCAAGAAGAAGGGGTGAGCCCAAAGAACATCCAAGACAGCTCTGCTCAGTTACACTTAAAAAGAATTGAAAAAAAAAAAAAAAAAAAAAAAAACACGTTTTCACACCTTTAGATCAGAGGCGTCACCACCTCCAGATGGCTGTGGGTGCTGAGGTTGCTTCAGGGTGTACCCGTGCCCGCGCACGAACGCCTTTTTCCCCCTAAAACACTTACTTGCTTACTTACTAACATCTCACAACAATAAATTTAGTACCATTGCTTGGCTTATGCACAGTACCCCCTATTACTGATTAGTGTAGAAATGCACAAAAATCTTCAGGGTGCCAGTCCTTGCTTCAAAGCTGCCATAAGCAAATGATTTAGACAATTGTCTGTTTACACATTTCACAAAAACGAAGTCTTAATGTTTACATCCATCTTGACGTTTACACCCTCTCAAATTAATAAAGCATGCAGACACAATGCTCCAGTATTTTATTTCGAGGCCTGAAAGTCAGTGCAAATTGGTTTTTCGCAATATAATTAGGGCTGTTGAATGATTAACATTTTTAGATAGATAAGATTAATCACAGCTTTGAAATTAATTTAATCATGATTAATCACCATTTGAACCATGTCCAAAATATTGCCTTTTCCTATATATTGTTGTGGAAATGGAAAGATAAATTACATAATATTAATCATTGCCACTTTTCCACTGAAATTGCAGTGAAAAAAAATAGACCTTAGAGGTGTTGTGTGGACAGGAGTTCCCCCTATTCTGTGTTTCCTAGAAAAATGTAGAAATGGAAAAAAAATCATTAACATGGTGAAACAGAACTTGATGAAGATTGAAGATTTTTTATTTTAGGACCTTTTTCCTGAGATTGTACCAATGCAATGGCTTCACATTTGTACACCCAGGAATTTTTTGAACATGGGTGGAATTCCTAGTGAAAACATAACTTAACAGAGTAAAGACCACTTGGAATTATCAAAATCGGTTAATGATTCAAGGAGCATTGAAAGAATCAAAAAACCAACAGCTTGTGATGTTTTATACCTCTGCTTAATTGGTGAGTGCTTACATGGGCTGGCTTGCTGGTTTGCTCTCTCTCTCTCTCTCTCTCTCTCTCTCTCTCTCTCTCTCTCTCTCTCTCTCTCTGTCTCTCTCTCTCTCTCTCAGAAAGTGTGGGTACCGTGACATACACACAATGAATGGTGGTGACGCCCGTGTTTTAGATCAGGTCCGTGCTTGTTATAAGGCCATACCCGACAATGCATTCAGTGCATGTGTATTTTTATACAAAAACTCCATAAAAATCGAAATTAATTACTTGTACCTGTAAAAGAAAATGTTCTGCATAATGACATCACGAGACCCATGGCAATAAAAGTCAATAGAAAATAAGCTGACCTTTTTATCCCGTCCTCCACAAACACAGGTGCCTTGATTACAGTCAGAAATACTCTTTTTTAAACCCATTTTGGCCTCTAGATAGTGTATTATCGGTATAAACTCAATCATCACATTACGATATATATCTGAATACATGAATGTATATGGTAGAAATAAGACACAGCAGTAGGTTCAGAGCTGAGCTGAGTATTGTAAACAAACAGTCCATGCGTTGTGCGTTGTGCGTAGTAGAGCTCAGCGTAGAGCCGCTTCTCGTCTCTCTCTCTCCCCCATTGCTTGAAGGGATGCATGCTGATGCCCTCTGTGCCAGATGATAGGGTGGGATCCCCCCAAAAACACTGTTTCATTCCACTGTTAAAAATAAACAACCTGCAGGTCTCACCTGGGTCCAGCTGAGTGAAATAAGTAGGGCTCTCTAAATGGCCGAGGCTCAAATACCAGATGATCATTTACAATGTATTACAGTTGATGTGATTTCGCTAAGCTCTGACCTGGTACAATTGAAGTGCTTGAACTACAATCAAGATTTACATTAGTGATTTTAGATTATTGCTTCTCGCTTGCTTTTCTTATTAATCTGATATTTGGTGACAGGGACAGACGTGAGGACATCCTTTATAGTTAATGTAAGCGGGACCAGATGTAAACGAAAACAGAGCATTATGATCTATGTATCTCTATGTTTTTCCTGTACTTTATATTTAAAATCTCAATCGTCATTGATTTATTTAACTGTCCTGATAGTGTGAATATTTAATGACACGACTTACATGGCTGGTATCTATATAAATAGACATGCCTTATAATCAGCATTGTATTCAACATGATTAACATTAACAATTCTTTTATTATAGTTTCTTCCTTTTTTGTTGAAATCATTGTGGAAATCTGCTATGTGAATATAGACATAATGTTATTTCAGAGCCGTTTGCATCAATTCATCAACTAGAGCTGGGCACACAATCAGCATTGTATTCAACATGATTAACATGAACCATTATTTTATTATAGTTTCTTCCATTTTATGTTGAAATCATTGTAGAAATCTGCTATTTAAATAGGCATAATCTTATTTCAGAGCCGTTTGTATCAATTCATTTATTAGTCTATTAGAGCTGGACACACAATCAGCATTGTATTCAACATGATTAACATTAACCATTATTTTATTATAATTATTTTTTGTAGTTGAAATCATTGTAGAAATCTGCAAATCTGCTATATAAATAGAAAATGTTATTTCAGAGCAGTTTGTATCAATTCATCTATTAGTCTATTAGAGCTGGACACAACATGATCCACTGTTCTATAATCAGCATTATATTCAACATGTTTAATATTAACCATTATGACTCAATAATGAGTTATTGTGTGTATTCCTGTACAATATCTGCATCTTGCTAATTGATTTATTGGGAAATTGATTGATCGGAGAGTCTGATTCTATGTATACACATTGATTTGATCCTATTGTTCTACTCTTTTTGCTTTGGCTTTGGCAACACAAATGCATGTTTTATCATTCCAATAAAACTCTTTGAATTGAATTGAATTGATTACTTTTAAATGGTGCTACTCGTCCATTGATATTATTACTAAAGTCAGTTTTGAATTGAATTGAACAGAAAATGTGAGAGATAATGTCTCTACTTTACTTTTACTTTAAAAAAAAAAAAAGAGTAAAAGTAAACAACAACAACAACAACAACAACAACTTGTGATTTATTTTTTCAACACCGGTTTCTAATCTCTGCTCAAGGAATAGTATAGCACAACAAGATCTCTCACCTCTCACCCAGCTCTATTAGAGATTGTTGTGCTTTACAATTACAGGCACAAATCAACATACATAACTTACATCATTGGTTAGCTGACTGTCGCCAGAGGGCAGTGACCTTTTCAAGGCAAAAAAACAAAAAATAAAATAAAATGCTCCATCTAATGCTCCATCTAACTAAACTAGACTAGCTGGTAAAATATTGGCTTGTTACACCCTCCATACCAACTATAGGCCTACTATAAATAAGAAAATGTTTGTCTGAAAGCTCCTCACTGGCTGCTACACCAATCTCTTCGAATTTCACACAGGCATTGATCATGATATTACAGAGAGAATAACTAAGCACTTTTTTCAAATTGACTAATTAATTAGTTAATTAATCACTTAATTAGTAGTGTGCTAAAATTTCCCTTCCTCTTCCATGGCATCCGAGCACCATGACTCTTTCTCTCTTTCCTCATATGAACACGTGCCTCGTAGTAGCATAAATCACTGGTCTTTGTGTCGGTGCAGAAATCACACCCACATGTCATTGTTGTAACGAACGAACGAGCTCTGCTATTTCATTTGTTGCATAACATTCTCCGTCATACACGCACTCACACTGTGTGTGTGTGTGTGTGTGTGTGTGTGTGTGTGTGTGTGTGTGTGTATGTGTGCGTGCGTGCGTGCGTGCGTGCATGTACGTCCGTGTGCGTGTGAGAAAAATGTTGATTAAACTCAATTCCGCAATAATCCAAGATTAACTGCTTTGACGTGCCTATAGGCGTGTCTTTTTTTTTTAAACCTATAAGAAAAAACGCTATTTGAAAACAGTCGATCTACAAGCCTCAAACAGCAATTATGGTTATTAACGATTAAGCAACTTTTCAGAGTAACTAAAAAAAAGCCCCAAGACGCTTACAATAAGCAGACATGGCAGACATGGCTTGACTAATAATCCTGTTTTTTACATAACTCTCTTTCTCTCTCTTTCTAATTCTCTCTCTCTCTCTCCCCCCTTCTCTAAGCCACTTAAGACCAGAAAAGCTGCTACAAGGTGACCAAGAAAACAACATTTTCACCGCCATTCTCTTTCGTTTCTGTCTTCTATCCCAACATCCATCCATCTGGCCCTTTCTTCCCTCCACGCCATGTTCTCTCTCCGCTGTCTGGCTCTCTTCTTCCTCTCAGCTCAGAGTGCCCTTCAGGACGATAGAGAGACGGAGCACCATGATGATGGTGAAGAGGAGGATGGAGAGATGTTGAGAGCTAAGGAGGAGGAGAAGAAGAACAAGTATGACCTGATGTTTGAACGAGGTGATCTGCTGGAGGTCCCCAGGACTCTCTTTGTGCACTTTGGGATCTACCTGGGAGGAGGCAGGTGAGAAGGCACAGGCTGAACTACAGCTGGATCACCATAGCTGCAGCAAACTTACTTGACTTGTCTCAGCTGTAAAGGTCACCCCTGTCAATGGCTTTTTCATCTGAGCAAAATCTTTCCCCTGGAACAGGGGCTTTCAACCTTTTTGACCCCAGGGACCAGCATTGACATTTTCACCCCAAAGACCTAAAATTAAAGAATTCTTTTGATTTTGTCCACAATTCCAGGCTGGATTTTGCATGCAAAACAGTGTAGACTTCGTGTTTAAGTGGTGCTAATTGAGATGATGAATATTTTAACTGTTGAAAACCCCTGCCCTAGAGCATACATGTGAGGAAAACGTTTTTTCTTTTAGGTTTTATGATCTCAATTACACCCAGAAAAGCTGAACTGTGAACATTCAGTGGATTTTCTCTCGCCTGGAGTTTTCTGTGGGGTTTGGAAGGCTTTTGAAATGCAATGAAACAGCAAAGCAGAGGAAACAGTGAAATCTGCAGGCATAAAATCCTATTGACATATATGGGACTTGCAGGCTGTGACATCACATTCAGCAGGAACATCTGAGCACTTGTTTGAGCCAGAAGAACCCAAACCACAGAAAATCTACTGGATGTTAAAAGTTTAAGGGGTTCTTTGAGTGCAATTGAGCTCAGAAAACATGTTTTTAAATGTCACAATACCTTTAAAAGTCATTGAAAATAACTTGACAAGTTGACTACTTGGACCCCAGTTACCTATTCGAGAGGTGGGAACATTTACCAAAAATAGCAGCTTAGAAGCTCACGTGTCATGAGCTTGTACCTCAGCTATGTTTGGTAAAGTGGTTAACTTTCCTGGTGTATCTGTACTGTACTATACTATACTATACTATACTATACTATACTATACTATACTATACTATACTATACTATACTATACTATACTCTCCAGAGTGGCTCATCTCATTCCAGACATACTGCCTGTGGTCTCTAGTGACCAGTGGAGTATCGACCAGATGGTGTCCAACACCAGGCTCATACTGGGAGTACTGGCCAAGGTACTCTGTGTGTGCGTGTGTGCGTGCGTGCGTGTGTGTGCGTGCGTGTGTGTGTGTAAATCAAATAACTGATATGTTTACTGTAATAGGTCAGTAATATATTGTGTGTGCGTGTGTGTGTGTTCAGTGTGCCAGTGTGAGGGTCGACTCGGTAGAAGATTTTGCTTATGGTTCAGAAATCATCGTCAACAAAATGGATGAGGTAAGAACTGAGTGTGTGTGTGTGTGTGTGTGTGTGTGTGTGTGTGTGTGTGTGTGTGTGTGTGTGTGTGTGTGTGTGTGTGTGTGTGTGTGTGTGTGTGTGTGTGGGGGGGGGGGGGGGTTGTTTGAAAATGGCGGATCTGCAAGCTCACAACATGTCACATTGCGATGCATTCTTTCCATTTTTATTTAAATAAAACAATTTGGTAACTTTTCCCATAGTATATAAAGTGAGCCCTCAGGTGTTGTTGTGCGTTGAAAGGGGGCCCAATTTGAAAATTGTTTTCAACGAGGGCTTTGCGAGGAAGAGCTATCATGTAGCCTACAACATAACAACTGTTATAATGTATTGTACAGAAATGACTAAAGTCTCTGTAATGTTTGTTTACTACAAAATAGTCTATCAAAGTCTACCAAATCTAAAATAAAGGGATTTAAGATAATTAAAGCTAGGCTGTTACCTGAGTCCAATGCATTTGTGCCTACTTCCGGGTCCAGGACTTATCCCTATTTCGTTGTTCCACAATGTTGTCAATGGAGTTGTCAGAACTCAGTCTATACTCTGTTTTTTCCCTCTGTTATAACGGCAGGTGTGCAAGCGTCCGCCGCTGTGTGGGGACGAGGTGGCCCGGCGGGCAGAGCGGCTGCAGGGAGCCATCACCTACAGCCTGCTGTGGTACAACTGTGAGCACTACGTCATGTACTGCCGCTATGGAACCAACATGAGCTTCCAGACCTTCCAGGTGCATGGCACGGCATACATGTCTACACATACACACACACACGCAGTCGCACACGCGCACACACACACACACACACACACACACACACACACACACACACACACACACACCACACACACACACACACACACACACACACACACACACACACACACACACACACACACAGCAGTGCAGATCTACCCCCAATGCCAAGTGCGCAACACATTATAAGCAATGTGTTGTTGATTATTCGGTATACAGGCAGCCAGCAATGGGTAAAACTCTCTCAAAGCCACCACGACTCCACTGCATTATGAAGGTTTTTCATATGACCATCATCATTTATGTGGGAACACCTCATATGAGTGTCAATGGACTACTTTAGCTGTCTCTGGCCTTGACAGCCCATGTGTCCAAACAGAAAAGTCCTGATCTGATTGCATTAAACTGCTCCCGTGTCCAGTTAGCAGGATATCAGAGCTCAGCTCTGATAACAAGGCCGCTGGGCTTGCGTCTTTCCTCGACTACAATTCCCATAATGCTTTGGTGCTCGGCTCCTCATTGTGGATAGGGGTGGGGTTGACTTACTGAGACAACATGTAGGCTAGGATGTAAGTCAGCCTAGAGACATCCGAGACACTGGGCTCACTGATAAATTCTAAAATATCAAAAACCACATATTGCACACATAAAGACCCCAGGAAAGTGTTCTAAATCTTTTAAACATCAACATACATTGTGTTTGCAAGAAGGGTGACAGCCCATACATCCAGAATTAAAAGTCCCATCTGAATGAAAGCCCATACATTCAAACATAAAAGTCCTATCTGATTGCATTAAACATTATATGTTAAACTCTGTTAGCCACTCACTTTGCCACTTGATGGACCACTTTAGCCAGGGTGACCATATTCTCAAAGGAGAAAACCAGGACAACGGGGGGGGGGGGGGGGGGGGGGGGGGGGGGGGGGGGGGGGGGGGGGGGGGGGGGGGGGGGGGGGGGGGGGGGGGGGGGGGTGGGGGGGGGGGGTCACGAAATATTCAGATATCGAACAGGCGCTACTATCGCCTCGAACAGCTTTTTTTGTGTTTTTCTGTGTCAATGTGGGATTTTAGGTCCCTTGCACCACCATTGCAGAGCGAGACATACGTGCCTGCTTTGCAAACAGTGCACAGTGCTTCACTTTTGTCTCGCCCTGGTCTGAATACAGGGATTTTTTTTCTGTAACTCGTCTGTAAAGTACACTTGCGCTTGGGCATGGTGGTGGAGACTGACAACCACGCTGTCTAGTGTCTACTAACTGATTGACGAAGGCTGCCTGCACTGACTCTGCTCAGGGCTGACGTCATCGTGCGCAGTGTCCTAGTGCCTGTCGATTTACTGGTCCGATGTAAGCAAAGACGTGTCGGAAAGGAACTGAATGAAAGTAATTTTACAAAAACCAGGACATTTCCTCATTTTCTAAAAATAAACCGGGACACCCAGGACAGGACGTGAAATACGGATATGTCCTGGGAAATACGGACATATGGTCAGCCTACTTTATCCAGGCTCATACCCTGTATTGATGCTTATTTAAGTCTAACATTTATGCTTTTTCACCTCTGCATGAACACAAACGTAAAATGTAATCATACACACACAAAGAAACACATTTAAACACAGCCATTGCAGGGGATTATTGAGGAATGCAGACAAATCCACTAGATGTTCCAGGGGTCAAGACACACACGCATGCACAATCCTTGTTTTAATTAGCCATAATCCTGCCTTGTTGCTGAATGAAAGGGTTGTGTATGTATGTATGTGTGTGTGTGTGTGTATGTGTGTGTGTGTGTGTGTGTGTGTGTGTGTGTGTGAGCCTGCGTGCGTGCGTGTGTGTGTGTGTGTGAGAGAGAGAGACAACATTGTTTGTGGTTCTGCTACATTCTTATCTGTATGTATGATACACATTAAATACTTGCTATGTATTTGACACAGTGCCATGTTGTACATGATGTATTGTTTTTTTGTTGATGTATTGCTTTTTGTTGTCCATGCTTATTGTAAACTACTCTGGATTAAGAGTGTCTGCTAAATGCCTAACCTAATTGTAAGGGTCTATCTTGACTTGCTAACTATTATTTCGATAGGATCCTCCTCCAAGTATTGTAACATGGCAATGTTTAATTAAACATGGTGTTTTGCTGGCCTTGCCTAAACAGAACTGTTGCAAGATTGAGAGTGCAACTGTCCCACCTAGTGGTCAGAATTAGGTACTGAAGTATAGGCCTACTTCCACAGCATGCCAGTATCCAGAGTACAGTCTGATTGATTGAAATCTTTATTCACATTATGTAGAAATAGAATGGGGTACATTCCAAATGATTGACTGCTACAAGATTGAAGCCAAAAGCACTAAGACTTGTTTACACCAGGATTGGCCATTTTCAATTAATTGATTGTACAAATTGATTGTACACGTCTATGAAAAACTATACAGTTATACAAATAAAAAAAAATCTGAAAATTAACAGTTTTTGTCTTTCCCTCTCTACAGTTCTGCAAGACAGTGAGGAGTTTTCTGCTGAGTCGCCGTCTGGCCAAGGTGGCGGCCATGTTGGCGGCGTGTCTGGTGGTGTATTATGGAGCGTGGTCCCTCTGGCCTGTCCTGCTGGCCATCGTTCTGCCTTTCCTCATATGGATGGCCTCTTGAGACCACCCAATTTTTGTGTTCCAGTTTCCATATCAAAAAACAGAATAATATAAAAATGCTGATCCCCAACCCCAAAACACACGCAGTGTGCCATGTTTTGAGCTTGTATATCAGATTTTTTTTTTTGCTAGGACCACTTCACCGCTTTTCAACCTATCTCCATATAATTTGTCCTCACTAATAATCATTACAGAATGCACACTTTTCTTTCTATTCTGTCTGTGCCACTAGGAGGGCTGTGGGCAGTTCAGATTGGAAACAGTGACATCATCCAGGGGGAATACAAGCTAGAAACTACAGGCTTTCTATTCCTGAAAAGTTGCAATGCGAAAATGGAAGCTGTTGAAAAGTGGTGAAGTCGTCTTTTTTATCCCACGATATGGTAACCCATTTTTCACCCAGTGACAATTCCTAATGTGATCCTGTGATCTACACACCCTCCGCCAACCTGGGGAGACAGCGGACTTGCCTCATGCTTCCTTCAATGAATGAGGAGTCCAAGCTGCATTCTTTAGGCCTGCCCTGTGTGGAAGGAACACGTAAAGTCGTCTTTTAATTCTCAATGTGGGAATATATTAACCCTCTCCATCGTGAAGTTGCCCATATGTGTTATACAGCATAATAACCGAATGTCCTGCAAAAATAGCAGATCTACAAAGTGCCCCACTGTGTGCTTGTGTATGTTGGTTATTTTCAGGGAAGACATGGGCTGCTGCAGAATAGGTACATTTCACATACTTTCTGAGCTGGAATACATTGTTTGTTGCACTGACCTGCTCCACTGTGCTAGCTATGTTAATAATAAAAAATATTAAGTGTGACTACAATCCTTTCTTTATAAAACACTTTGTTTCCTGATGTTGTTTGCAGATTAACCTATTTGGAGCTGAGACATTTTCATATCATGTCATGTCAATTGTGGAGATCATTAAATGTGGGTCTCTAGACTAGTCTGACTAGTCACACTGGTTAGACTAGTCACACTGGGGCTCCTTGACATTAAGCAAGTAGTAAAATATTATCTTGGGGGTCATCATCAAAAGGTTGTGGGAACAAGGTCAGTAAACATTTCCTTTAACTTTTTAATCAGTCCACGACACACGCATGCACGCACGCACGCACGCGCGCGCGCGCGCACACACACACACACACACACACACACACACACACACACACACACACACACACACACACACACACACACACACACACACACACACACACACACACAGCAGTGCAGATCCTATACAGATCTACAAGCCCAATGCGCGGTACGTCCGCCTATGTCTGCGGGCTTGCAGATCTGCTACGTTAGCCGCGCGACGAGACAGCCCCGCCCACCTGTGGACCGCCGCAGTCCTCTGATTGGTCCCAGCCTGATTGGTCCTGTCCCCTGATTGGTCCCGGTCTGACTGTCTGTCACTCCGGTTGCATCTTTTTTTTTACAGTCTCGTCGCTGCTGCTGATGAAAGAGAAGGAACAAGTGAGTTTTGACAGTAAAAGTTATATATTTAGTAAACATCGCAACTTAATTCAGACAAACCGTCTAAAAACTTTTGCCCACGTTGTCACCTCGAACGTACATGTCGCTAATGTTCGTTCGAGTCGTTTTAAAGTGAACTAAAGTCAGCCCGAGCCATCAAGTGTGAGTTGCGTCATTGAGGGGTCAGAAACCGGGCGCCCGAGATGCTGTTCATGCAGCCATTCTCAATAGATGTATATGTGCAGTAGCCGCCATTGTACTGGCCCCATAAAGTGAACGTAGCTGGCGGAACTCAAAAGGCATTATTTCTTCCCACTGATAACATTATACCGGTACCTTTATGCATATCTGACTGTCACAACATGTGCCCGACTCCCATCTGCTCTGTTGCTTTTAAGCTAACCTCACCGGTTGGATTTGGCTAACCATTTCCACCAACATAACATGGCCCCATTTCTAGGACTAACAGTTTGACATGCATTCATCTTTTAACTCTTGAGATTGTAGAAATGGAACCAAATGGAACTATTACACAGCTTTTGTTCCGGGGGCCCTGGCATGGACCCCCAGGGCCCGGGGTGTAATACACAGATTACACACACTCACAATGTGAAGCACCATTAGGTTGTGAAATGTGGACATGCACATTCCTTGTCCCCTCTGCATAATGCAATGTAACCTAATGACTACTACAGTGCGATGCCAATACTTTTACTAAACACTTTTACTCAATTAAATCAGAGTTAGACATTGGTAAGGTATCCATTTGATAACGGTTCCTAACTAAATATTAATATTTTTGATTGCTAGGATTTCATTTGGATTTGGTTCCATTTGCTTTCATTTTGTATGCTCTCAGAGTTACATACCTGTCATTATGTATATTTGGGCAAGTGCCTCTGGAGACCTTTATGGGAACGGCTATGAGTGTCTGGTGGGGGATTTGATTAAACCTTGATGTTTTGATGTCTTGATGTTTTTAACACTGAAATCTTCTCCCCTTTAACTGCTGTGCCCTTTTGCAGTCATCTGCTGAAATGGACGGCCTATCCAAGGAGGCTGCTCTCCTAGAGCTGATGGAGGAGACCGGCTACAGCATGCTACAGGAGAACGGCCAGAGGAAGTATGGACCGCCCCCAGGTATGTGCCACCGTGCCACGTGTGTGTGTGTGTGTGTGTAAAGGTGCTTTCAGAATTGAATATGTACAGTATACCGGTATGTGTTTCCAGACGTCATGCTCGTAACGCTTAGTTTCGGTCGTGCACGTAAATGTTGGTAAGGAAAAATCCCTTTGTTCAAATTGGTTGTAGTTTGTAGACAGTGGTTTAACATTGGGAGTGCAACCAACTAGACCTGCCTTGTTCACCCCAAGACCGCTCAATTTCTCATCTTTGCATTAATACAGTAACTTAATACACTTAATACAGTAATGTCTATTTTATTTAATTTTATTTTAAAACTTCTGGTGTCTTTGCTCCCATGAAAGTGTCCTGGTGAAGCTCAGTCACGTGACCATGAAATTTCCTTCTGAAAAAAGCTTGCTTGATTAACATCAACGCTCTCAATCATTTTGCATGACCAACTGTGTTGAGAACTACTCTTCTCTTCCATGATCCCAGGCTGGAAGGGGAGTCCTCCTCCACGGGGTTGTGAGGTGTTCGCAGGGAAGCTGCCCCGGGACATCTACGAGGATGAGCTGGTGCCGCTGTTCAGCAAGGCAGGACGCATCTACGAGATGAGGCTCATGATGGAGTTCAGCGGAGAGAACCGAGGCTACGCCTTCGTCACGTACACCACCAAGTGAGAGAGAGGGAGCACTCCTGCCACATTTCACCACTGTTTAAACTTTTTCCCCATTAATTTAAAAGTAAAGTAAAATGCCTGCAATAAACATATTTTGTGATTTTTAGAATGTGTAGAACATGTACACTCATTACAGTACATTTGGAAGAATAATTTCTTTACTTTCTTTTTTTTTTTTTTTTTTTTTTACAAAGTAGTACTAAGGTTGAAATGCTTTTTTTGCAAGTAGTAATATATCTGGACCTTCCATGGAGTGTTCCCATATCAGCAACTTGATTTGTCTTATAATATACAGACATATAAGACATACAGTATATAATATATTGTCATAATATACAGACATGCTTACAAGAAGACAATACAGTGAAAAAAAAAACAACTCAAAACAGCAGCAATTAAATTGCGTTCTGTTGTAATTGCATATTGCAACGTAGGCTACTACATGCATCCTTTGAATTTGAATCTGATTGAATTTGATTTAATCACTATATGCGGCCTGGCGATATCGTCAAAAATATCTCAGCGTGTTTTGACCAAATTCTATCCCTGATGTCGATATTGTGACGATGATATGAATTTGGTTTCCCCCCACACAGATATGTTAACCCAGGTTGCAGTCACATCCGTTTTTCCTTTTTTGCTGTTGTCTGTTGGGGCTTGGCATAATGTTTTTTTTATTGGTAGTTTCAAGTGAAGACATACGGGAAAGAGGGAGAAAGAGAAAGGAAGGGAGACATGCAGCAAGGATCGCCACAAACTGGATTTGAACAGGCAACACACTGCCATGTGTGTTGCACATGCCTGGGCCACTAAGCCAGCAGGCGCCACCGGCCTAACGATTCTTGCGTGCGTGTCTTTGACAAAGGGAGGCGGCTCACAGGGCCATCCAGCTCCTGGACAACCACGAGATCCGGCCGGGAAAGACCATCGGCGTGTGCACCAGCCTGGACAACTGTCGCCTGTTCCTGGGCTCCATCCCCAGAGACATCACCAAGGACGAGATCCTGGAGGAGATGTCCAAGGTAACAGAGGAACGATGACAGGGACGGACGTGATCCCCTTCGTTGTGGTCGTGCAAAGTAGTATTAGTGTTTACACCCCTCAAATTGACACTTATCAGCCTCTGGGGACCCCGATATGGGAACATTTTCATGGCTCCAGCAGTGATGCCAAAGCATTTTAAGGACCACTCCCAGTTTCACATGCAGTACTCTATGACATGTTGTGAGCTTATGCACTGGCCATTTTAATTATTAAAAACATTTTTAAGTTAAGGGATAAGAGGTTTTGTGGTGACAAAAATCTAGGCCTTAGTCTTTCTTGGTCATACCCTTTTGACTCAAACTTCATGCATCGATGGCGTCGCAGTGCCTCGGTTTTGGTCTCTTGCTTGTATTTAGTCCTAGACAGTAGCTTTAGTTGTGGTCACACAAAGTTTTTGATTAGTTTTTGCCAGTGATAAAAGATGTTCGTCGGACATTTGTTGGCATAGTTTTAGACCACAATATCATGGTGTGTGTCTTTGTGCTCCAGGTGACAGAGGGAGTGGTGGATGTCATCGTTTACCCCAGTGCATCAGACACCTCCAAGCACAGAGGCTTCGCCTTCATCGAGTACAACTCTCACAAAGCTGCCGCCATGGCCAGGAGGAAACTCATCCCTGGTATTTACACACAGACAAACACTACCATGGATTTATCTAACACCCATGGGGCGATCGTGATATCACTTTCCTCTTTTCAAAAACGATTCATCTATATAAAGACGATTATGCCGCGTACAAAGCCAACTCGGGTTGTGACAAATCATGACAACAAACACAATATTTCAATCATAGAATAGAACAAAAAGCAGCAGGATACAACACTTTTTTTCCTTCTTAAAATATTTGATTGGACCCGAAACACTGTGCTTTTTTCTGTGGCATAATCTTCTATATAAATCATTTTGGAATCGTATATGACAAAAATGAATCGGTCCATGTCATTTCTGGGCCACAGGGGATGCCACGAAAGGATGGAACTGCTCAGCTCTATAGTCCTTAGCGTTACATCTAAAAAAACCCCTCAAACTTAAAAAAAAAAAAAAAAATGTCACCCAAGATCATTGATCAAAAGTAGATAATGAGTTCCATGCCCCTATTGCTCTATAATGGACTGTGTTTTATCTAACATTTGTTCTGCATCATCTAGTCAAATAATGATCTGTATCTGAGAACGATACATTATTATAAATAAATGATTACTGGGGTTTTAGTTGTGATAATATTTTTTAACACAGTGATGAGTAATCAAACCTTTTGGATCAAACTGACTCATTGTTCATTGTACTTATTTTGTTCATGTGGGCACTGAAGCACAATATGAGCTGCTTTGCTTTGGACCTCTTGTAATCTATTCAGATTAGTCACTGTTGTGTTGGACCAAAAAACTGCACAGTAATCAAAAAAATATGATACAACTAGTGCTTGTACTAATTGTTTGGTTAGGCATTTAGGCAGGTATTTTATACAATGTTTAACCCTTTCAGATCGGGAATCCATTTTTGGATTCTGTACAGCAGGGGTTTTCAACAGGTGGTCCGGGGACCACCAGTGGTCCCTGAGAGGATTCCAGGTGGTCCCCAGCTAAATGATGGACAGTTGTCTACCAAATGGACCCTTATAGATGTGTAACTCTTGAGAGCGTTAAAATGAAACCAAATGGACCCGTGCGGGTCCATTTGGTTTCATTTTACGATCTCAAGAGTTAAATTATATTTGAACGTCTGAATTAACATGTTGCCAGTTTATCTCTCCTAAATTGTGGACAAAAACTTACTTTTGGGTCCGAGAGATTAAATTCAACATCAAAGGTGTTTAATATCACACACTTTTTTGGAGGCGCTACCCACACATGCACCTGTGAGCGACAGAGGTGCACATGTGGGTTGCTGAGGGCCGAGCGCTCGGCCCTTATAATCTATACCTTGTTGTAAAGACGACTAATGAACGATTAAAATGACATAAAATACAATACCGGTTGATCATATTAAAGTGTACAAATAATGGAAGTTAATTTTCTGAACTTTGTTGTGGCCAAGTAGATCTTCCCCTGCAGTTTCTCTCTGCGTCCCCTAGAGGGCAGCACACTACAGCTTATATTGCCCAGGTGTGTGTGTGTGTGTGTGTGTGTGTGTGTGTGTGTGTGTGTGTGTGTGTGTGTGTGGACTATTAATATGAAAACTAAACTCTGGGAAGCAATGGAGAGGGTGTGTTTGGTGGGCTTGTTACAAAAAAAAAGTGTAAATGAAAGAAATGAAAGATAGATATTGCCAGAGGGAGCGAAAGGGAGAGAACCTTGTCCTATATTGTGTAGAGATTAGATCACTGCACACTGCATTTCCGTTACATAGTTCCGTTTAGCAAACAAAAAAGCTATTCTACAAGCACAACATGCATATCTTTTGTTATTTTTCAACTGGAATCCTGAAACATAACATTTTGTATTTAAAAGGTCACTGATTGCAGTTAATTCAAAATATTGTTCTTTTTTTCTTCTTTTTCCGGCTAATCCTCCCTACTATAGAGTGTGCTGCTGACCATATTCCTCCCTGTCCCCAGTGAGCCCCTGGGATCAAAAAACAACCCTAGTTTCACTTTGGGGCTTTGGGAGAAAAGACTCTCGACCAATCAAGATCAGAGGGGGCCTTTCTCCATTCAGGATGGAGTGGGGAAGGGCAATACAGTATAGAAGAATTCTGATATCAACCTGTGGGATTAACGAAGGCGGGGTGGGGGGGGGGGGGGGGGGGGGGCATGAC
>CM076986.1:10485911-10617722 GCA_039105355.1 Benthosema pterotum
CCACTTGTGTGCGTTTGTGTGTGACTCGCTCGCTCGCTCGCTCACTCACTCACTCACTCACTCACTCACTCACTCACTCACTCACTCACTCACTCACTCACTCACTCACTCACTCACTCACTCACAGACAGCAGTGGATAACCATGCTTATGTTTTATGTTTCTTTTCGTTCCTCAATTCTGATGAAATCAATTATTCCTGGGGGGAGGAGGGTTTGCTTGACCCTTTATGGCATAATTGATTTGTGGTCGCATTAGGTGCAGGCTTATTGATAAAGCAATCGGGTAATAAATCGTACGCAGGGGTGGGGCTGGGGGTATCGATTTCTCCCCCGGTCGTAGTTTTACGCGTTATCATTTCTTTTTACATGCAGTTCCTTGTTCGCTATGTTCTTACCAGAGGCAATAAACCAAGTGAATAGGACATTCATTGTGTGCTGCTGCCTGGACGGTTGTGGATTTGTCTGCTTTTGCAGTCTTCTTCCTCTCCATGCGGTTCCTCACTGCTTTCAGCGAGTTCATAGTTGTACCGCAAAAAGTCCAGTCCAGTGCTTCTACTTTATAGCTCCAGGGGATCTGGATGTTTTTTGGC
Source organism: Benthosema pterotum (assembly GCA_039105355.1). NCBI lineage: Eukaryota > Metazoa > Chordata > Actinopteri > Myctophiformes > Myctophidae > Benthosema > Benthosema pterotum. The sequence continues at coordinate 10,486,503 of CM076986.1, forward strand.
TGCCGATCTCCCCAGCGAAAATGCTTTGGCCCTGTCTGGGTCGATATATGGAGCTGGCCTATGTTTCATTTTCCAACAAATCTGGGTGTTTATCATTTCAAGGCGGGAATTTTTGGATTCTGTACCATACAGTATATATTTAAAAAGAAAGCTTTCATGCTCCAAAAAATATTTAGGTTTTTCCAGAAAACTTCAGGCTTTAGAAGTCCTTGTCAGCATCGAAGTCAGTCCGAAATGGGTTAAAGATTTGGTTTCATTTGTTTGGCTTTTGTGACATTTATTGATTAGTTATAGTGAAGAATGACAGGAAAGGGGGCTAAAGATATGCTTTTTGTTATGCTTTTTGCAGGACTCAAATTCCAAAAAGTAGCAAACGTACTGTATGTACGGGTTCACGAACTCACCGTTTTTTCATGTGCTTAGATAAAGGTGTGTGTTCGTCTGTGCAGGGACATGCACACATAGACATCAATTGGGGGCTTCAGCCCCTGCCCTGTTTACCAGTCTGTAAAAGGACGACCCTTTCCAGACCAAAAATACAGCATTTACTACAGTGAAAGAAATGCAAATACTCCTCTGACACTCTCTCCACGTCTCTCTCTCTCTCTCTGTGTGTGTGTGTCTGTGTGTCTGTGTGTGTGTGTGTGTGTGTCCAGGGGCCTTCAAGCTGTGGGGTCACACCCTCCAAGTGGACTGGGCAGAGCCGGAGAGAGACGTGGACGAGGAGACCATGCAGCGCGTCAAAGTGCTCTATGTATGTCCAATATACAGCTTATACGTAATGCCTGATGTATAAGAAAACTTTGTTCACTACACAGTGTAGCAGACGAACCCCATTTTTAGTTTTACAGTGATGAATAAGTAAAGTAATAGCAGCGATCCGCAAATCTAAATCCGATCCCGAGTGCTCCCAGGGATGACTTCAGAGAGGGAGGGAGGGACAGAGAGAGATACTAATTGTTTTCTTAATTCTTCTGATTCTGCATTATTGCTGAGTCAACCAATGCAGGGAAAAGCAACAGTGAAAATGTCGTGGACCCTTGGAGTGGAGATCCATGTTTTCTTTGCTTAAAATAGTCCATTTACTCCTTCACAAACGAAAAACACTGCATCGAACCAAGAGTGGAATACCGTAGTGGGATACTGTTGCACCTCCATCCAGTTTGTATTGAGCCACAGCGATCAATGACCCTTGCGGTCACATGATCGGCTTGATTTCTGTTTCCGTCATCATAACAGTCATCCTTGTACCTACTGTATGTCTGCAAGAAAGCCAGCTTTTCATCATAACATTTAAACACTGGCAAATCAACTACTATAAATCATAAAAGACGGGCAATACGTGTTCAGCAGTGTGAACCATTGTGCAAAAAAGACGGGCCATACGGGTTATGCAGTCATACTAAATTAAGTTAAATTAGTTTAGAGTAGCAATACGGCAGAAGCTCGGAGGATGTTTTCCACACGAACATGATTGATGCATTGTAAACATCAAAGCAACAGACATTGGTTAGGTTATGTTGGAACGCAGTGGAACATTGACGGGCTGCATTGAACATGATGGCCTGTCGCCTCTGTGTTTAATCACAGAGAGTGAGCTCAAAATCTCCTCCCAGCACTTAATGCTTCTTTTTTTAACACCTGTCCTGGATGTTCTGTTGTACTGTAGGAAGCTGTTTACCTAGAGCGAGTTGTTGTCTCTGCCCCCTTAGGCCCCTATTTTTAGCAAACTTCCCAGAAGAGATTTCCCCTCAGACCTTTCAAAAATAGATATAGGTCCCATTCTCACCTAATACTTCCGTAGACTCGATGCGAATGGGCCTAAAAGTTCTTGCATATTTAATCTGCTACAGTTTGCTTTCACACTGACTGCACTGTCATCTGCAGCAATTGGAAACACAGCAGGGACCTTTATCAATGTGTTGATACACAGTGAAATATATTAGGCCTACTAATAGTTAAGATTAATGGACATTAGTAGTAAGAGTCAGATATAATGTAATATTGGGAAGTTGAATGTGGTTGCAGTGTGTATTGCCGTTGGGGACTGTGTGTGCATCCTTGCGTGCGTGCATGTGTGTGTGCGTGTGCTGCCAGGATTTCTTTAGCACAAACACTTTATGCAACCTGCCAAATTCGGAAAGAGTGTGTGATATGGAACTTGATCGCCTCCGTTCTCGTGCAGTCCTGTACACTGCATTGTTTGTGTCAGCTATCGTACACGCCTATGATGATCTGGGAATATTGCAACACAGGCTTCTATGATCTCTTCATTGGCCCACGTGTGTCCACTCCCCTGGGCATCTTTATGCTTCGCTGCGTAGTGCGTAATGATGCCTTTTTCTTCGTGCATAATGACAATTTCTTCTTCATCTTTATATGATTATTTTTTGTAAAGTCTATGAGGAAAATGAGTGGGGAAATCTCTCTCTCTCTGACGTCAGTGCGGAGCCCTATAAATAGTTTTTAAAAATTTTTTGTGGGCAATAGATCAACTGCAAAGGAAAGGTAAAAAAAAGCCTTCTGGAGGTTGAATTGTACTTTAACGTCAAGTATAAGGTCTTCTTTCTTTTCAGTCTGTCACGGAAACAGCTATTCTCTCAAAGCTTTCTGTATTTGCTATAAAGTAACAGTGTAATTCCGGGGACCGCCTTGGATGGAAGTTATTTACAGGAGTGTACCTGAGACAAAAAAAAAGAACATTTGACACTGTCACTGCCCTCAAAGAGTAATGAATATTTGCACGCCTTCACGCCGTTCGTTTTCAGACACTGGGTGCGTATAGGGTTAGACTTTCTGAACAGGGAGGAGGTGGAAGTCAGCGGAGTGTCTGTGTGTGTTCTGCTTCCAGACGTCTCTCGCCTCAGGCGGCGGCAAATTAAGTCATCAAATATTGGAGCGTTAGGCGCGCAAGGCTTTCGGTTTTCTCTTTGATGTTTCGTCACCTGAAAGTTCAGCGCGGGCCGCGGGGACACCCTGCGGAGGGTGGCGCGCCACCACCCTCCATTTGAGAATTCTACCCCCTGAATCAAAATTCTGTGCGCCTTGCAGTGATTTTTGTCCCCCTGGAGCAATGCCCTGGTTCATTCAGCGCCTTGCCTTTAACCCAGTCAGGGCTAATTAACTATGTCTCGTGAAAACCCATGGTCTGCATGTATAAAAATCAAGAATTGATCCCACAGGGATAATCGTCAGGTGAACTAAATCCTGCCTCTGGTGGTTTCTCCAGCTGTATGATTATTGCTGTTAGTAGATCACCAACACTAACCATCATTATCCAGCTTATGCAGTGATGTAAATAAGTTTTCGGTTAAGTCCCGGGATGCAGGGAGGGTCTTTTTAGATGAAGTTTGAGGGACTTTTGTTCTGATTTGAGTTCCACCTCAGAGACGTTAAAGGACAACTTTAGTTTTTCCAACTAAATTTCATGTTTTAGGTTGTTATTAGAGAAAGTAAAAGTTGGATGTTAATTGTTTTACATTGCTTACTTTCTTTAGTTTTAGGGATTTTAGCTATGGGAGGGTGCATTCATACATATTTGTTTACAAAAATTTAAAGCGTTTCCTTTTTTGATTAACTACTACAGTCCTAATAAACCCCATGAAATTATAACCTGCCACAAATGATCTACTGAATGTGACAAACTGCCATATTGAGTCTCTGGGTCAGGTATGCCCCTATGGCGTGTGTAAAGTGCAGTGCGTTGTGCTGCCTCCTTTACATTGAGTAGATCCTGTGAACTTCTGTGGTCAGTTATAATTTCCTGGGGTTTATTAGGACTGTAAGGTATATATATAAAAATTGATTTCATTTAGCTCCTAATTATCATCTTGCTGATTCCCCCTCGATTATTATTATTTTCACACACACACGTGCACCCAGCCAGCCAGACAGCCAGCTAGCAGGAAACTCCATAGATTATAGGGGATTATCTGACATGCAGTGCATGTTAAATCAGATGGTGTTTTCTGGTGAAATGCTCCACCCCCACCTTTTAAATTAAACACTTCATCAATGAAAGTAACCGAGCGGAGGAGCATGTTTGCGGAGACCAATGTGTAAACATTATAAAAGAGGTTATTTTCTAGCCCCGGTCCCCTCTCAGGGACAAATGGCCTAAACCCTAAATACAAAGTGAAGACATCAATGCACATAAACACAAAAAAAAACACACACAGCACTTCCCCAGTGTTGGAAAGATGGCCACGGGAAGATACACTGTATTTACAGTATGTGGTGCTTAACAGCAATCTGTTTTGTTTCAAATTGTTGTTATTTTCGCCTCTGTACCCCTCTGGGGGGCTGTGCCTAAAACAAGGGGGTGCTCCAGCCCCCCCAGCTCCCTTACTTCCGTCAGCCATGGGTTGGACAGACAGTGACAGAGTACTGGTATACCTGAGAGATGTTCAATTTGAGCCTCATCCATCATATCCACTTCTGTTTCTGTCAGTCTCACTATTCTGCTGCTGTACTATACAGACAGTTAAAAACCTGCCCCGAACACATTAGGATTAAACTTTTTTCGTGTCATGCACCCCCGGAACTGCATGTAGCCTATTTGGCTGTTTCAACCTTTCTTTCATGAAAGGAAGAAAGAAATAAAGAAACAAAGAGCTCGTACATATTATTTCTTTGTCAGTGGGATGATTTAGTGGCCATTAGTACAGCGCTCATCGACACCTCTTGCTTTGATTCGCCGTGTCTCCTATCTGTTTAGTGACGGCTGGCTAAAGGCTCTTCAGAAGTCTCTGCAGAGATCACAGTCCAGCATGGGTTATTAGATCAGCCTCGATCGATTCGGCATGCCGACTGCGGTTCTATTTATTTGATTATTTTTCTCTTTTTCCTCTTTTCCGTCGATTATTTGATGTTCTTTTCCCACTCCTGACGGCATCTCTCATCTCTTGCGTTTAGCTCAGGGGAAGGTCAGCATCAGCTGGAATTATTAGTTAACCCATTAAGATCTCAGGTCAATCCAAGCAGTTATCAGAAGGAAAAAGAGGTCTGTCGTAGTGATGAGGGATCAATTGGCACAACACAACGGCTATTTCGGATGATTTTGTTTGTTTTTGAATTAATCGATCCCCAGTTTACAAGAGAGAGTGAGATCCAATGGCCACAACAAAGTTCTTACTATTCGCGACTAGATTCTGGTCATGACTGGTAAGTAACTAGGTGAAACCTGGTTGTGCCAGTGGCTAGTTTCTAATGATCACTACTAGTTGCAACCTTCCCTTACCATAACCCCCTAACCAAACCTCTGTCTTAACACATATTCTTATCCAAACCCTAACCCAACGTGTGCCGATCAGAAGGCTACCGTACACTCAAGAACATCTGGGTCACGACTCACGAGTCCCGGAAGCGCCATTCAGTCCCTGTTGTATTTACCGATGTAAGCGACATTCAGCTGTTGACTCTGACCAGGTTGGAACCAGGTTGCAAATACTTGCAACCTGGTCACAACTAGTAAGCAAGTAGTCGTGACCTGATAGTTGTGTTGGTCGCTCCTGGATCTCGCAAAAAAGTACATTTTACTATGATGCATCAATATTCTCCAACATAGAAATGAAAGTACAAGTCTGGGACTGAAATTGTCCTTGAATAAAAAACAACAACATAAATAAATAAATAAACTAAATGATTGTCATCAAAATGCACTTTTAAAGTACCAAAAGTAGTCATTAGGCAGAACGTTCAATGTCACATCAAGTTTTTATATAGAAAAGCTTTTGAAGGTGGCATTTGTATAAGCTTATGGTGTGTGTGTGTGGGGTGGGGGGGGGGGGGGGGGGGGTGAGTGTGTGTGTGTGTGTGTGTGTGCGCGTACGTGCATGTGTTTGTCTGTGTGTGCGTGTGGTGGGAATGTTAAATTGCACTAATTTAGTAGCTAGTTTCTGCCCGACAGCAGAGATGAATAGGGTTTAAAAAGTGGTCAAACTCATTAAAAGGCATTTCAAACGCACAAACAACAACACATGCTCATAAATCCCCACACTTTCTTGCCACTCCCAATGAGTTTTTTTATTATTAATTCGTAAACTGAGTTTGAGTTTGCTGTCAAAACAAGTGTTCTGACTATGGATCAGTGGATCAGCGACTTAAAATCGTCTAAAATAAGCTCATCTAGCATCCTGAGGCACACCGATAACTTTGAAATGAATTAATGCATATGACTGTAGACGTCTCTCTTCTCTTCTCTTCTCTTCTCTTCTCTTCTCTTCTCTTCTCTTCTCTTCTCTTCTCTTCTCTTCTCTTCTCTTCTCTTCTCTTCTCTTCTCTTCTCTTCTCTTCTCTTCTCTTCTCTTCTCCTCTCCTCTCCTCTCCTAATGCAATTTTTAATGATTTTTAACCTTTGATCTTTAACCCTGATAAAAGTAATTAAAATGCAGTAATCCTGGTCTCTAGACTGCCTCCCCCTGGCCAGCCAGAGGGACGGAGCAGGATGAAATAACGTCCAACCTCCCTCTGTCACGTGAAAAGAATGCAGCTTGGACTCCTCATGCATTGAAGGAAGCATGTGGCCAGTCCACTGCCTCCCCAAGCTGGTCGAGGATGTGTAGAGCCCAGGGTCACATTACGTAATTCGCACTGGGTAAAAAAAAAAAATGCGTTACAAAATCGTCAGGATAAAAAAAAACTTTTTTTTGCATGTAGAAATACAGTATATCTGGGTGTTTCAGGGTTTGAATTCGAGAGCACTCTCCATCCCAACTCTATCTCTCTTTAACGTAATGTAGTTACGAGGATTCTGCCTGACAAGTACAGCAACGGAATAAAGTTTCATGCGGTCATGCGCACGTGTGTGTGTGTGTCTGTGTGCAGGTGCGTAACCTGATGCTGGACACCACGGAGGAGACCCTGCGTCAGGAGTTCTCCCGGCTGAAGCCTGGCTCAGTGGAGCGTGTCAAGAAACTCACCGACTACGCCTTTGTGCACTTCCGCGAGCGCGAGGACGCGCTCAACGCCCTGCACGCCATGGACCAGGCCGACATCGACGGAGCCTCCATACAGGTTGGTGTTCACTGTGCATGCATGCATGGACGCACACACGGAATTCTGTTCAAAGTCATCGCTGGTAGGAAAAAAAAACACTCCCCAAAAATGTCCTTAAAGCAGTGGTTTTCCACCTTTTTGATACCAGGGCCCACTGTTCATTCAGCATTCAAGCCACGGACCACCATTTGAGGATATTTTAGCCCCACAAACCCCAAAACTAAAGATTTGCTTTGGTTTTGTCCACAATTCCAGGCTGGATTTGGGAAACAAAACAGTCAAACATACAGACCAAAATGACCATTAATCCTCTACATTCTCTAGTTGTGTAGACTAATTCAGGGATAATTCAGATGATGAATACTTTAACTCTTACACTCTCTAGTTACATCTGGTTAACCAACTTTCCATCATTTAGCCTGAGGACCACCTGGAACCCTCTCAAGGACCACTGACTGAAAACCACTGCCTTAAAGGAAATAGAGGCAACTTCCCAGTGTTTATAAACAGAGCTTTAGTTGTTTTCAAACTGGGATCCACCCCCACCCCACCCCCATCTAGCTGATATTTTTTGAAAAATCAAACCAGTTGATTGATTGTTTATTTATTTATTTTTTTTGTATTGTCCCCCAGGTCAGTCTGGCCAAACCGGCCTATAAGGAGGGAGCTGACGGAGCCAGATCCAAGAGCTTTGGCAGAGGCTACCTGGGCAACCGCAGGCCTGAAGGTCAGTACTGATGTGCTTTTTAGAACACTTTGGGTAGGGCTTCACAATTAATCGAAATCAAATCGAATCGAGGTTTCAGAGTTCGGACAATGTAAAAAAATGAATGAAAATCGAGATTTCACTGGTACATTTACGGTAGAACTGTGTAACACTGGCTCATGGCCTATCGTACCCTCCCTTCCTTCTTGTTGCGCAGCGAAAAAAGTTTTCTGTTAAATAAGAAAAGAAAAAAATGCTGCTGTTTACTTTAGAAAAAAGTAGTCCAAGACAACAAAAATAGAAAAGAAATGCAATTTGTGTTCTACTGTTTAGCTTTACATATGTTCATTAACAGGAAGAAAAGTGAATTTTGCACTTTATCCATTGTCTTTGTTCATTAACAAACACCTTATTCCCTTTTGGAGGGAGGAGAATCAAATACAAACATTTAAAATGAATAATCTTTCTTTAATTAGTTTTGGCGAAATCGTGAAGCCCTAACTTTGGGACTTTTCTGTCAAGGGATCTGTAGATAATTATTGGTAGTTGCAGGCAGTGGTGGAATGTAACTAAAATGTGCTTTTACTTATGTTGCAAGTGCTGTACTGAAGTACGGTTTTGAGATTCAAGTACCGCTACACTGTTCTTCTGGTTAACTTTTTATGATCCCGTTAATATTAGCTGTGCAGCAATACACTTTTTAAAATATCCATAATTAGTCGTACTGTACTTGAGACTTTACTTGTACTTGAATTGTACTGTAAGTCTATGAGCAGTTATCAGTTTTGTTGTAGTTGTTGTACTAATAATTCATTCATTCCAATTCCAAGTCCTTCTAGTTCTACTCCTACATTTTTTAAAACATTCTAATATCTGTACAGTTACTTGAAAACTTTAGTCACTATTTACTTTGGATGTTTAAATTGTGATTAGAAAAAAATCTTTGAATTATACAGTATGTTCTTTCAGAGTGAACGTTTTGTACAATCTATAGTGTCAGGTCAAAATTTGTTGAAGTGCTAAGTTATATGTCGCGGTGATGACAGGCCTAGGAGGAGCAGGAGGAGGTGCCTTTCGGACTGAAGACAGAGACCTGATGCTGGGAGGGGTTCGAGGAGACACGCCACGACTGCCACGGAGGGTCCAGTCCCTGCCGCCGCGCCTGGGAGGTGCCGTGTGCTACGGGCCGACAGGTGAGTAGCACACCAATGGTTTAGAGTGAATCTATCTTCTTCTTCTGTACCAGATGCTGTGTACGTAAGCACAACTCGTCTACATCTACGTTCTCTGTGCTTGGCTGCTGTATTGACTACCTAGTGTCCTGATTGGTCGCCTCGTCTCCAGGCAACCAGATACTTTGGCTCTAGCTGACCTCTCAATCAATGGGACAGCAACCTACAAGTGTGTGTGTCTGTGTGTGCGTACATGTGCATGTGCAAGCAAACGAGCCCCAAATTGTCATTGTTGGGCTTGTTTTCTTAGAAGCATGAACATGAACTCTCAATGATGCTTCAAAACAGGGTTTCATGATAGGTGTGTTAACACAAAACTCGACTTTCCTGAGTTTTTTCTCCCCACGTTTTCCCTGCAGTCTGGGTGGTGATGTCTGATTTGATTCAAACCAGTGTTAACATACTGTAGTTGAGCTGCTTGGCAGAAACGCCTCACCTTCACATATGAACCTTCGTGTTTATTTTTCTCCCATTTCTATAACTGCGGCAGGCAAAAGCATCTAAAGTAGCCGCCAGTGTTTGCTGAGCTTGCTGTCATCCTAAGGTCTCAGAGGCACTTGCCCGGCAGGTCATACCGTACTTGCCCTCAGGTCATGGCCAACCAAAAATGCTTGCAATTTTGAGCCCCGACTTCTTTTGCCACATGGTGCTGTTGTGAGCTTGTAGTTTAGCTGTTTTTGAGTGTGCGCCGTCGGAACTTGACGCTCAGTATGTAAGCTGTGTTGTGGTTGACAATAATATTGTGCACCTGCTCAGTCGTGCAGCCACGTAGTAGACTTCACCTGCCCTACTATTTTATTGACCTGCCCCGGGCAGAGGGGCAGGTGTTTTATTGACCTGCCCCGGGCAGAGGGGCAGGTGTTAGCCTGGAGTTGTTGCTCCCTCATTAAAAGTTTTCCACTGCATTTGAAGACAGCGTGCGGTGTGTTTTTTCTTTTTCGTGACGCCGGGGCTACCTAACCCTCCTACGCAACCTGTCGCTGTAGGTGTGTAAAAGTCTTACTCCTTATTGATTTTGAATTCCCAAAAAGCAAACAGATTTTATTTTGTCATTTACGAGGTTTCCCAACCCGACAGAGGTCGCCATACAAAAAAGAAAAACGCTGCAGCGAATTTAGAACCTGAATCAGAACCACACAACAACCTTCCAACTTGTACAAATCCTGTCGACTCCACAGAGGGCCAGTTGAGTTTAGTTTAGCTTGTGCGGCCGTGTGGCGCGCGGTGCACACGCGCCACACTTTCTCTAGCAGTCTCTGCTTTCGGCAACAACCTTCAACTCGAATCGCTTCATTCTTCAGCTCATTCACAGCGGCTTTGCGTGTTCCCCGCAAGCTGCTGACCACCACTGTAAGACTGTGGGGGAAATATAGCCTGACGTCTGTTTGCAAATGACTTCAAGCCAGATCTTTGTTAGACTCCATGGAGTATATGTCTCTGTCAGTGTTGGAAACCTCATATGTCCAACACTTACTTTACTTACTTTACTAACAATGTTACTTTTCAAAAAAAACCTTTCTCTCTCTCACTCACACACACACGCACACACACACATACACACACCCACACACACACACACACACACACACACACACACACACACACACCTAACTTGCAAGCACAAACTCCAACCGTGTCTTAAATAAATAAAGATATATAAGGTATTTAGACGCCCGTGTGAATTAAATAATAGCTCTAAGTTTACCTTGCATGCCATCTAGGGTTTAATATTTTTCCCGAATTTGGCTCATTTTACATCCCGGGATTTTGCCAACGAATTCCCGTAAAACAAGCAGAGACAGTTTAAAAAGTCCCCCTAAAAATGCAATTATATGTCGACACTTAATATTCTCAATTGAATAGTGATATTTTATTGTTTTAAACCTTTAATTTGAACAAAATATGAACATTATCAAATACAAATGTAAGCCGGTTACACAAATATTAGCAATGCGGCACGCAAAATACTTATTGGAAGGTTAGGACAGTGAGAGAGAGAGAGAGAGAGAGAGAGAGAGAGAGAGAGAGAGAGAGAGAGAGAGAGAGAGAGAGAGAGAGAGAGAGAGAGAGAGAGAGAGAGAGAGAGAGAGAGAGAGAGAGAGAGAGAGAGAGAGAGAGAGAGAGAGAGAGAGAGAGAGAGAGAGAGAGAGACCGTCAGCGCGTCTCAAATGTGGTCTTGTATATCGCATAATAAGGTTATCTGCACATCACAAGAGGATACGATGGTAGAACGCGCCTCAAAAGTGCTCTTGTACGTAAGATACGATAATTAAGGCTTGATGATCAAATATTTGGTATGGGCATTTTATTGATTGCAGCTGCGTTTCCAGCTCATCAATGCAAACGAAGCGTTGTTGAAAGCTCATCAATGCAAACGAAGCGTTGTTGAATTCGCATGTTTTAGTCGCTGTCTGACATGACAACAAGTTACGCGATGCAAGTTATACAACTTATTTTGTATAGGCCTATATTTTAATATTAATAACCTCGGTGGACATGGGGGGAGAGAGAGAGATCTGCGCTAACAGCGCTATGGTGTTTTTTTTTTTTTTTTTTTTTACCTTTGTGTTGTAAGTTATTTCACATTGCTGAGTGGCCGTGTGATAGCCTATACAAGAAGTTGTAGAACAGGGACAATCTGTCGTGAGGAAAATAAGTCCATGCAGTATAGGGAAGTTCAACGTTCTCTTCAGACGTTTTGCTAGTGTAGGCTATATACCGTAAGATGGTGTGCATCTGATTAAATGAATGAAGGAGGATGCGGCGGCAGTCGTGCGGTCCATAGTCCTGACTCCTGACCACTCGCATTAGACCACGTGTAGCCAATATTGTGTCCTGCGTTCACCGTGGGGCTCCTGTTCATAGCCTTCGCTGCATGATGTTTGGAACTTATGCAAGGGTTATAGATTTGATTTGACCACTCACAGATATCGGAAAGACACGATTTGTGTGGAAAATTTGAGAAAGAAATGATAACCTCCGGGAAGACTGGTCCCAGAGGATTTCCCGGGAGGGAAATTAAGTCAGTTAAGTCCCGGGCGTCCCGGGAAACCGAGATCCCGGTATTAAACCCTAACGCCATCTTGTTCCCGTCCTCGCCTTTCTTGTCTGTCAGTCAGTCACGTTTGCGCACCACACATGCATCCATATGCCATAAGCAAAAGCAGAAACATAAGAAGAAATTGTTTGCTCTGAAAGAAGACACAGTATATTTATATGTGCTGTATGAAGGAATAACCTTTTTTGTTTCATAGGTCCTTTTTAGATCATTTCCTGAAAATATCTACTATGTATGACAGTCATAGGGGCCGCAGTGGCCCTCCAAAGATGTCCTTTTGGACTATTGGTAGCCAATCAGAAAATCCCTGTGTTACATAGTGGAGTACTATGAATTTGTAAGGGCCACTGCGGCCCCTGTGACTGTCATAAATACTAGATATACTCAGGAAGTGATCTAATAAAAATTTAAAAAATATACAATAATCAATAATAAAAAATAGCAGATCTGAGCTGTTTTTTCAATAGCTAAGGTAGAAGGGTTGCAAAGAGGTCTCTGCCTGTCCGTGATGGTGCGATAAACCAAAACCTACTGCCATCACAGTGTTTTCTAGAAATGCACAAACAGCAGCTGCTGCCCATTGTATATGCAGACAAACCGCCGGAGCATGCAGTTCATTGGCAGTTCATCGGCGGGACCGGGCCAGGACTGCCAAGGCAGCAGAGAGAGTTCTTATCTTTGAAATGGTATAACGTAATATCAGGAGGCAGGTTGGGTACAGTTGTGCTGACACTAACTTAAACAATATATACTGTATCTACAAAGTTTTTCAGATGTTCCTCCAAAGTCTCTCCAAGCTAGCTGGTCCCAAACACTCTGTCAGGGCCCATTGTGGGTTTGCGGATATATTTTGACCCATTCTGAACAGACCCTAAATTCTACAAAATGTTCCAAAAATAACAGACCTACAAGCTCGCATCACACCACTTAGTGTTATGTTATCAGAACTTATGTAAGGGACTACTTTTTGCAGGTTTAAAAAAGGCCTGAAAGAAAAATCATTAACATGATGAAATCATCAATTGTTATAGAATGGGGGGTCTTTTATACGGAACAGTCAGTATCACAGGAGTTACTTAAAAAAGTATGGAGTTATAGTTGCTTCTAATATACACATTGAATTGTTTTCAAGGAAATAATATTTTCCTAATGGCATCAGTTGTTTTAAGCTCTACTAATACAGAGGGGAAAAGCACTTATGCCAACAGTACAATATCCCAAATCACAGACAATATCCAGTCTAATGATATGGATATAATACTGATGTCCTAGCCAAACAGTGAGCAATTACCCTATGTTGACCAAAGAAACTTTATTTTTCTCATGTGGAATGTGTTCACTCTGAGAGCACACTCACCGCACCATGACAATTTACAGCAACGGTAATGTTGTTACTGAATGGGAAAATGTAAACAATAACTTTACACGTTACAGCAAAAAGTAGTCCCTTACATAAGGGTGTTACTTGTGAGGGTGTTAGTCCCAACACTGATAACAGTACAGTAGCTGCACTATATACAGTATGCTGGAAATGCCCCGGAAGGGGATTCACTCAAGCGTGGGAGCGGTGAACTACCCACGACCAAAAGGGATTGTGGGAGAAACAAACAAGAACACTAAATCTGTATTGTTTCAAAAGAAAACAAAAAAAAAACACTATTTATAACTCATAACCCGGAGGAACTGCGCTGGTTGTCTAACAATAGCTGGGCAAATGGCTGACTTGGTAGGATGCTTGTAGCCTAAAACGCATGGATTTTCAAACAGTGTGAGTATACTTAGAGTATTGTGCCTGAAGTGTATGATTTCACAACTGCAGTAGTTGGCTTTGTTAGGAGGAAGATACACATTGATAACTAAACGTGTCTTTATTGGTTGTAATTTGTTGGTGGGTTGGCCTGTCCAGCACGGCCAGGGGCACGAAGGGGCAATATAACTGGACAGTGTCCAGTTATATTGTCCAGGTGTATTTTTGTAGGTTGTATCATGCTGTAAATATTTCATATTTAATAGTAGTTCTATTATAGTTACTGTCATCATTGTCCTATAAGTGCTACTGAATTAAACCTATGTCAAACCATAGTGGTGGTATGTGAAGGGGAAGGATAGAAGTATCGAAATGAGGAATACTTTATCCCACGATTTGTAACGCATTTTTCACCCAGTGCCAATTCCTAATGTGATCCTGGGCTCTACACATCCTCCACCAACCTGAGGAGGCAGCGGACCTGCCTCATGCTTCCTTCAATGCATGAGGGGTCCAAGCTGCCTTCTTTTCACCTGACAGGGGGGAGTTTCCCTGGTTGGACGTAGCGCGTGGAAGGAACATGTTATTCCAACCAGTTCCTGTCCCCTCCATCAGGCGCCCCGGCTGGCCAGGGGGAGGTAGTTTAGAGCCCAGGATTACAGCATGTTTTTGTGAGAGTATCTACCCTAGGGGACACGGGGAGAACATGAGGAATACTTCTTATTCAACATTATTATAGCAATTATCATGAGCCTCCTGGTCTAATGTGCCACCTGGAAACACATTCTCAAGGATTCCTGTCCATTATTTAGGTTTGTGTACACACATGGTAGTACACAGACAAGTTTAAACATCCGCATTACTAGTTGACGAGTACAAGATGTCTACATAATTATAATTGTCTACATAAGATAACGTGAAAGCATTATTATTTCGATCAACATTTGCCCTGCCGTCTCTGCTACGGTACCCACGGATCACAGGATTTAATCTCATCCAACAGCATAGTTATTCAAGGCCTTGGGTCCGAGAATCTAAATCTCGTCAGATGGTTGGCCGATGACCGTGGCCCCCTGAACGGTGAATACATAATGAAACAGCATACATTTATCCCGTTCTGTATTCAACGCAAGGTCACCCAAGGCCCGGTGGGGTTTTTCTGGGATAAATGTATGCCGTTTCAAATACGCGAGACCTGCTCATCTAAAACGGCACTAGTGTGAACGTTTGCCCACTGATGGTGACAAATTAGAGAAGATGAATTGGAGACGAACACCTACTTACATTTCCTCCTCACTATTGAGGAGTGAATAGGGACGGCCCACGTGGTAACGTTTGTGTCCTTGTGTCAGTGTTTGTGTGGGTGCGTGCCTGTGGGCTGATAATATCCAGCATTGCTGGAGCGATCAGCGTGAAACCACATCCACAATGGAACCTCGCTTTACTTCGTTTTGAGCGGACAGTGTGTTAACCCATTTGAGGTCACAAAACTAACGCCACAAAACTAACGCCATTATTCGCATTGTGACCCGTTTCTAAGCACATCCTTCGTTCATTTTGACCCATCTATCAGAAGGAACTACTGTATGTTTTTTTTTTTGTCCGTAACACTATGCCGAAAAAGAAGTTTTGTGTTATGGAGGGGTGAAAAATCAATAGAGGCTGTGCTAATATTTTAGAAATAATTCAACAATACCAATAGAGACAGGGAGATCCGGTATTTGTCACAGGTAGTAATAGCTACTGTAGGCACTATAATGTGCACTTGTATGTGGTTAGGCGTCTAACAAGTTGACAACACTTCACACTGAGACATAAATATGAATGCTGGAACTTGTTTATTCGGTGTCCTGCTCTGTGCTTCTCAGCAGGCACAGCATCATTATTTTCTGGTTTTGCCAGTGTTCAGGGAATGATACTGAGAGAGAAAGCACTGCTGCAGTGCCAGTCGTATTTTTGTTGTTGTTGTTGTTGTTTAATTTCAAATGCATTGAAATTGCTGCAAATAATTGCTGCATAATAATAAATCCACCCAAGAGGGACAAAGAAAATGTTGATTATAATAATGCAATGGTCCACAGTGTTTTGGTATTGCGATTAATTTTCTAAGATAATTATCACTTCATTGTTACTTCAAAACAATCTAGGCTTGCTTCATAGTGGGTCAAATTAGGTTGTTTGGAGAAGGTCCTGCCAGGACACTGTAACCACTATAACAGGGATGGACCCTGGGGGTGAAACCAAATGGACGCTTGCAGGTCCATTTGGTTTCATTTTCACACTCTCAAGAGTTAAAATATTCCTCATCTGAATTAGCACCACTTAATTAAGAAGTTTACACTGTTTTGTTGGCAAAATACAGCCTGAAATTGTGGACAAAACCAAAAGAGTCACTATAAGAATATTATAGTGTTAAGAATAGAGAGCCCACTTTAGAAACTATTAAGAATAGAGACTATTAAGAATAGAGAACCCACTTTAGAAACTTCATGGGATTTTTCCACACACAGTAACATTGGTGTGTGAGTTCTTTTTCCAATCGGTGGTATTTTGCCCCTGATGCAGTCAAAAATCACTATAAGGATATAAATGGAGGTGCTTTTCACAAAAAAAGATAATATTTCGAGAAAACAGCGCGGGAAGTTTTGTTTTGAATGGATCCCTATGGAGAGCAGGGGGACATTGTGGAATACAAGACTAATGAATTGTTAGTAACGATAATGGGTGGTGAATTCCCGATCACTGTGGTGTAGCCAGGTATGGTGTAAGTCCTCTCAGTTGGCTGCATGGCAGCAAATCAGGTTTGGGGCCGTGCTCATTGGCTGCATGGCAGCAAATCAGGTCTGGGACCTTGAGGTAGGCCCGAAAGCCTATACCACCAGGCCTCGGCCTGGGCCTACCAAATAATTATCCATAATAATTAAAACCAGTCATCAAGAGCTTCAACTCATGATGAACAGCAGTAACATTTTTAATTGGGGGGGGGTCAGGTGACATTTTGACTTGTAGGTTTTAATTATTCTGGGTAATTATTTGGTAAGCTCAGGCTGATGGTATAGGCTTCCAGCCTACCCCGAGGCCCCAGACCTGATTTGCTGCCATGCAGCCAATGAGAAGACTTACACCATACCTGGCTACACCACAGTGATTGAGAACTGCACCCATTATCTGCCTGACAACGGCGACCATGTAATGGTGAGTAAGCAACTGGTCGCGACCTGGATCTCGCTCTTTTCTGGGGGAAAAAAATCACTGAATTCCCCTTTCCCCTAAAGGGGAATTCCACCCATTTTCAACATTTTTTTTTCTGAGAGCGTACAAATGGAACCAAATGGACCTATTCATTTGGTTCCATTCGTACGGTTCGGTATTCGGTTTTCAGCCTTGCTCGTCCCAGCAGGAGTCCTTTAAAAAAATGCTGGTGAAAGAGTTTCCTACAGAGAAACAGGAGCACCCTATGGAGCACGTGGCTCAGCAAAAGGCTTTACTATATATGCTACCGGGTGGATTAAAGTTCTCTGCCGTGGGGACGGATTTCCATCTCGAGGATTTCATATGGACAATTTATAGAGATCAGTGCAGATCCGCTAAAAAAATAAATGAATAAGGAGGGGTGGTGGTGGGGTGTATGTAGCCATGGCCACGGTTTGAATGACACTAAGTGGTTCAGAAAACCACTTAGTCAAGGTTGCCAGTCAAGTGATTTCTCCAAATTACCAAGCATCTTTCATACCCAAGCCAAATAATGAGGCGCTCAGGATGCACCACAGGCCACGCTCGAGAAACCCATGACCCCCCCTGCTATTTTGACTTTAAAGTAGCCCGGATATACCGCTGTGAAGTTATGGAAATGTGCTCCGTATGGGAGAGCCTTCCCCGTCAACACAATAATTTGAGCCTATAGCTCAAATTATTGTGTTGACGGGGAAGGCAGCCGTTAATTGGCAATAAACGTGCTTACGTTCGGAGCACTCAGTGTTTTGTGGGTGATGTGAGTGGATTTATTTACTTTCACAAAAGCTACTCACACAGGTACACCACTTTTTTGTTTGTTTTTGTTTTGTACAAGTAACAAGTCAACCTCCATTTCATTTTTATTATTGATTGTGACAGTGCTGTCAATTGAAGTCTGCAATCGTCAGAACACAATATCAAAAACACAATATGAAACTCTGTTCATCTAGACATGATGGATGAGTTGCTGAGTTTGATATTGTTTATTGCTCCGGGCTTGTTTGTGTGTGCGTGTGCGTGTGCGCGTGTGCGTGTGTGTGTGCGTGCGTGCGTGCGTGCGTGCGTGCGTGCGTGCGTGTGTGTGTGTGTGTGTGTGCATGCATGTGACCTTGTGTTGAATCCGTAACAGTAGTGTAATTCCGGGGAAATTGCAGGAGTGATTGCACCGGCGTGCGGGCGATGAAGAGTCCACTAACACGAATTCCGTCTTGCTGTTTATATCCTATAATGGAATGTCCAGACTTGGTTTCATTCTTCAACAATGTGTGAAGAATGACCAACAGCTTCACTTTACAAAAAGTTAAAAACAAGTTCACCCTGCAGTGAAAAAAAGAATCCTTTGGCCAAGATGAATAGTGTGTCGCCTATACTGTAGCAACCTATATAGGACATTGTTATCGAACAATGAATTTCTGGCTGATAAATTAGCCCTTCTCAAAACCCCGCCATTTGGGGTAGAGTTTAGTTATTGTCCAATGACAATCCAAATACTTTAGCAACTGTTGCTATGCAGGTCAACTGGCCTAGTGGACAAGGCTGGACGGAGGAGGGACTTAGTAAAAGGCGAATTAGGGAAAGACCGAAAGGGAAATAATTGGCTGAAACCATATACCGAATATACTGTACTGTATGTACTAAACAGATGGCCGCAATCGACTAGCAATCTGTAGGCCCTTTGACTCCCAACCATTGATGCCAATACTTTTGGGTTACTTTTAATCAAGATATTACTGGGAATTTACTTGTAAAACAGATATGTGTCGACGGTGATACTTTTACTTGGGACACATGCATGCACACACACACACACACACACACACACACACACACACACACACACACACACACACACACACACACACACACACACACACACACACACACACACACCAACCTTGCCTTAGTTACCTTGCTGTTACAGTGACACTCGCAGGTTCCATTTCCCAAGGGATGTACTTTTTTGTGTCGGCACTGTACCTCAAGCTCATTAGCCATTTGCTTCCCAAAGCTATAGTCCCCATTGAATGTTGCATGGTTTTGTAGCCACGGTGGTGTCATGTGTGTCTTGCTGCAGGAGTGGGTGCGGACAGCGAGCGCTTCCTGTTTCCCTGCCTGCCCGGCACGCCGCTCAGCTCCACCAGCCTGTGCTGCCTGCGGCCCAGCCAGCTGTCCACCGCCGTCAGCCTGCTGGAGCTCTACTGCCAGAAGAACCACTGGCCTCCACCAGAGTACCAGCTGTACTCTGCACCGGGACCCAACAACCAGCTGTGTCTCATATACAAGGTGAGGCGGTAAACAGAACAGTGTGGTACGGAGAAAACTACTGCCCATGTACAAAGTTAGATACTAAAGTACTGCTCAGAGACGAGTTGTTTTCAACCAGCGGTCCGGGGACCACCAGTGGTCCTTGAGAGGGTTGGGGTGGTCCCCAGGTAAATGATGGAAAGTTTGTTAACCAGATGTAACTCTTTGAGAGTGTAAAAATGGTTTCATTTTTACGCTCTCAAGAGTTAAAATATTCATCATCAAGACTGAGGCTGACTAAAAGTTATAGGCAGGGCAAAAACCATAAAAACCTGATTAAAGGGTGTACCAAACTTTTCTCAGTTGTTCCTAACATGATTTTTAACGTAGAATCCAATTCTGCTTGATACATTTTTGTATCATGCATAGTTAATGAGATAATTAGCATAATTAATCAAATATGCAAATTATCTCATTAATTATGCGAATTACAAAGATGTACATTGCAGAAATGAATTCTACGGGACAAAATACATGAGTATCAACTGAGACAAGTTCGGTAAAGCCTTTTATGAATTTATTATAGATTTTTTCCAGTTATTTGCGCCCTTGTGTCAAGTAAATTGACATTATGGGATAAAATAACAGGGAAAACCCTCTAACTATTCAATACTATTCTATTTACCAAACTTTTCTCATTTGATATTTATGTATTTTTTCCTGTAGAATCCATTTCTGCAATGAACATTTTTGTATTGTGCATAATTAATGAGATAATTACCATATTTGACATAGTGGTGGAAATACTGTAAGAGAAAAACCTAACAAATATGTAAATTATCTCATTAATTATGCAACTTACAAAAATGTACTTTGCAGAAACGAATTCTACGGGACAAAATACATAAGGATCAACTGAGAAAAGTTTGGTAAACCCTTTTATGAATTTATTATAGATTTTTTTTCCAGTTATTTGCGCCAATGTGTCAAGTAAATTGACACGTGGGAGAAAATAACAGGGAAAACACTAACTATTCGATAAAAGGCTTTTTACGAAACTTTTCTCAGTTGATATTTATGTATTTTGTCCTAGAATGTATTTATGCAATATACATTTTTGTATTGTGCATAATTAATGAGATAATTACCATACACCATATACCATACACTACAGTGCAGTCTAGTACAATACAGCATGATACAGTACAGTAAGCCCTGATGCAGTACAGTAAGGTACAGTACAGTAGGGTACAGTACAGTACAGTAAGCCCTGATGCAGTACAGTAGGGTACAGTACAGTACGGTACAGTACAGTACAGTACAGTACAGTACGGTACAGTACAGTACAGTAGGGTACAGTACAGTATGGTACAGTAGGGTACAGTACAGTGAGGCCTTATGCAGTACAGTACAGTACGGATTAGTACTGTACTGTACTGCACCTTACTGTACTGTACAGTACTGTACTCCTGTACTGAACCGTACTGGACCCTACTGTACTGTACTGTACTGTACTGTACTGTACTGTACTGTACTGTACTGTACCCTACTGTACTGTACTGTACCCTACTGTACTGTACTGTACTGTACTGTACTGTACTGTACCGTACCTTACTGTACTGTACTGTACCCTACTGTACTGCATCAGGGCTTACTGTACTGTACCGTACTGTACTGTACTGTACTGCATCAGGGCTTACTGTACTGTACCCTACTGTACTGTACTGTACTGTACTGTACCTTACTATACTGTACTGTACTGTACTGTACTGCATCAGGGCTTACTGTACTGTATCATGCTGTATTGTACTAGACTGCACTGTAGTGTAATGTAGCACACTTTACTGTAGAATATTGTACTATATACACACCATACTGTACGTACAGTACAGTAAACCGGCCACCTGGATGGCGTGGTGCTAGAGTGAGACTGGCCGAAGGCCGTTCGTATTCTAGTCTCAATTCCAGTGAATGTCTGAATTCTGCTCCAAACAAGTCATCTTCCATTGTCAGGATTCAGTATCTTAATGCCTCAAATTACTGTCTATACAGTCAAATTGCACAGAAGTAGTGACAGCCTTCTACAGCTTGTACACTTGATCCCTCTGTGATTGCTCCTGCTTCTATCCACCAGTTTCTGACACCCATTTCCCCAATTATTTGTTGGGTTTTTCTCTTACAGTATTTCCACCACTGTGTCAAATATGGTAATTATCTCATTAATTATGCACAATACAAAAATGTACATTGCATAAATACATTCTACAGGACAAAATACATAAATATCAACTGAGAAAAGTTTCGTAAAAAGCCTTTTATCGAATAGTTAGAGTGTTTTCCCTGTTATTTTCTCCCATGTGTCAATTTACTTGACACATTGGCGCAAATAACTGGAAAAAAATCTATAATAAATTCATAAAAGGCTTTACCAAACTTTTCTCAGTTCATCCTTATGTATTTTGTCCCGTAGAATTCGTTTCTGCAAAGTACATTTTTGTAAGTTGCATAATTAATGAGATAATTTGCATATTTGTTAGGTTTTTCTCTTACAGTATTTCCACCACTGTGTCAAATATGGTAATTCTCTCATTAATTATGCACAATACAAAAATGTACATTGCAGAAATGGATTCTACAGGAAAAAATACATGAATATCAAATGAGAAAAGTTTGGTAAATAGAATAGTATTGAATAGTTAGAGGGTTTTCCCTGTTATTTTATCCCATAATGTCAATTTACTTGACACAAGGGCGCAAATAACTGGAAAAAATCTATAATAAATTCATAAAAGGCTTTACTGAACTTGTCTCAGTTGATCCTCATGTATTTTGTCCCGTAGAATTCATTTCTGCAATGTACATCTTTGTAATTCGCATAATTAATGAGATAATTTGCATATTTGATTAATTATGTTAATTATCTCATTAACTATGCGTGATACAAAAATGTATCAAGCAGAATTGGATTCTACGTTAAAAATCATGTTAGGAACAACTGAGAAAAGTTTGGTACACCTTTAATCAGGTTTTTATGGTTTTTGCCCTGCCTAAAAGTTATTACTTAGGGAAAGTTATGAAAATCCAGAAACTAAATCGTTACCAAGAAATGTCTTCATCAATGTCATTATAATGGTGTCTAATAACATGTTAAAATGTTGAAATTCAACTCCCGTGGGACACCTCATGAAAAACAGGTCAAAGTCGGGGTAATATTCACTAACCATTAGGGGGCAAAACAAGGAAAATGTCATTATGCTTTATGTAGCATGTGATGTTTCTAACTAGGAGGTTGTCACGATGCTGAACCAATTCAGCATCACTTGAACGGTAAAAGATTCCAAGGATTGGACAGTGTTGTCACCATTATGCACACGGAAGCAACATGGACTCTAACCCGTTTATAAATCAGTCACCGACGTGTCTGCTGACGAATCCTTGGCATTTTCATGAGATTTTCATGAGATCACTTTTCCCCGTTGTTTGGAAAATCCTTGTGGAGGAATAGTTCCTTGCGGAGGAATAGTTACCAGGAATTACATTTTGGGCAGTCAAGATGTGTGGTCCCACACAAACAGAAGCACTAAAGGTTTTCAGAGAGATATCTGCCATATTACAGCGCCAGGTGAGAATACAAAGGCTGAATGAAAAGAGCCGTTTGGATTCTATTGGCTGATTGAGGATCCTGCTGCACTATAGTTCTCACTTCTCAGGTCTGGTCTTTGTCCTTTATTTGTTCTCAAGTTATCAGTCATGTTCTCAAGTGGATTTTTATACGATGAGAAGACATGTGCTTCTCAAGGTTGGGGTCCTCTGCCTTAACATTAACAGTGATTTTATTTAGCATATTTAGCACATGTTGTGCAAAACATCTTCTCTCAATTTGAGTGGTTGTTGATCCAAAAAAGGTTTGGAAACCACTGAGTTAGAACACGGAGATAAGAGGTTTCTGACCAACAGCAATGTTAAGTTGCACGGATGTGTGCTTGTGCGTGCGTGCGTGCGTGCGTGCGTGCGTGCGTGTGTGTGTGTGTGTGTGTGTAGGTGAGCATCTCGTCCGTCAATAACAGCTTCATGCCAGACAAGTTGTGCACGTTGGTGGAGAACGCCAAGGAACTGGCAGCTCAAAACGCGCTCTGGAGCCTCGGTATGTACCGTATGCCGCACACGCACATGCACACACACGCACGCACACATACACATTCGCTCATTCACACAAGCGCCTGCCTTTCGTGGCCAATTATATGCTACTTAAATGCACACCGATCGCGCCAGGACACACCAATCCCACGCACACGCACACACACACACACACACACACACACACACACACACACACACACACACACACACACACACACACACACACACACACACACACACGGACGTCCACAAGCTCTCACACACCACAATGCCACTGTGTTCCCATTCGTCAGGGCTCTCGCACAAAGCTCTTCTTACCGGCGTCATGTGACACACTTAAGTAGCAGAACTGTATGGTTATCTCCACGCGTGCGCTACTGTGCTCACATGCGAGTGGAAGCACACACGCACGCACGCATGCACACACACATACAGACACACACACGTTGCTATGGACACCTTTCTCTCTACTTGTAGTAGAGTAAACTTACTGACACGCACGAAAAAGTAAATGCTCGCATATTAAAACAAAAGTTTATTATAGCTGATCTCTCACGCACGCGTGAGAGATCAGCTATAATACACACACACACACACACACACACACACACACACACACACACACACACACACACACACACACACACACACACACACACACACACACACACACACAGAGTATATACAGTATACTGTATATATACAGTTTTGCCTCTTGTCTGCCAAGTTTTGCCATGCCTGGGGCCAAGTGCATTGGAGAGCCTTTCTATAGCAGCCATTACCTGCCAATTTACCACCATTTCTCTCTGGTCCGCCGTCATCCACAAAATAATCATATTCAAAGAGTAAACAACGGTTACTTTTTTAGCATACAGTGCAAGCGTTCGCTGCAGCAACGAGAGACTCACACAGTTTGGAGGGCAAGGGAAATCACATTAGCATTTAACGAGAAACAGTTCTGACCGACTCTACCTTGGGAAACAAAAGAGAAAACGATTCTCAACATTTTAACACTATGACTAATAAACCCGATTACCCGAGTGAGCAGCTTCCCTGCCGATAACGAGATGCCTGATCTAAGTTTTTGTTGTTTAATAATTTGAATGAATGTCTCGGTGATAATCTGGATTCGTTGCAGACATTGCAACAAGGCTGAGGCCGATGCGATGTGAACGAGTGCCTACAGTACAACTTTCTTAAGGGGGGGAGACTTTTTCTTAAAGGGGAAATAATGCCATGGTGGTGTGGCATTTGTGTTGGCTCACGTAGGATGTGTGCTCTAGTTTTTTTTTGTGCATTAAAAAAAAACGTTCTCTCTCTGCGTTTTGCTCCAAAGTTAATTATTACACAATCCTTAGCAGTTTTTCGGTAAATGCACTTATGGGGGTTCTCTGGCACACAAAAAAGCTTTTTCAGACATGTGAAAAAGCTTATCAATTTGCGTGTTCCTTGATGAAGTTTACATGAACATCGCTTCACTTACACCCCCTGTGCTCTCATTTACCAGTGAGTGAGCGATCTGGCATCTTGAGTAGCTTTCCCCCTGGCGCTGTGAAGCAATCTTAAAACCATCAGGTTATATTAATGCATGCATGTCAAACTCAAGGCTCGGGGGCCATGGCAGGCCCGTGAATGAATTATCTTTGGCCCTCGGGATGATATTTAATAGCTGAAGTTTGATAATTGATAAGTAGCAGGGAAGTTTTGAACTACTAAAATATCCACATTAGAATAAAGGCAACCTGCGATCAAACAATCAAAACAAACAATCAAAAATAATGATGGCACAGGTATCAAGGTAGATGGATGCCCATTGTGTTTTGGTGTGGAACTCCCTTCTAACTGAGCTTTAATTGAAGATGGTTGAAACAGGGGTGTAGTGTCCCTTTAATGAATAACTAGTGTGAGGAAAGGCAACAGATGTCTTATCTTCATGAAACTGCAATGTGGCACACAATCTCTCTCTCTCACTCTTTCTCATACACACACACACACACACACACACACACACACACACACACACACACACACACACACACACACACACACCTCACTTCATGTTTTGGGAAAAATATTAATAATACTGTCCAAGTAACTTGTCCCACTCGAGTCATATGGGGGGCAGCGGTTTCTGTATCTTAGTGACATGATTTTAAATTGTTTCTAGGGCTCTTGTACGCGCGAAAAGCGAGCGCTTCGCAATTACTACTTGTCACCTGAACAATGGAAGCTCCTGACACCGTCTATGTACTCCGCTGGCAGCATCATATCGATCCTCGGCTAGTCAGAACGAAAAGCCGTGGTAGAAATCACAGTTCAGTCGTATATTAAAAGTTTTTTTTAAAGTGTTTTACAAAGTTTTTTCATGTCAATGCGAATTGTTTTTATTCATTCGGCATTCGAGCTACAGCACAATTTGACAAGAACTTAACTATTCTGTCTGCGCCGCGTCTATGCGGTACTGCAGAACAGGCAAGCGATTAAGTGTTTTGCAACTAGAAAAAAAAAAACTTGCAAATTATAGACTGCAAGCAAATGTACTGTATGTAGGAGTTCTGAAAACAATATCTAAATGGCTCAGCAGTACATTCAGTCAGTGATTGAACATGAATTAAGTATCTATTGATTGAATTGAATGACATTTTCTATTTCACGCTATGTACAACGGACTAAATTACAAATAAAGAAAAAATAATAATATTTTTTTAATTTACAAAATGGAAATCATGCACATAATTGTGGGTGTTATTCAGACATGTGAAGACCCACAATTATGTTGCCACCCCCGGTAACCTCTACACCAAGACAGGATGGTGTGTAGAGTATAAGGCCTAGCCTCAGCTCACCTTTGCTGCAGACGTCTTTGTGTAGTTCTTGATAAGGAAGAAACACAATAGGGCATTGTTATAGCCATGATTAGGAAAAAAAAAGTTGTGCAGAGCTTCTACTGCTTTGTCTTCTTCAACTCCTTAAATTATGTTTTTTTCCCCCCATCAGATGATGATTTAGTACGTCTTTTATTCATGAAGTCCCACCACGACCTCAGGGTTCTTTTTCTTAAGTTTTACATTTCATTTGTATAATATCTTGTTTTTTCTTTGCAAGAAGAGTGGATAACAGCACAACACCATAAAGCATTACGATTCTTCTTTACAATAGGGGTCCGTCATTTTAATTACATCAGAACATTTACAAGACATACAAACATATAGTACACGTCTACATAGCCAAAAACAGTCATGTTCATTCATATAGTCACTGAGGATAGACTGTGCTTTGATGTTTGAATTCATATTTATTGATAGTCTATATCAGGGGTTTTCAACAGGTGGTCCAGGGACCACCAGTGGTCCTTGAGAAGGTTCCAGGTGGTCCCCAGGCTAAATGATGGAAAGTTGGTTAACCAGATGTAAATCTTGAGAATGTAAAAATGAAACCAAATGGACCCTTGTGGGTCCATTTGGTTTCATTTTTTACACTCTCAAGAGTTAAAATATTCATCATCTGAATTAGCAACACTTAATTAAGAAGTTTACACTGTTTTGTTGGCAAAATACAGCCTGGAATTCTGGACAAAACCAAAATAATTCTTTAATTTTTAGGTCTTTGGTGTGAAAATGTAATTAAATGTTGGTCCGTGGCTCAAATGCTGAATAAATGGTGGTCCCTGGAGTCAAAAAGTTTGAAAACCCCTGGTCTATATGTTCATGGTCTGAACAGGTAGCCTACGGTATAATGCTTCTCTATTAGTCCAATGTCATTTCTGCTATTAGTAGGGTTGTATCGGACCCTTCCGTGGTTAGCAAAGGTCCATTTCTCAGTGGATTTATCATCTATGAAGATTAAAAAACACACTGGGCCACCATGTAAATCACAAAAATGTGGAGAAAATTAATGATAGCCCCAAATCCATATGGCCTCCATCAAAATACATGGTATGGCACAATAAGGCAAAATGACCTAAAATTCATTCTGCTTCACGTAGCATGATATGTCTAACTGGGAGGGGGGCTTGTCGATCTGTTACTAATTATGCTGAATCAATTCCAAGTGTTGATGTTGGTCAAAAATACTCCTTGGACTACAAATTAGGGCATTAACCCAAAAATCGATACATTGATGCATCGATTTGCAAAACACGAGTCGACTCCCACCAGTACCAGTCGACAAGTTGTTCCACTCCCCTCCTCCTTTTCCAAGGAGGAAGGGGGGAAAGTAAACATTTACCTTTGTTTTCCCATTTATTCTTGCTCACAAAATGCTAACAAAAAACAACGTAATACTTTCTAAACATAATATGAGCACAAAGCAATATTTTAAATATTTTTTATTGGCATGAGTAGGCCATATATTCCACAGGGCTTTAGCACTAATGACACCATCAGCAGACCTACAAGCTCGAGCTTGTAGGACTTGTCGTGCACACTTTACAGGGACTTACATTTTAGGGAGAACATTATTAGTTCCAGGGACAACATCTTAGTTCGAAGGAATTTGTTTTAGTTCCAGCGACAAAATTTTAGTTCCAGGCACAACATTTTACTTGCAGGGATGTCTCATTCTCACACACACACAGTACACGCACACACACGCAATGAATAAACATTTTGTAAGCAAGCGTATGAATTATACAGCTTGTAAGGTGTAAGATCACAGCTTTCCCCCAGGAGGGAGTATATGCATATCACCTCCGTGGGGTGGAAATGTCACCCGTGTGTGTTCTCAACCTTAAATGTTACTTTCCAGGATAAGTAATGGTACAATACATCTACATAAAATACAAATGCAACCTCAAACTAATTGCAAAAAAACAAAACAAAAATATAGCTGCAAGCAGCAATAAAACGGGATCAAGCAAGCAGCAATAAGGAGTAAGAACAATACGCACAAATAAGCCATAGAAACATGGGAGCCTGAACTTCAGAAATACATCAGGTAATTATGGGAGCAGGGCAGGGTTTTTGATTCCTGCCCTGACTGACTCACACATTGTAATCTGGTGTGACTGAGTGAATGATTGGTGAGCTGTGAGTGAGTGGTGAACTGAGCTATGAACTGTCATTAGTGACAACATGGCCGAATAGTGACAGTCAAACAGCCTTGCCCAGCCATGAGGCCCATAGGGCACGTGCCTATCTCCTGTTTCTGTAGCATGAGGCAGCTTGATGTACAAGTACACCCTCTGGACATGACGCTAGTATGACACAGGGTCTTACCCCCAATCCAACCCTTGATGCTGAGTGCCAAGCAGGGAGGCATTGGATCCCGTTTTTAGAGCCTTTGGTATGACCCGGCCGGGAATCGAACCCCGGCCTCCCAGTCTCAGGGCGGACACTCTAACCACAAGGCCACTGAGTTGCTGAATGAGTAAATGATTGGTGAGCTGTGAGTGAGTGGTGAACTGAGCTGTGAACTGTCATTAGTGACAACATGGCCGAATAGTGACAAAACACAACATGGCCGAATGGTGACAACCACCATTACATTGAGTTTTACCCTGGGTTACACATAGAACCATGAACTTAGATGTAGAAGACCACATGAGATTGTGCATGATTGACTCATATTACTAGGTGTCCGTGCCGGGATTTGAACCCAGGAACTCTCATTTCCAAGTCATGCGCTCTACCAATGAGGCTACCCAACAGACACAAGACGTACTGGAAACAACACACACATTCAGTGGACTGCTTGGTAAATGGTAAATGGTGCATTTATATAGCGCCTTTATCCAAGGCGCTTTACATAGATTGTGCATCACATTCACCCATTCACACACACATTCATACACTGATGGCAGTGGGACAGGGACACATCGACACTAACTCTGCAGGAGCCGGGATCGAACCGGCAACCTTGTGGTTACCATCCGGTTACTCTACCTCTGAGCCACTACCACTCCTTAAATATGCACAAATAAGCCATAGAAACATGGAAGAAATACATCATGTGATTGTGGAAACACAGCATGGTTTTTGGAGACTCAGACTTTGTATTGTCAGCAGTGGGACTTGAACCCTCAATCTTGTGTTCCGAAGTCAGGCACCCTACCGACTGAGCTATCCAGGCACAATGATTTGCTTAGTTGTTGTCATCAATGAAACAACCCAACAACACGCCACCAAGCAGTAAGCAATATGAACAATATGCACAATTCAGCAGTCCGAGGGTGGAGCTTAGTGGTCAAAGTGACAAATGGAAACAAGTTCCACATGCTTATTCCTCTCACACAATCTGGCACAATGTACTTGCTCCAGTGTTGCCAGAGAGAAACAAGCAGAAGAAGACTCTTCACAAACGAGCAACTTTCATTGGCTTATAAAAACGTCATTTTTTGATGAAAACAAATTTGCTTCTGAAGTTTTGTCCGGATGGGGCCAAAGTTCTCATGTAGCAGGTGTCATGCAAATTGATCAAAAATCCAGGCATAAAATCAGACATGAGCATTTTTCAAACTGCTTAAAATGGCAGACACTCTGGGGGTGGAGCTTACCAGTCGAAATTACAGATGTGTTCCACATGAATCAAGGAACGTGTAGAAACAAGTCCCATGATTTTAAGCCAAACGAAGCCTGAGTTATGCTTGTTCAAATGTTTCAGTTTCAAAGAATTGCTATAGCGCCCCCATTTGAGCGATTGGAGCAAGACTGGTTTTAGTGCTATTTGGCATCCCCCTCTACCAAACTGTAAAATCTCATAAACAGATTACTTTGCATGTGTAGATTAGGGATAATAGAAGAATTTTCACAAACAAGCAATTTTCATTGGCTCGTAAAAACATCATTTTTTTCACTGAAAACAAAATTCACACTCATTTCATGTTTGTATGGCTTCAAAGTTCATGTGTAGGTCATTGTTATGCATTTTGATCAAAGATTGTAGGAGAAGAGACATTTTAACTGTTTTACATAAGATTAAAGATGGCGGCTCATCTAAAGGTCAGAGGTCAAAAGTCAGAATACAAAAGTTGTTTGACATAAGCAGACGCATAAGTGAATATAAGTTACATTTCTGAGAGACGAGCAGTTCATGAGTTATGAGTGTTTAAAGTTTGCAATTTCAGTTGAGTGCTATAGCGCCACCATTTGACCAGTGGTCACAGGCTTCGCATCATCACCGTTTGGCATCACCCTCTACCAGATTACCAATTTTCGCGAAAACCGACTGCACGGTTCAGCCAGAACAGCTATTTCTGGTGGAAGGAGAAAAAAAGAGACAGAATCAAGAAGGGATCAAGGTCCACTTCGTGGACTGCTTGATCCCTTAAAAAACGTAAGCTGATTTTGAATCTTCAATACACTATATTGAAGAGAAAAACATTGCCTGGAAATGTCTGAGGGGAAAGGTTTGAAAATGACCTTTACAGTATGTCCACCAGTGACATTTTATATTAGACACATTTTCTAAATGTAATTATGCTTTAAGTAGCAAGTGACATTTCAAACTTGGAGAAGCCATTCCAAGCATCATCTTCACATATCCCATATCAACTTGCTAATATGTGCTGACCTCATGACATTTGTCAACACGGTTATGGCTGTTTTTAACCCAAAGAGGGTTTTTGTGCAAAAATAATGCACAAGAAAATATTTCCCTGATATACAATGTCAATGCTGTGTGTGTACTCTGTATTGGTGAAACAGCACCCCCTTTGGCATGAACTGAGTGATTCATTGATTTTTATTTATTTATTTATTTATTTTTGACAGTACAAAGCACAGTCAAAACATAGTATTGCTCCAAAAGGAAAGATATACAAATACACAAATCTACAAGCTCAAAATGGATTGCTTTGGTGCCACATTTCGATCTGTTACTAATGACGATCAAGTGTTTTCTTCATGCTTTTGTACGTGCAATGTCTCTTGTTAACTAGCAGGTGACTGGAAGTGTTCAGTGCAGCAGGTGGAAGCAATCTGTATAATGAGCCTGTCAGTGGTGTTGCCCACCAAATATAATCGATCTCCAGAGTCAATCTCCGATGCAATGTGAAACTCCTCTTTGTGAGCTTTAAGATCTGTCAATGTCACGCGTATGTATACTTTGTAGCCTCCTTATTCCAAGCAACCTTTTTTATTCTAATTAGATTAGGAGGCAAACAAAGTATAAAGAAATAGCAAATAGTAATAAGCAAAACGGTGGTACTTCTGGATGGCCTACTGTAATTATTCATGTTGTCCACTGCTGTAATCCATGTTAGCAATACTCAAAGTTAGGTTATCACACTTATGTGGGGCAGTTTAACTTCAGTTGATGGGGCATGTTTTCATTTTCTTTCTTTCTTTCTTTCTTTCTTTCTTTCTTTCTTTCTTTCTTTCTTTCTTTCTTTCTTTCTTTCTTTCTTTCTTTCTTTCTTTCTTTCTTTCTTTCTTTCTTTCTTTCTTTCTTTCTTTCTTTCTTTCTTTCTTTCTTTCTTTCTTTCTTTCTTTCTTTCTTTCTTTCTTTCTTTCTTTCTTTCTTTCTTTCTTTCTTTCTTTCTTTCTTTCTTTCTTTCTTTCTTTCTTTCCCACTCCATTTCCATAGCAGGCAGAGCTCACATTGCCGCCACAGTTTAATTTCCACAATTTACATAAACACGACTGATTTACTCTTCAACACCCACCAGTGCAGCTCTCATTTCATGGGTGGTATTGTGTTTGCAAATTCATTCCAAGGGCGTACCAGAGCGGGCTCCCTCTTTCTCTCTCCCTCTGTTTGTCTTTTGGGCTTTTTGGGGGCGCCTCATTAAAAATAAAAGAAATCGGAGCATTGCCGAGAGTGCAACTTAACAGCCGCGCCATGTCCCACATCCGTGGCTTTTGCAAGAAAGAAAAGAAAAGCTTATTAACTGGGTGAACTGGTTTCTGAGCTACGCGTTACGGCGGGCGAAAATTATTCAACAGGGCGGCTGCAAGCGTTGACTACTGTTGTGCCACTGCGTGCGTGGCCCATGGGCATCAAGCAGCCTCATTTAAGTCGAGCAACGACCCCGAAGTTTTTATTCTATTCTATTTTTTTGTGTTAATCGCTGGCCGACTTGCCTTTTTCACCCCCTCGTAACCGTGGCATCATTCATTTCAGTCGGCTATTTAAATAAATGGCTTTTAGCTCTATTTAAAATGTTTCGGTGCTGCAATGCGGCGGTTCTCGGCCATTTCGGGCCACGACCTCTCACATTTATCGTATTTCAGGGGTTTTCAACCGTTTTCGAGAGATAACTGGCAAAATGTTGGTCAAAATCTTCTAAATGTGTTGATTCTTGAAAATTACGTAATTCAGATGTTTTTTGAGGCTCCATTCAGTATCATTTTAAGAACTCAGGAGTTACAGATCTATAAGGGCCCATTTGGTTACCAACTGTCCATCATTTAGCTGGGGACCACCTGGAATCCTCTCATGGACAACTGGTGGTTCCCAGACCACCAGCTAGGAATCCGATCAATGGCATGCAATGCCATGACATGACATGCAATGGCATGTTACGAAGCTTGCATATTGCAACTGCTTTTGGAACATTTTGGAACATTGGTGATTTGGAAAACCCTCCATTCCTGCAATCCTGGTAACAAAATGTGCACATGCACACACTCTACAGTGGGGGGAGTTGTCCTTTAAGTCTCAAACTTTGTTAGTAGAGAAAGTAAAAGATGGGTGTTAATTATTTTACATTCCTTGCTTTCATTAGTTTTAGGGATTTTATCTGTTTTTGACCTGGGCAGGGGTATTTGAACTTGGTCCTAAAATACATTTGTTTGTAATTTTTTAAGCAATTTATTTTTTACATTTTACGTACATTAAAACCAATTAACACTTATCTTTACAATTCTCTATTGACAATCTAAAACATTGTTTGAAAAACAAAACAAAGTTGTCCTTTAAACTATTTTTTGTCGTTTTACTATGCGCAGCACTGACCTTGCGGATCGGCTATTTTTAGTGTATTTGTCGCAGATCTTCAAGAAGGCGAGAGACATTTCCCCGCGGGATCCCCGGTCGACATTATTCACATATGTCATTGAAGTGCTTATTATGGCGCATGGAGCATTCACATGTGGGTTTCTTATAGAATGTTATTGGTTATCGGGCACAACGGTGCCGTGAGGCTTTCTTTGCCCACAAGTTCTAAAGTCAAACACAGAACACTTCCTGTGTCCTTGGCAGTATGGAGACAACACTTGCACGAACGTGGAGCGGGAGATGTGGCAGAGGACATAAAGAGAGAGAGAAATGGGGGGGTAGAGGGGTAGCCATAGTTTGTCACTGATCACCCACCGCCTGGCCATCTGTGCGCCCTTGTTCTCCAGGGGCGGATCTAGGCATGGGCATGGGGGGCAATGCCCCCTAAATGACCTGACTTCCCCATCAAACATGACATGCAAACGAGATCAAATTTCAACTGTATTTCAAATTAAACTGCTTATAATTCAAATGATTTGAAACACTACCACTGCTACTAACTACAATTTTGGCACCACTAAATCCAACAGCATTTCATCATTGAAAACAGAATACTCTCTGAGTCAGACCTTTAGCTTTATGCATGCTGTGTGTCTGTTGCAGCTTCAACAACTGTTGTTATTATTGATGCTTTACCTGACTAATAAAAGTCCTGTAACTGAAAATGGTATGGGTGTGGCTTCATCGCCCGTGGCGCGAAGCGACACGGGTGATGAAGCCGCCCCCATACCATTTTCTCCTGCCCCTCCAACATGTTCTCTTGCCCCCCCAAATGGGACATGTTACATCCGCCCCTGTTGTGCTCCATGGGGGCCAACCTGTTTGACTGGATTTTCTTTGACTTTCTAAAACAGTTTTCAGATGAACTCCATTTTGAGCAGTTTGAAAGCCAATTACATTGCTTTTTCGAAAGAATTAGCAATGGGAATGGAAAGCAATTTTCGTGAAACCTTCCACAAACACAATCTACAGACCATTATCTGAACTCCCCGTTGAAGACAAGTTTGCAAAACAAATATACTCTACCAGTAGCTGAATAGCAGCGATAACCAGTACTTTTTTTTTTTTTCAAAACTTTTTTTTTGAATTTTCATATAAACATATGCATGTACAACTAAAACAATCCCTTCCCCCCACTCCCCTCCCTCCCTAGGCTCAAAGAAAACACAAAAAACAAAAACAAAACAAAAACAAAACAAAAACAGTGGTACAGTTATAGAATTGTATAAGGACAGTTGTGCATAGCAATAACCAGTACTTTTGAACAGGCACAACTCATGCCATGTTTGGCCAAAATCCGTGGCAAACTTTGTTTACACGTGTGCCTTGCCATACAAACAGCGATAAGAGAGGCCAAGGAAAGCGGAAATGAGAGAATGAGCATACTAATGTCTCTAATGACTCCCAAGGGCTTCAGGGAAAGCACTGCCCTGACTTTCTGCAACCTTCATGTATGGTTCCAAGGTGTGCTGATAGCTAAGCTATAGAAACATTAGTGATTGTTCAAAGGTCCTTCAGAATTATAAAACCATATGGCTGAATATATCCCGTTGGCAGTTATTTTGGTTGTAATGTTCTCTCTAACATTCATAGTCATACAATACATAGTTATGCAGTACAATTAAATATACTGTACAGGTATACTGGGAATTTTTTTCCATTGAGGCAAATCTTAAATTTGATACAGTGTGTGTGTGTGTGTGTGTGTGTGTGTGTGTGTGTGTGTGTGTGTGTGTGTGTGTGTGTGTGTGTGTGTGTGTGTGTGTGTGTGTGTGTGTGTGTGTGTGTGTGTGTGTGTGTGTGTGCGTGTGTGTGCACACGTGCTTGTGCACACGCACTCACACACATACTGTATATGCATATCCATTATAGTACTGTACTGCCAGCATAGGTGACATTTCAACCGTAGGTAGCTCTTGCTCTTACAAAGACACAAAAGAAAAAAAGCTGTGATCCGTCCTATATAGGCCGTTCCTCCAGGGAACTGAAACGTGGCCATTCACTGGACACAATGCAATTTTACACGGAATGTAGTCTCTACTTTTTAGCCAGTAATTCCTGGGGTTGCTTCTAAAAATGACTTTTAAAGTCCTAGTAGTTTCCTGGAAAAAAATAAAGAAAATAAAATAATAATAATAATAATAATAATAATAATAATAATAATCACACCTGTGTGAGTATAGTAGTGGAACTGTGTGTGATGATCTCTGTGTGTGTCCCTGAACCTGCAAACCTACAAGAACGCGCCAGGCGTGTTGGGACGTTTCCAGCAAGCTTTCCCATGTTCGAAACGGTAGAGAAATGACAGTTACCGCGTAGAGGTCCCGAAGGGTGCAATAATATTTGCACGCCTTGTAGGGAAGTGTGTTAAAGATTTCAAGTAAAATTGCACACTGTGCTCATGATTGGAAAGCCAATTATACTGTAGATAATTAGGATGGAATATGTGACAATATCAGTTTCATTTTGAGGACATGACTATCAAAACATTGTAACAATTTGTAGGATTTGGAGACATAATCTGGAGGAGTGATATGCAATAATGGGCATGACAAAAGTCTGCCTCCTGGTGGTGCTATATAAAAAGCAAATGTGGAAAAATAAAGGTCAAAGGCTTGCTCTTGTCTTCTAGGGAGGCTGTATGCAATGTCTCATGCAGATCTGTGCATTTATAGGTGAAAATGTGAAAACCTCCCTCATAGGTCCCAGGGGTGTCCAGATCCCAGGAACATTGCCTCGTACTGTAGTGTACTCTTTACTCCGGAGTGTGCCATAGTGTGTCTGTGTGTATTTTTAATCTGCAGTGAGGGTCCCTGTCTCTCTCACTGACTCACTCTCAGCTTGGCTTAACCTGACCTGAAAGACCCTATGACATATGGCTCAAGGCTGTGCAGAACTGTGGCAGGAGTAGTGTGCCAAACTTTAGGGCTGCTCTAGAAGACTATACAATAGGGCTATACAATAGTGGCTTTGTATAGCCCCTCCCACTACTTCTGCTAGCCAATGATCATGTCAACTTGTCGAGTCACCCCTGTGTTCACATGTCGGCAGTTTATATACCAAAAAGTACTTTTTTGTGGTGCCCCTATGGATGAAAATGAAATTGCTTTTGGCTCCATCACCCATGACATGTGAGTGAAATTTGTGGTGGATTAGATGTTTGGTTTTTGGTTTGTGGCCTTTTTTTAAAATAGGCTCCTGCCACTAAACAATGCACAATATCAAAATTATTCTTGTGCCGTTTTCGGATGAGTCAAGAGATCATGTGTACGTTTTTTTATTTCTTTATCCAACAGCAGTCCTATCATGACAAATATTGTTTCTAAGACTACTAGCGATGGTGCCCACAAAAACGAAATGCAGATATGAGAGAGTGAGACAAAAAAACAGCAGGAGATGCAAAGAGACCCCATACTGACAGACAAAGTGAAGCTACAACATACGCCTCCTCAAGCGAACTAAAAGTTCAGGCGTTCAGGGCTTTACTATTACTACTGTAGCTACTGTACATGATTAAAAGACGGAGGCCAGATGGTCCAGATGTACAGTGTATGTATATGCCCTCCGGAGGGAGGGAGGGTGTGGGAGGGAGGAGGGGGGTCTACAAATCAGACCACCACTCTTCCCTTGAAGTCCACAGTCTCTCTCTCTCTCTCTCTCTCTCTCTCTCTCTCTCTCTCTCTCTCTCTCTCTCTCTCTCTCTCTCTCTCTCTCTCTCTCTCTCTCTCTCTCTCTCTGGTACAGTATCTAAAAGAAAAGCCCTTGCACTGCCTCTGATATCCCACTAATTAAAAGCCGGGCCAGCGAAGCATTCTAAATCTGCACATGCACGTCCGTGTGTGCACGTGTGTGTGCGTATGTGCATGCTTTTATAGATCTTGCTCTTCTTTTGCGCTCTTTATGAAGATGAGAAGCAGTTAAACATAAGAATCTCCTGTGTGCTATTGAAACATCTGGACATGTGTGCGGGACGGGTGCATTACTGTGTCTTTAGCATGACTGTATGTATGGTTATTTTTGTTTTTTTTTACGAAAGAAATATGATTTTCATTTTGATCACAGCACCGCGACCACCGCTATTCCAAAGTCCACTACCAGCGCCGCCGCTCCTACGTGGTATGACGTCATATTGTAGGCAACGGTGGTCACGGTGGGTACCGAAAATCCATGTCTGAATGGGGGGGGGGGGGGGGGGTTCTACTGGCCCAGGCTGATGTTCACACTACATGCCTGCTATCCATGACTTTCTTAGAGCCCATAAGTCTTTGCGTTTAAGTTCCTCTTGCTGTGTTGCCAGTTATGCAAGAGAAACAAGTGGAAAATAGCTGATCTACACAGTGACATATTGTCAGGTTATTAAAAGAGAAATTTTTAAAACATTTTAAAGGAATATTTTCTGATGGTTCTTGTCTATGGACAGCTACACATCAATCTGGTGTTCCTTGACACAAAGAAATGTGGGAAAACACTGATTTAAACATTAAGAAACTCAAAAATGGGTTGCAAAGAGATGTGCCGTGGGGCCCAGACAGGGCTGGAAATCTAGTTCTTTGGTTTAGAATACAGCCAATATATGTAAATTCTTCCCTGCTCGAATCACCAACAATCTGCTACTTTTAATGGTATCAAGTAGGGAATTAATTTACCTTTTTTTTTTTAAGAAACACAAAGCATATTCATGGAGATGAGAGATGTCTGCCCGGCAGCAACAAGTTGACTTTTGTGAGCCACTGTCTCAGCATCAGAGAACAGATTAGTTTGAACTTTATCAGTCTAGTGTAACCAGACAGTCGGTCACAGATCTCTGCCTAGTGATATGTCTGATGACATTTAAATTGAGAAAGACTAGGAAACAAAATACAAAATAAATTGCTTGACAGACCCAATGCAAAGACGCTCTGTGTGTGTGTGTGTGTGTGTGTGTGTGTGTGTGTGTGTGTGTGTGTGTGTGTGTGTGTGTGTGTGTGTGTGTGTGTGTGTGTGTGTGTGTGTGTGTGTGTGTGTGTGTGTGTGTGTGTGTGGGTTGGTTGGTTGAAAAGTGTTATATTTTTAGTTTTAGTTTTTACATTGTATTCTCTAATTCATTTTTAGAGCACATTGGCTATTTTTATTTAGTTTTTATTTAATAAGTAAAATGCTTCATTTTAGTTAGTTTTAGTTTAGCTTTAGATTTTTTTTCCTACTTTTATTTATCTTTTGGGTATAGGATTCATATTAGAACTCACTTCTTCCAAAAATACCATCTAAAAACATAAATATAGATAAGCAATATGTATACAACATAAACTCGGCAATAATAATGTAGACACCTAACTTTGGCCCATTATTTCCAGCAATTCATATTGTGTTTCATATATTTTTAATTGTTGACCTTTGTCGCCCGTACAATGAGGTATAGATCAGTTGTTTTCAACCTTTTTGATACCAGGGCCCACTATTTTTTCAACATTTGAGCCACGGCCCACCATCTGATGATCTGACATTTTAGCTCCACAGACCCCAAAACTAAAGATTTATTTTGCTTTTGTCCACAATACCCTGTTAACAGTCAAACATACAGATCAAAATCACCATTAATCTTCTACATTCTCTAGCTCTGTAGACTTGGGCTAATTCAGATGATGAATATTTGAGAGAGTAAACATGAAACCAAATGAACCCCTCTGTGAATTTTATATTTTCATAGAGTTGCATTCAGTAATTTTTGATATGCCTTTATCTGGAGATATGGAGTATGGATTGACATAATGTTGCCCTGCTGTAGGCATGTAGCCTATCCACAATTTTTGCCGCCAAGGCACCGGTGGGGACTGGAACCAGAGCACACACACGTCCATGCAGTGTTGCCATGTCTGCTTATTGTAAGCAACATTTGACTTTTTTTTTCATGTAGGAAATCACTTACAAATAAATCATTGGTAGTGGCTGGTTGAAGTTTTTTGGGCTTGTTTCTAAAGTGTACAGTAGTTTTTTATTTGAGCTTACGTTCTAAAGCTTAAGCCAGTGTTTACCACATTTATTGACATCAAGGAACCACAGATTAATATGCAATTGTCCACAGACAACCATCAAAAAATACTGTCTGCCTTTATTATTCAAATGTTTAAAATATACTCAAAATATTTCGTTTTTTTCCCGATGTGTTTTTAAAGGACAGATATCCAACTTCACCATATGTCACTGAGAGGTTGTAGATCAGCTATGTTCATTTGTGCTGGTCTTTGTAGTCCTGCCCACTTGTTTCTGTCGCAAACCTGGCAACACAGAGGAACTTCTGCACACACAAACGCAAAGAGTTGTGGGTTGTAGGAAAGTTGTGGACTTTCCCAGTCGTTAATTTAACAAAAAACTTGGCACATGCATTTTTGATCTATAAGGGCCAAACCTCATGTGAAAGAATATATTCACATGACAGCATTTTAAAACGTTAACATTAATGTGGAATGTTACACAGCTGGTGCTACCAATGAACTAATTACCCCATGCCAGTCTTGTTTGCATCTGGGTCAAATCAATTAAGCAACAGGAGCTGCCTATATAAGCTCCCCTATAGTCTCTCAATGTTAAACCACAAAGACAATAACTTTGTCTACTATGTAACTTTACCATGTCTTTTAATTTTGCATTAAAAAAAACAGTTTTGACAGGAACTGTAGGCCTATCAAATAATGGCCCGTGCGGCTATAGCACCTTATAAACACCCTGGTCTGAATCGATTTTGCATAACAACACTCCCAGCTACTATTTGGTAACCTGTGGTATTCATGATATTCATAAATGTAGCTGGGGACCCCCTGGAACTGGCCACATTGATATTCTTTCGTTTATTTTGTTTTTCAAACACAACTACAGTTTACTTGCAAAACTTCACCTGACTTTGCGACTACATGGAACACATATACACGTGTACACATGAATATACTCTTTTCTTCATTGTTATTGCACTCTATTGATCTCATCTTTTTGCTCTTATCTATTCTTCTGCCTTGTCTGAAGAATAAAATAAAACATGTTTTTAATTATATGTACCCTTTACACAAGATGTAACAATGAAGTACAACCTTGAATCTTGTATAACCATTTACTGTATGTCCAAAACCTTCCAGAAAAAAAAGAAACCTGTGTTTCACAAGCCCAAATGCAGTTATTATATAGCCGCAAGTGCTTGCTAAATATTTATAAAAACCCACAGACACACTTATAACCACTTTCGAAAACCGCCGTCCCCAGGCACGTCATTACAGGCGCAAATTAGCATTTCTGTTTCTTAAAATGGAAATCGCTTATTCTGCTTATCTTTCTGTGCAACACTGTCATACAATGATGTGCACCAGAGGTTCCCCAAACGCTAGTATTCGTACTAAGCGCCTCGCTGGTTGTACACAGGAGGCAAAAAGACAAAAGTGGAATGAAATATTTATATACTACACGTAGTTATCTTGCCCAAGAAATTGGTTGGAATAGGGCTCTCCAGCAGTGCTACAATGAGCATGACAGCACACATAGCCATTAATAGCTGATTAGTTATTTGATAAAGTTTTGGCAGGGGAGCAGCAGCATTATAGACATCGCTCGCGGCCCAGAAGTAAAATTCCCCATTCATTTTCTTCGACTTTTCAAAAAAATGTTTTATTTGAAGCGGATTATATCGCGGACAAAGCCAACGCGGCTCGTGACAAACCGTGACAACACACACATTTTGGGACAATCTAATAATTTCTAAGAAGAAAAACAAATTTAAAAGTGTTGTATCCTGTTAATTATTTCATCTGCCCAAAAACATGTGCTTGTTGCCATGATTTGAAATTATGTGCATTTTACTTTGAAGTTTCAGCCTTAATATCCCTGAAACTCTCTTCTGAACTTTCTGAACCAATTACAGCATGCATCCCTTCAGGCTATGGGGTGCAAAGAGAGAGGGACAGCTCTACTCTGAATTCTACTACATGCGTGGACTATTTGTTTACAATAGTTGCTCAGCTCTGCCACTTTACTTATTTCTACCGTATAATGTGTTCAGTGGATCATCACACAGTTCATTTTTGTTTAAATGGTACAAAAGTGAAAACAATGGAAGTGAAAACAATTGTTGGGTATGGCCATATAATGACCACTGATGTGGTCTAAAAGTGTGAAAAACATGTTTTTCAATTCGCTGGAACTTTAAGTACTCATGTGACGGTGCAAAGCGGCGTGAGGTACCTATAGATTAGCTATAGCTAATATCTCTCAACGTGGATCCTCTTTCGTTGTTCCTGTCCAAAAAGTATGTGGATCTCAGACCTCTGCTCTAACACTCTCTGCAACATCCTTGCACCTATGAATAATAATAATAGTCTCTCTATCTCTCTCTTTCTCTCCCAGAATGTTCCTTTGTCAGCGGTGGCGGTCCCGGTGCACCGGGTTCTCCTGGTGGTGTTGCTCTCTCTCCGCCACCCTTGGAGAGACACCCTTCAGCACTGGTCAACTCTCCCTCCCACTCCTCCTCTGGCGGTGGAGGCGGTGGTGGTCCGGGTCTGATGATGTTCGGGGGGGCCCGTAGGCCCATCGCCTGCCTCTCCCCCGCTCCTCCTCTCCTCTCTCCTCCTCCTCCTCCAGACTCCCCCCAGCTCCCCCCTGGGGCGCCGAGACACTACAACAACTTCCCGCCGCCGCAGTTGGCCTTCTACTGACCCGGTAAGAAAGACACAGTATGGGGGAGCATGCACATGATATGGATGCATTGATACTGATTTTTTTCAGTTCAGGTCCTTTTTTTCCACTGATATCCGATATTAAAATCTCATTGACCGCGATCGGATCTTCTTTGTTTCCTCTCCACTGCCGCGGCTCAAACCAGTTCGATCGGTAAAAAAGCCCTTATTTTGAAGCTCAGATCTCCTAAACAGGATGTGCTGTTTCTGTTATGCTGTGTCTGTTGTCTTGCCTAATCGATCATCTGGCAATCTACCCCAAAACATCCGGTTCACAAGTCAGGAAGAGCTGTGTAGCCCTGGCTGCTTAACCCATGCGCCAGCGACATTGAGGGGGCAAACCGGAGGAGAGCCGTTTGAATGCATTGGATTGAATGAATGTCAATGGGACGGAAAAAAAAGTTGTCCCCAATTCTGTCCCAAATGAAAGTCAGCAACGGGATGATCATCAGACGATGCGCACGGACTAATAGTTGGATTAAAGAATGAAATCTACATTTCCGCGTGATACGAGCCGTCCGCGTGTTCGGCGGTGGGATTCTAACGGGAAATCCACGAGCATCGCGTGGACGGCAGGAAAACTATTAAAATGTCAGGAGGTTTTTTCCAGCACCGTGCCTAACACGTGTTGTGTCACTTGAACGTTCTGCCAAAAACAAGGGAAAACTGCGTTGACGCTGCATTTGGTCACTACGACGCGATCGCCAAGTTCTCATTTGAGATGACAGGTTGATGAAGTGGCCGGCGAACGCTTTGAGAATGTAAAAGATCAGAAGGGAGCTCTCGCCCCCCAACAACTCTTCATAAAGTTATTCCAGGGAGAGAGTCTGAGTGCCCCAATTCATCACGGTGATGAATTGCGTTGGCCACAGCATTGAACACAGCTCTTTGCAGAGTTTCTACATAGCCCATTGCAGCCCACGCTATATATTTCCTTCTATGACCGATATAAAGACAAATATATCAGCGTAGCCTCGACTTTCATCGATGTTGAGATGTGTTTTACCGCAATGTTCTGTTCTTTAGTTGTTGGCAGTTGACTATAGATTGTACTAAAAACACTGTATATATCAATAGGTCTCACATGAGATTCTTATCTAACACATAACAAAACAAACAAAAAAGCAGTACAAGCAGCAGCAGTACAAGCTGGTGGCACAAAGTGACAACCTTGCATATCTGGTTATTGATTGCATATATTGTTATTGAATAGGCAACGTGAAACAAATCTAAATGCTTTTGGGCCTTGGTGATGCGACTTCAACTTCTGCCTTGCCTACAATTAATTAAAAAAAATGTTACAAAATAAAAGCTCCAAGCTCACAACATTGGCAAAGAACTTGCCATTAAAAAAGGAACGAATGTACAATGGAGTCTGTCTGTGTGTGTTTTGTCCTGCATCGTCTTAAAGAGAGACGAGAGTAGATGTCTGCAGGATACTGACACGCGGGTGAAAACTTACTCCTTTGCATCCAGCCCTACTAGCCCTACTCCTTTGCATACAGTAGCCACTTTGTATGGTTTTCTGTCCCATGCCAGAAAGTTGTGGGTTGGGAGTCTTAATGACTAACCAAGGATTGTA
Organism: Benthosema pterotum; assembly: GCA_039105355.1. NCBI lineage: Eukaryota > Metazoa > Chordata > Actinopteri > Myctophiformes > Myctophidae > Benthosema > Benthosema pterotum. Next base: position 10,530,071 of record CM076986.1, read on the forward strand.
TAAAGGGGACTGGAAGAGGGGAACCCTACGGGGGAGTCCACATTGGTTCATGGAAGCAAGCAGACATGCTCAGTAGAGACCAGGAAGTTTGACAAGACCAAATCATGGTATGGCACAAGTCCTGGTCTTTACTGAGCATGTCTGTTTCCTTCCCTGAACCAATGTGGACTCCCCCGTAGGGGTCCTCTCTTCCTGTCCTATTTATATAGACCTTGGACTAACGAGGAAAGTCCTTTCTGCAGTAGAATATGACAACGCCCAACTCCTGTAAAACGAATGGCCAATAGGGTAAGGGATGGGGTTTCTCCATACTTTCCCCCTAGTGATACGTACTGTGTGTGTGTGCGTGTGCGTGTGCGCATGCGTGTGTGTGTGTGTGTGTATAAAATGCTTCCTCTCAAAATCACCCCTTTAAAATATAAAAACTATGTGCTGTGGGAAGTACAGACCTTTTAATATTGTCCATTTTCCCAGTCTAGTGATGGCTGGCTAGTCTTTATATGACGTCCAATTGTCCATTCATGGATGTGGCACTTGATTTGGCAATGTAAACGTTTGTTTTCTCATGCCAATAAAGCTCCATTGAATTGAAGTGTGTGCGTGTGTGTGCGCGCACGTTGGCATGTTTGCGTGTGTGCATGTCACAAGATAGATGGATTCTAATGGCAGACCACTGAAAGTTTGAGACAGAGAGAGAGAAAGAGCAACACATCCTCACAGCCTAAAAGGTAAAACTTGCCTTTTATCCAGACCACGTAAAAGGACCATGTCGCCTTCTGAGACCCTCGTAAAAGGACTTCTATGCCTTTTCTCTAAAAAGGCGTTCCGTGCCTTTTCCGTCAGAAGGCATAATGTGAAGTCTTAATACAGTTCATCAGAAAGCGGTCATGTGAAGTCAAAAGGCACATTCTGACCTCTTGTCAGAAGGCATAATGTGAAGTCTTCCATTTGTTGTTGTCAATATTAGGCTATTATTAATGTTATAAACGTCCCCCTGCAATATGATATATATATATATGATGATATATATAAAGCGTCTCCCTCCACCCACCCGCCCCCCGTCCCCCCGCAGTTACGTGTCATAGTCATAGAACGACAGTTACGTAGAACATAGAACGATATACTTTAAGGGGGGGGATTACTTGCATGCAGATCCGCCGGATACAAAGGTTCTGTTTCCGGTTCTGCCTGAACACGTTTAGTTTAGGCTGTGCATAATGCATTGATATATGTATTTATTTTTCCATAGCGTGCATTTCAATATTCATATTGAATGTTGGCCGAGTTGGCCCATCACCTTGTTGTGATTTATTGTATTCTTATTATTTTAATTTGATCTCGACTCTCATCAAATGACGTACTTCCTCCCTCCATGATGCATTGCGCTTCCCACACGGTAAGAAATAGCATGTTTGTTTACGTTCTCTGCAACATAATATAATAATAACTATTAAATACATACTTTATCTGTACCACAACATCACACCCACGGCGTTATTGTTAACATGTTGGCGTATGCATTAGAACGTTGGTGGCTCTGTAATCTGTATACTACTTAGGACAATTCTATAAACACAGCTCTTAACCGGCATGCTAATAACCCGGCATGCTTGGTTCTCGAAAGGGCCCGGGGTCCGGGACGTGTCTTGGGCCCCGGGGACCCCCATGTGTCCTTTATGAAGTGTCACGGGGTCCCCAGCTAAATGAGGGTTATTAGGAACCAATTGGACCTTTTAACACAGTACATAAACACAGCTAATTTCTAGCCGACATGCTTGCTAACCCAAGCTAGGTTGGGTTTTGGTTCTCAATCAAAGGGTCCGGGGGTCCGGGCTGGTCTTGCTTGGACCCCGGGGACCCCCATGGGTCCTTGGTGAAGTGTCAGGGGGTCCCCAGCTAAATGGGAACCAATTGGACTCGTTTCTGACTCAGTGTGTACAAACTGACTCAGTGTGTACAAATGGAACCAAATGGATCCATTTGTACACTGTCAGAGCTACAGGCTTGTAAAGGTCCATTTTGACCCCCTAAATGAACCCAGGGAGTCCCTGGAAAACGACTTTGAGAAACCATGAGCTAAGCTAACAAATATTGTTTATTGTTGTTTTTTATTACTTTGGTGCTATGGGGTTGTCTATGTACCCCATGTTGTGCATCCAGCTAAGCCAGTGGTCCTCAAAACTTTCTATGCTACGTTATGCTGTGTTATGCATGCATTCGATGTCTATACAGTACATCTCACAATTTGTCAACCAGTGGAACACCATTTGCTTACATCTACTCTCAGTCAAAACTAAAGACCATTCTGCTATTGTTGAATAAGATTTTGTCCACAACTCCATGCTGTATTTGTGTTGTTACCATACGAGAGCTAAGAGGCAAACGTTGATCAAAATAGCATTTCTTAATTCCTTCTCTGTGCTTGTGTAGACTTCTCGTAAATTAAGTGGTGTAGTGATGCAACATGATTTTACTCTTAAGAGTGTTGCATCATTTAGCTGGGGACCACCTGGAACCCCCTCAAGGACCACTGGTTGAAAAGCATTAGTACAACTGTGAAATAATTTTTTTAATATTACTACAGCCACACAAAGTGCACAAACTTGCGCACTGACTCATCTAATATGTTTAATCATCTTCTTCTGGGTCCTGGTGTTGAAAAGATTATTTTTTTTAAATAGCCGATCTACAAGCTCACAACACCATGACAGTGTATATATTGGAACCAAATGGACCTAACAAGTTCATTTGGTTCCATTTGTACACTGTCGCAACGTGTTGTGATTGATAATTTGTCCTCATTAATGCTGTCATTAGACGTGCTTTAATTATTGGTTCTTCTCTGCTACGACAAAAGTCCACACATGGCTGTCGACATGCCTTTAAATATTCCGTTGGACCGACAGTTAATGTGTCACCTTGCTTTGCCCAAAAAACAGGAGAATAAGCAGATGTACAAGCTATCACGCATCGCCTGGAGATGCCGTGATAGTTTGTAGATCTGCTTTTTCCTTACATCACAGCGGCAGTGGATCCCTGCATGGCCTGGTGTGCTGCTAGAATGGAGTTTATTGTGGTTCAACTCTGAAGGGGACATTTATTACTTGCACGTATACTGTTGTCCTCCGAAGTCTGACGTATTTGACGCATCCTACCTGGGTCGCGCTGTTTCTCTCCCATTTATTTCTCCCATAGACTTTTTTTGTATTGTGTCAAATAAGAACTGTGTTCCAAAAACAAACAAACACTGCAGTGGGTTGACTCATATGGACATGAAGAATCAACTGACGTCGAGAAATAGCTACATTTTCGCCAGAAACAGACTGAATTAAATATAAGTGACTGACTATCATAAACGATATAGAGTCATCTCCTGACAATAACGGCGGGACGGTTTGTTTATTTTTGGACCACAACGCTTATATGAGAGGATTTTAAAATGAGCCCATGTTATTCTCCATAGAGAAAAAACTTGTACGACCCCAGGGGATGAGCGAGTGACGTCAGGACTTTGGAGGAGTATTGGTTATGTATTTTGGATGATGTTGAAGGTTGTTATTTGTCACCTGACAAAACGCCTATGTTATACAATCTTGATCTCGGTCTTTAGGCAGTACTGCACTGTATTTACTGTATTGTCCTTGCAACATGGCGCCTGACATCAATACGCCCAGTCTCTATACATTAAAAGCTTGTTTGTTTACCTTTTTTTTTTTAGCTGAGCTTACAACAGATCCGGAATATCAGTGGGTGTCAGGTATGAGCAACCCATTTTTATTTTGTCTCAACAGGTCATGACAGAGAGGGAGTGTCCCAGCTGTGGGGAGAAGTGCCCCCCAAAGGGGAAATTGTGTCCCCACTGCGGCAATAAAATGCCGAGGAAATCGGCACTTACAGCCAGACTCGGCAAGTTTTCAGACCCCAAGTTCAAGAAAACCGCTGAGAAAAATTGCAACAGGTCAAGATACGTGGACCAAGCACACGTTGCAGTAAGTAAAACAGTATTTTTGTTTTTAGATTATATTACATAAGACCAATTATTAAAACAAAAGATTAGTAATATACGGTAGCAGTGTCAGCCATCTCAACATTATGTTATGTCATTATAGATAATGCACAAACTCCCCTGCTGTATTGTGACACATTGTGAACTTACACATATAATTTTGTTTCTTATATATATATATATATATATATATATATATATATATATATATATATATATATATATATTTAGATACCAATACTTTTGTATTTTTATTCAACTTTAATTAGAATTCTAGCCTTTAACTTGTACCAGAGTATTTCTGTATGCAGTATTGATAGTTTTACTGAAATATGTGAGTACTATTTTTTTTCTGGCCCCAATATTTGTCAACATTCCTGACCATGGTTATTGTAACCCAAGCATTGTGGGGATAATATAAAAAAATGTATATGCAAGCTCCTATTTCAGCACGTCTTAACCCGTTAACCACTTGAACCCCATATGGGTATATGGAGTCCCTAGCGTATTTTATGTTTTCTGTTATTGTGGGTAAAGATTCCAATGACAATAGCTGAACGACAAACCACAATCTGACGCAAGCTCACAATACCAATGCTGGGGTTTGAGTGGTTTTAAGACCTGAGGATGATTCAAATCCTTTAAATCCTAATGCCTCATTGTACTTCACCGTGCAACACTGCTGGAAAACAGCAGATCGACAAACTCAGTTCGTCTCATCTGAGACATGCTACAAGCTTGCCGACATGCTATTTTATTGCCCTACTCTGCCATATGGTGAAGTATAAATGAGTCTTTTAAGAGTTTCAGAAATTAATTATGTAGACGCATTCTCAGATGGAAAGGTATAACCACATAACGGTTATCCAAATATGTTGTTTAAGGGACCCCCCTGGAAGTAAAGATTTGAGTTAAAAACATAATGTCAAAATATATTCAAATATTAACAAAATAATGGTTAAAGTGGTTAAACACTAAAGTGAGAAAAAGGTGTTCCTGTATTTACATATTGTATTTTATTGAATTTTATTTTGTTGTATTTCATAGATCTCCCTCGAGTCTGATAATAAAGATTGAATTAGAATAATCCGTTAATTGGGCTTTGTGAGGGAATTACAGTCAAATGGGGGGGAAACATAGGAACAAACTCACATTCACTAAAATTTAAAATAATGCAGATATTTACAAAGCATCATGGCTTAATAAAATTGTGTCTTTTCCTCATTTAAGGTTGCAAGAAGTGTAAAAGACAGAAGAAGTTCCTATATAAGGAGATAATGGACTCGAGGACACGTGAGGTAAACATGTACATGCACTGTTGATGTGTTATGCTTTGATAGTGGCCCTGAGGTCATCTGTGTGCTTATGTCTGGTGTCTCAAGTCCTCCTCTTGATAATCCATAAGATCAAATCAGTTGGCTGGTCATTCTAGTGCACTAATAGCATGGTCAGTACTTAGTACACCAGTTACTCGTACCTTTGGCACTTTGGGAAGCTGCAAAGTGCTTTTGGAAAAGGAAATCAGCATCTCCATAAAGCAGAAGCACAGTGCTTTCAAATATCTGGCTGTGTTCAATTAGGCCCAAACCATACCAATGACACTGCATGAGACTACTTGAGACTATAGAGCTTTAGATAAAAAGTTTTAGCCAAAAACTGCAAGTGGGGATAGTGGAAGCTTTTGGCTAAAACTAAATAGTTTAGTGTCAAGTAGTGTCATTGGTGTGGTTTGGGTCTAGCTAAAACAGTGGTGACAGCTGTCACCAAATGGTTCTGTCACTTGTTATTATGTGCTATGTGCTGGTGGACTCATCCAAGCCTAATATTCTCACATTATATAGTTACAGGAAGCAGGGAGATTGGTTATGGTTGTCATGCATCAAGAGACAAACAAGCAAATGTACTAAAAGTGTGTGTGTGTGTGTGTGTGTGTGTGTGTGTGCGTGTGCGTGCGCGTGCGTAGGGCATAGACGAAGGGTTGGTCCGCTGGGAGCCTTGCACCAACTGGTAAGAAACTTTAGATCTCATTATATTTACATGTTTTTCCCTAACAGAGGCAATGGTTTGTGGTTAATCTTACAATTTTTGTGGTTTAGCTGACAGTCACATTTTCACATCAAAGTTGGCACGATTATGTCTATCTACCCAAAATGCAATCTCGGAACCCAGAGTCAAAAGAATTTTGACTCTGGGGGCGGGTCTTGCTACTGCAGTACTAGACAGGAAGTTGCCCCGAATTCCTCCTCTCTCTTCTCCAGAAATGGAGAGGAGAGAGGAGGAATTCGGGGCAACTTCCTGTCTAGTACTACAGAATGAAGACCTACCTCCAGAGTCAAATTTCTTTTGACTCTGGGTTCCGAGATTGCCCAAAATGAAATGCTGATGGCCAGCTACTCTTGTCTCCATTCCTTTCTGTATTCTTGCACACATTCATGGGAAGCATCTGTAACTAGCTTGTACATGTTGATTGTCCATTTCAGCAATGTATCAAAGTGCAGATTTTTGTATTCTATTAACTAACTGTCCATTAATGTTCTTAACCACATAATGTTCTTAACAACATCCAGAGTTCCACATGGCTCAATACTAGGTCTTTTCTGTTTTCTGCCTTTGTCTGGAAAGCTTCTGCTGAAAATAGCTGATCGACAAGCTCACAATGTGACACAACGCGTCACATTGTGAGCTTGTCGGTCGGCTGTTTTCAGTGGAAGCTTTCACCACAAAACCGATGCAGGGGTTTAAGTGGTTAATGGATTTTCGTTCTGACTTTATATATGGACACTTTATGGACAAACTATTTGTAAGTCTAACTTAACATCAGTAATAACAGCATGCCATGAAAAATCCATCAATTTATGCAGGATTTGCGAAAGTGGAATGTTGGCAGGTATGCTACATAGCTTGTCTTTTACATCTATGCAGTAGGCATACCTGTGCATTGCAGCTGATTTAGTTTTTCTCTCCTGGAGACCTCTCCTTCACCAAAAATAGATGATCTGCGAACTCTCACCACATCTCAGTGTGAGCCTTTGACTTTGTAGTTCTCTTTTCTTCAAATGATTCAAGGTTCTAGTGGATAATGTAAAACAATAAAAATGAATCCTATTACCCTTCAGTAACTCTGTGGACCTAAATCATTTTTATGCTTTTGTTTTACAGCTCGAAACACTGGGAAGACACCTGGGAACCCACGCAGAACCTCACAGACATGGCCAGCCAGTAATCACCTGGGAACCCACGCAGAACCTCACAGACATGGCCAGCCAGTAATCACCTGGGAACCCACGCAGAACCTCACAGACATGGCCAGCCAGTAATCACCTGGGAACCCACGAAGAACCTCACAGACATGGCCAGCCAGTAATCACCAAGGGGATTCTTAAAATAGTTTAAGTTTAAAATATTGGTTACATTGGATAAAAGCTAAGGAGACTTATGTGTTCACGGTGCAGGTTACATGTTCATTGCAAGCCATTGATTAAAGTTCTCAGTTGCCAACGACTGATTTCAGTCTTTGTAGCTCATAGAATTCTTCTATGACAGTGTGTCATGCAGCAAAAATGGACATGGATCTATAAGCTTACAATAAGTTGCGCTATGACGTATTGTGTGTAGATTTTCTATTTTAGGTTATTCGTTATTTTAAGTTAACCCTTATTGCAGATATTTCATAGAATATGATGTTAATCCTCTGGTGTCATCCTTTTCCGCAAATGACATTAGGACTTGTTCTAACAAAACATGTTCAGTCTTGAACAACGTGGACGTAACTCTGTTTTAATCCATGCAATAAGCACACAAAGCACCTTTTTTCATTTTCAATTTTGTGTCTACTTCAATTTTTTTGTATAATGATGATCACAAGAAGCACCTTTTTCATTTTCAATTTTGTGTCTACCTCAATTGCGTGTTTAATGAGCACAAGAAGCACCTTTTTCATTTTCATATTTTTTTACCTCAATTTTGTGTGTAATAAGCACAAGAAGCACCTTTTTCCTTCAATTTTGTGTCTACCTGGTGTGCCTTTTCAATAAAGTTTTTGCTCTTTGAATCTTGTGTTTCTTTTTTCAATTTATACAACTATTGAATGAACTATGAATGTAAAGTGTAAATACTATGTGACTATGCAATACTGATTATTTGTCGTACTGTAGACAGTGTGTCTTTCACTATATAGTACAGTAAAATGCTTTAAGTACAAATCTGCTCTTGGATCGTGTATTGGATAAAGTACAATATACAGGTATGTCATTAGTGTAAGTAGGTAGTGTCATGATATCTCGTATCAGGTAGATATAATTTTAATTTACAATGTCAGCTGCAGTTTGCACTATACAACTGAATGGAAAGTTAAATGAATAATTATGTAAGAGAGAGTGAATCAACAGCAACTAATATAAACTGTAGCCTTTAATATCAGCATTGAAACAGCTAACAGGCGGTTGAGTGGTCTCAGCCTGTGGGTCAATTGACACAGAAGTGACAGTTAATGACATCACGTTTTTTTTTTACGATGTAAATATAACTTTTTATGCATGTATTGGCTTAATAATGGCTCCTAATTCTTATGTCTCTTTTTGCATCTTTAATGTTCTTTATTTATTCTGTAAGGCAGTATTTGGTACTTGTGATTGTTTTTAATAGTTTCTCTAGGCCCATTTATCCAATGCAGTTAGCTTTTCCCTGAGACTGTGGTGGTTATTACATGTTACTAAGCCAGTAGTAGCCATTGGCTTAGTGACACACACCCCCAACCACCATCACCTATGTATATATAGTAAGACACCTGATGGCAGGAAGCGATCTCGTGCGAATGTGCACGACCGCAGGTTGCAGTTTACTCAGTTGCGGGGATTGTATTAGTGTAGAGATCAGGTCCACGTATGGAAACCTAGGTTATGACCCAGTCGTGTCAATGTATGGAATGTGACAGACACAAACTGTTTTGATTATCCCGGTTTAGTTTATTTCCATATATATAGATCCCAGTAGTCACAGTGAGTCATCATGTTGACATGTTATGACATCAGATGCATATTATGGAATGTGTCGACATAGATATCGAGCCTATATATGATGTCAGGGTTAGGTGATCTATATATGTTATAGAGTTTCCAGAAATCTGGGGTTACTTATGAACACATATAAGAGATCCCAGCAGAGGGATCTCAGGGTGATGTCACAGCAGCTCCATATTTGGAGATCCAGTTGATGAGTTGATCCAAGTTGGTAACTCCATATATGGAGATGTAAGGTCGAGCAGCTCCACACCTGCAGATGCCCGCGCTCATATTTGGAAGTCCAGTTAATGATGGGTTGACATCCCTTAGTCAAAAAATCCTATGGGATTTCTAAAATTTCCAATAGGATCCTATCAGATTTTGGAAATCCTATTGGATCCTATTGGAAATCCTATAGGATCCAATAGGATCCTATTGGATCCTAAAGGATCCGAGGTTCCTATTGGATTTTTCCCAGTAGGATCCTATAGGATTCCTGTAGGATCCTATAGGAGGATCAGATTCTGTGGTAAGTAGGCTCCATATACGGCTATCTACTGAATCTCCATATGGAAATATGTGATGTCAGAGTTAGATGTCTGCAGTGTGACGTCAGTAGTGTGATGACCGGAGCGAGATGTCAGCAGTGTGACTGACTGACTGACTGACTGACTGACTGACTGACTGACTGACTGACTGACTGACTGACTGACTGACTGACTGACTGACTGACTGACTGACCCATGGAAGAAGTTACCCCAGTTTCACAGTTACATGCAACCTGCGTGTTTTTGTGAAACTGGGGAAACCTCATCCGTCAGTCAGTCACACCCTCTAATACGGAGCTCACATAACTGACATCACACATTCCTAATATTGAGATCACATCACTGACATCACACACTCATTAATGAATATCACATGACTGACATCACACACTCATATAGAATTTGTTGGTTAGTGCTCATTAGAACAAACCTTCCTGCTTCCATTACCAATAACTTGTTATGAAGGTCCATTGCACGACTGCCAGTAACCTACTGTGTCAGAACTTTCATGGGTTCTGCCATTATAACCATGACCTACCTACTGGGCGCTATTCTGTTCATAATATTAAGTTCCTATGTCATGTATTATAATCATAATCTAGGCAATACAAAGCATGCAATTATATCGCATGAGTTTATTGTATTACTAAAACATATATATGACATGGACAAGTCTAAACGTCTAAAGGTAGTAATAGGCAATATGTCATGACCGTAGAAGGTGAAGCTTGAGTCCAATTTACAGTACAGTGGGTTGTAATGAGTGCCAATTTCTCTAATAAAGGCATATTGGTTCTAATAAAGTCTTATAATATATAATAAGAAACTAATTATTTTTCAGTATGTCTTATTAGTGTATTGTAAATAGTGCAAGGACCAGTAGCAGGATGGACCTTGAGTATTATAGTACATTGTACAGTGTCATATAATACTATAGTAATAATAAAATCATTTGTTCTTTTATCCAAAAGGTCAGAACATCTCTCAGTCTGCTCTTTGGTTGGTTGTGTGGGCCACGATGCAAACCACAACTAGAATAGTATCAGTGAATTGGCCCTGTATTGGCTGTGATTGGCTCCGATCTTTGGGTTGTAATCCTGGATATGTTACCCTTTGGTTGATTACTGTAGACCTTTAATTGAAATTGTGTCAACTAACTCACTCTCAATCTTGGTGCACTCACAAGCAATGTGAGGTGTCATGTTTGTGTGGAAAGTGTTGGTGTTATAATAAGTGTGAATTAATTTGTTATTTTGCAGACAGTGAGCCTACGACACCCTTAGTACACCCCTATTACACTATTGCACCCTATTACACCCCTATTACACTATTACACCCTATTACACTATCACAACCTATTACACCCCTATTACACCCTTATTACACTATTAGACCCTATTACACCCCTATTACACCCTTACACCCTATTACACCGAAGCGACGCGTTGTGAGCTTGTAGGTCTGCTATTTTCACTAGTTTGGGTCCCAGGCAAACGTCAAATGTCTCTTTTGGGTCACGGGCTAAAAAGTTTGGGAACCACTGTTTTAAGGCATTGAATCTCAACTGAATTCAAAATACTTTAGGACTTTTTATGGTGTTTCCAGGTGTTATACAAGCTTTACAAGCTTTAACTAAATTTGAAATCTTAATCAGTGTTATTGGCATATAAGAGTTTATATAGATACAATTCCTAAATCAATCTTTGAAGGAAACATAAGTCACCCAAGAGGCAGCAGTTATAAGATGACAGATACACATCAATAAAGTACTGTTGGAAACAGAAAGACATAATATGAACATATTTCTGAGGCACCAATATAATGAGACACAGGAGCAACAAGAAAGGTTTAGACGCCTTTTATTAAGGTGCAGAGAAAAACAGTTCACACACTTGTTAGTTGGAGCACGACTGATATAGAATCATGAGCTCTGCAGAAAATGTTTATGATTTAGAACAATGGTTCTCAAAATAATTTCCAGGGCCTTTGTGGGTTTCTAAATTAACCGTTACAAGTCTGTAACTCTGCCAATATGCAAATGGAACACATATTAACCTTAATGGGTCCATTAGAGTTAAGGGACACCTAGAAATTTGAATGTTTGAGGCCCGGGAAACAAGTCTTCTAAATAGTTTCTCAATGGGTTGAGAGATAACATCCTCAATATACTGCTTTTTATTCTGAAAGCAAAACATGGGGGCATTGCGAGTCTAGAAAGAACAAGAGACTAACAAGACCTGGAGACCTGCTTATGCCAGACCCAGAATGAACAAATTCCAAGTAGGAATGGCCTATCATGCCTTGAGGCCAGACCTCAACCCAATTGAACACTTGTGGGATCACCTTGGGTGTCCTGTACAGTATGTGCTAGCTAGAGTGACCAACAGAACCACATTGGCTGACTTGAAACAGATCAGATTGAGGACATGGGATGGCATCCCACAGCAAAATGTGGCTGGGTTGGTGATTAGCATGAGGAAAGCTGTTGTGGCTGTGTACGACTCTTCCACACGCTCCTGATTTCAGTGATTCCTGTCACTGAGAGTAAAATGAATAAAATGTGTTTTTCCTTTTTTACTGTGGGAGAAAGAGCAATCGTCCAATCCACTAAGCCAAAATTTGCTATTTTGGCAAATCTTTCTGGGGTGCAACCCACACGTTTACCTGTGCTTCCATGAATGCCCAATCCTTACCAGCTATTGTTGTAAAGGTGACAAATCAACGATAAAAATTAGATAGAATACAGTACCAATTGGTTTTATTAAAGGGAAGATATAATTGACCAAAGTTAGATTTCCGAACTTTTTGTGGCGAGTTAAGATACCCAAATGCCCATATCTGGATAATTATGATGGCATAATTTATGTCATCCTAATTGCCGAATATGATTGGCTGAGGAGGAAAAAATGAACGAGAACAAAAAAGGGGGACAGACCGACAGACATACAAAGCCTTTTCTAGGCCAGACCTATGGGTCTGGCAACAATATAAGGTGCCCTTTCATAACCTGGCAAGCCGATTAAGTAAGTAGAATCACATATAGTTCTCTTTACCTGTTTTCCCCTTTTTAGTTTTTATTTTTCAATAGGCTACATTGTCATAGCCTGGATATATGGGGATCTCAGCATATGTCTGTCTTCCTGTATGTCTGAGGTTAGACAACACAATCCATATTTGGGTATGGCTGCACTGGGTCCTTATGTGATTTTTACACGAGTAAGAGTGATGTCAGAGGCTATGAGGTTACATTGGAGTGAATAATAGGTGTTAAAATATGGACAACTGTACATTGAAGTCAATGAGTGGTGTTAACCAATTGACGTTGATTTATCAACCTGGCAGCGCTTTGCTTGTCAGGTAAACACATTTGTGGCATGTAAACTCTGCGACACTTACAAATTAGAAAAAACCTTTGGCTGTACCAGTATTATTTTTGCACATCCGGATAAAAAAGGAACATACGTGGCTGAACGTGATGCGATGAGATCCGCCTATGAATATCTACTGACTATGTTGCCTTCACATCAGCCAGACGGTTCAAGCGAGGTGCAGCAGCAGGCCCCTCAATGTGTCCAAATCCTGAAGACCCCAAGAGAGGTTCGTGGCGAGGAAGACATCGTAACGGGGCCATCGATGTCACCCTGCCACCCCGTAGGTGGCCTAATCCAGTTCATCATCAGAGTCACTGTCAAAATAATCGCCGTCGTCGTCATTGTCGCCATCATTGTCGTCCAAAAAGCTCACATTCTCTGCTCCACTTAGCACCTGCAGGTAGCATTCACGTGAGCGCATCATGGCGTTGTTCAGGTTCCACTGCTTACGACGGAGTAGGCAACTCAAACCTTTCACCCCCTCTTCACTAAGCTGCCATGGTGAGTCTTGGGGTTAGAAAACAAGAAGATAGAAGTTGTTAGTGGCAGTCATCAGTGGTGTGCATTCTATTCAGGAACAATGAATATCAAGCACAGCAGCAAGAAGCATACCTAGAGAAAGGGCCGGTTTTGGCACGCCCGGCTTTCCTCAGCGTTCAAGTTTGAGGAAGGCCAGGCATGCCAAATTGTCCCGTGATGACATCATCAAGTGACTGCGGTTGGATATTCATTGTTCCTGTTAAATTCCCCAGAATCTTCACCCGACTACTCATTAAAAAAAAAAGTCCTCAAGAAATCCAGGGAAATCAATGCATCCCATGTCTAAAATGAGTTATAAACACACAGAGTTATACATATGTACCCTCATAACACTTAGTAACAATGACCATAACACATTATATAGCAGTAATGTTTAATGACTTATAAGGTCATGCATGAATGCATTGTACTATGCTTATAACACTATACACTTTATAAACAATTTTATAATACAAGTCTTCCTATGAAACCATATCATAGTCGTAAGACATTATGGTACTTTTATGCTATATAATCAATCTAATAATGCATAAAAAATGTTATACTTGACCTTGACTTGACCCAAATCATTATGAATTGCAATATACTGTGTTATGATAACTATTAAAAAAGCATTATTTTTATTACGATAATTATGCAGTATTATAATCTGACTACAATGTGTTATAAGTATGTTTCTAATGAATTATAGACATGGAATGCATAGCAAGTGTTAAGAATATTTAGTTGTTATACATACTTGTCATTGTCGAAGAATTAATGGTACTGGACAGCTCCTTCAAGGCAGTGGCACAAGCTGAAAGACTCCCCCAATGTCGCTTCATCTCGGCCACAAGGATGTCTTTCTCCTCCCGGAGTCTCCTCGCTGCCATGACGATGTTAAAAGCTTTCGTCTTTGTCGTGAGATCAACAGAATCTGAAATGCATTTATGATCAAGATTAATTAGGAGAACAAGGAAAATAGCCAAATGCACACCTCAAAGTTGCCTCTCCCAAACACACAACAAGCATACTGCGTCAGGATACTGTATATTATGTGTCATTTCTTTCGTAATTAGTCAACAGACTACATACCGCCGTGTGGTAGCTGCCATGGCCATGCTGTTTCACATGAAAGGATGGTTTCCATGCACAAGGCTTCTGCGCTTGGAACCGTCCCGTTATACTTCTCCACAACAGAAGCCAGAATCTCCTTCTCCCGCCTTTGTTTTCGGAGGCTCCTGGCAACAGCTTTGCATCCGTCGTTGTCTTGACGCAGACGCTGGGCCCTCCTTTTCAGACTAACCACGAGCATCTCAATCCGATTAGCCAAAGAATCTGGATCATCTGCAGCAGTTGTTGCTGCAAATATAAAATAGACAGGAATTAGAAGACACAAGGATAAAGTACATAATGTCAATGGAAGGTTACATTACATTCACTACTGATGTCACCTGGCATTAAGCAATAGTGAGAACATCTCAAGGCTTAAAGTGTCTGTAGTTCAAGATGAAATAAACATACCAAAACAGGGAAAAATAGTGTAATGCATGTGACATGCGCTGAACAAGTTCAGACTGAGAAATCACAGTTAATGGTGGCTGATCATTGTGCCATGCTTGTAAACACCAAAAACATCAATCTCAGACCACTCTATTTAAGCTTGGGAATTAAGGTCCCCACACACTGCAATGTGTTTAGAATGTTGAGATATGTTTTGTAGAAGAAAAATAAAACAGGGCATCCAGTCTGCAAAGAGGAACATCAAAGAAAAGTCCTAGGGTCCCAGGGTTTTTCAATTCGTAAGTATGACATAAAAATCATCATAATCATTACAAATAGGAACATAACATGTGCATGTACAGAGTACATGTACAGAGTGTGGTAAAAATAAGAATAAAAAATAAAAAGGAGGGTCTGTCTAATGCAAGGGGTCGTATTTACTTCTCTTTATAGCCTGCTGAAAGGTGTTTTTTAGACCTATTTTAAGGGAGGGCTTCTGCAGTTCGATCCCTATGCATCCAGACTTGTTGTCAAAGTGTCCTTGAGCAAGACTCTAAACCCCGGAGCAGGTTGGTGCCTTGCAAAGCAGATGAAAGCAGATGCACAATCATTGTAAAGCGCAAAATAATGGGCACTGGGCACGGACAGCTGTTAAGGTTTTTGAATGTTTGCTGGAGGACATAATATAATGTAGGCATTAACAGTTGTGCAATCATCCTGTACTGTGACTGGGCACAGCCTAAAGGCCCTGATGGAGCCTGAAGCATATTCTGCCTTAACAGCGATATTTTCTTCTGCTTTACTTATGCACATGATATGGCAAAAAGCTCTTTGTCATTGTTTTGTCATACATGATTGCTGAAATTAATGTTTTGAACACATTATGCAAGTCACAGATATGATTATGATTCTGGCAAAGACAATGTACATTAACAATCATTCCCTCACCTTCTGCCCACACCTGGACATCCTTCACCCAGTCTTCCAGCTGGCTATCTGTCACTGAGAATTCAGCCTTCATTGATTCCAGCTTCTGCAGCTGGCTTTGAAGAGTTTTTACGGCCTATAATAACAAAGAATCAGAAGAAAACAGATGTTCAACAGCAGCAAACAGTAGAATTTGAAAATATGACCTATAGTGTTCATGGCAGTCTAAGATTTTTTTTTATATCATTATCTTCTGATATCGGCGAGAGAGTGATGTGGCTAAATTGTCTTTCTTTTGTCGATTCCAGCACATGGCCATTAGAGTCAACATGTCTATGCGTCCTGCAAATAAAGATTGATGCAAAGTTGCAAACATCGTATCCGAACTTAAATTGATCTTAGCATTATCATAATATGAAAACAGATGTATTATTATTTAACGTTTTTATACAGTTTGGAAATATTGCACAATGTGTCCATCTCAACTGCTTTTGAAATGGGTTTTGTGGTCACTGCTATCCTTGAGGGGAAGGCGTTGCACTGCTCAACTTCCTCACCCAAAGTTAAGCCAGCCCCCTCCTGGTTCTGCCCACTCCATTTCACCTGGGACAAAATACAACAAACACAATGCACAGATGATGTTACAGAAATAAATAAATAAAAGAAAATAATAATAATAATAATAATAACGTTTATTATTAATAATTAATATTATTATTATTATTATTACCCTTATTATTACTATTACCACTATTATTATTACCATTATTATTATTTGAACCTTCCATGACAAGAAATGCAGCTCTAGTGCTTTATAGAACAGAACCATGACAAAAATGCTTTACAGGAAAAAATAAACAAAACCCATCCACACTACAGATGGCACCTGTGACCTGCCATAGGTGTAATGGGAGTTTATTTCACAACATTTGCCCATAGAAGCAGAATGCTGTTTAACCAAGTTTAACATGCCATTGTAGGCACATCAACACTACTAGAAAACCTGAGGGCGACAGTTGCGTTCAGATTTGAATGAAAATATTTGTTTCCAGGCCCTTCAATCACTCCACTTTGGTCACGCAGGGGGCAGGGAGCGATTGGTCGCGTTACTTGGATTTTTCCATCTTGGGAGAATTTTTCGCTTAATTCGCGTCGCCCCAGTCGTGCTGCGCCGGTTTGCGCTGCAAACCTTCATGCAAATTCTTGTTGTTGCATTGACTTTGCATGTAATCGCGCCGCTCGACTTTCCAGATCTGAACACAGCTATAGAGAAAGGGATGTACCAGACCACAGAGCTTTATAAACAAACAAAATAATTTAAAAGCAATCATAAAAACAACACAAAGCCAATGTAGTGAAGCAGAAACTGGAGTAATACGTTCTCTGATCTTAGTTTTAGTTTAGTTAAAGTTCTACGCTCTCAGGCCAAAAAATGCAGTAATCAATTCAAGAGACGACAAAAGTATTGACATTACTGTGCGGGAGACAGACAGACAGACAGACAGACAGACAGACAGACAGACAGACAGACAGACAGACAGACAGACAGATACTAGGCTACTGGTACTGTTAGCTTAGCTCAGGGTTTCTCAAAGTGGATTTCCTGGGACTCTCGACCTTTACAAGTCTGTAACTCTGAAAGTGTACAAATGGAACCATTTGTACACTTTCAGTTTCAAGGGGAGACCAGAATGCAAAGTTTTGAGGACCACTGGCTTAGCTGGATGCACAACATGGGGTACATAGACAACCCCATAGCACCAAAGTAATAAAAAACAACAATAAACAATATTTGTTAGCTTAGCTCATGGTTTCTCAAAGTCGTTTTCCAGGGACTCCCTGGGTTCATTTAGGGGGTCAAAATGGACCTTTACAAGCCTGTAGCTCTGACAGTGTACAAATGGATCCATTTGGTTCCATTTGTACACACTGAGTCAGTTTGTACACACTGAGTCAGAAACGAGTCCAATTGGTTCCCATTTAGCTGGGGACCCCCTGACACTTCACCAAGGACCCATGGGGGTCCCCGGGGTCCAAGCAAGACCAGCCCGGACCCCCGGACCCTTTGATTGAGAACCAAAACCCAACCTAGCTTGGGTTAGCAAGCATGTCGGCTAGAAATTAGCTGTGTTTATGTACTGTGTTAAAAGGTCCAATTGGTTCCTAATAACCCTCATTTAGCTGGGGACCCCGTGACACTTCATAAAGGACACATGGGGGTCCCCGGGGCCCAAGACACGTCCCGGACCCCGGGCCCTTTCGAGAACCAAGCATGCCGGGTTATTAGCATGCCGGTTAAGAGCTGTGTTTATAGAATTGTCCTAAGTAGTATACAGATTACAGAGCCACCAACGTTCTAATGCATACGCCAACATGTTAACAATAACGCCGTGGGTGTGATGTTGTGGTACAGATAAAGTATGTATTTAATAGTTATTATTATATTATGTTGCAGAGAACGTAAACAAACACATGCTATTTCTTACCGTGTGGGAAGCGCGATGCATCATGGAGGGAGGAAGTACGTCATTTGATGAGAGTCGAGATCAAATTAAAATAATAAGAATACAATAAATCACAACAAGGTGATGGGCCAACTCGGCCAACATTCAATATGAATATTGAAATGCACGCTATGGAAAAATAAATACATATCAATGCATTATGCACAGCCTAAACTAAACGTGTTCAGGCAGAACCGGAAACGGAACCTTTGTATCCGGCGGATCTGCATGCAAGTAATCCCCCCCCCCCCTTAAAGTATATCGTTCTATGTTCTACGTAACTGTCGTTCTATGACTATGACACGTAACTGCGGGGGGACGGGGGACGGGGGGCGGGTGGGTGGAGGGAGACGCTTTATATATATCATCATATATATATATATATCATATTGCAGGGGGACGTTTATAACATTAATAATAGCCTAATATTGACAACAACAAATGGAAGACTTCACATTATGCCTTCTGACAAGAGGTCAGAATGTGCCTTTTGACTTCACATGACCGCTTTCTGATGAACTGTATTAAGACTTCACATTATGCCTTCTGACGGAAAAGGCACGGAACGCCTTTTTAGAGAAAAGGCATAGAAGTCCTTTTACGAGGGTCTCAGAAGGCGACATGGTCCTTTTACGTGGTCTGGATAAAAGGCAAGTTTTACCTTTTAGGCTGTGAGGATGTGTTGGAAAGAGAGAGAGGTTGAACATCACGCTGTAGTAACTGTAGCTGCTGTCCGTGGTCCTGAAACAACTGTCACTAGGGGTGTAATGATACATTTTAACATCACAATAACAATCACAATACATGGTTGACAAGATGGTGCATGGACGATGTTGGTTAATTCTGGCAATACGATCCCATGCGTTTCAATGATTTGAATTCATCATTTATATAAACTATTTAAAATATATCGACATTGTCTTAAACTAAGTAATGAAACCACTGGTTTTCTTCTTTAAAAAAATGCTAAATTTGGTGTAGCATTAATGCAGTCGACTATCTGCAAAGAAAACAATTCGATACCGGTTATTTGCATTGCAAAACTATGGTATACATACCAGTCAATGTTGATTCTTGAAATTAAAAATCATTTTTTCAATGCAGTTAGTATATCGCTACTCCCCTAACTGTCGCATTAGAAGCTGTCCATGGTCCTGAAGCAACTGTTGCTGTAGCTCAGTGGTTTTCAACCTTTTTGATACCAGGGTCCACTATTTGTTTATTTAGCCACGGACCACTATTTGATGACATTGTAGCCCTACAGACCCCAAAACTAAAGATTTCTTTTGCTTTTCAGTTGCATTGCTGAAGACACTTGTGCGCGCGCACACACAGCTGAGCCAATTCGCCGCCACAACTCGTCACCACTGGTAGTATGTGATTAGCTGTAGGTGTTATTTACTGTATTATATAGGGTGAAGTAGCTGTCTCGTTCGCATGTCTAGCTGTCTATCTTCTACTTTCTTTCAGGAGTAAATAAATCGATAATGTCCTACCCAACCAGATCAATCGAGGGCTCTACATGTGTGCGTGCGTGGTGCTTTCTAGCGAGGCTGTCACGGAGCGGCGGAATAGTAAATGAAGCGTGATGATCGCATTGATTGCGCGGGGTGGGACACCCTCATTAAAACGGCCCACTCGGGATGACACATGCGGTATAGCGACTTGACAGCTGCACAAACAGCGCGGTATAGAAATTAAATGTTGAAAGAGAGAGCCTGTACAGGCAGGTGTGCGTGTGTAAAAGATTGGGCCATACATGCTGTCACGCACGTGCACACACGTACGCCCAGGTGATATGTGCGTGTTGGAGATTTAGGGAACTCCTCAAGCATGCTGCCGACAGCACGTCCGACAATATTCCAAGCCCCTTCTAATTAGAAGGGTTGGTTCTCGGACTCGTGACACAGCTTCTAGGCCTCAAGGAGGACTAATTGGGGAGCCCTGCTGGGTGGGTATAGGCGATGACAACCATTACCGATGAACTGCCACGTGCACATTTCAACAATTTCGCAGACATCTAGGCATGTTCCTTTCATGTTCCTTTATCTTCTTTAGATTATATAGCCAATTATTCTTTCTCCTTTATTCACTCCTCCAATTAATTTAGTTGTGCCAATACATTCCTCCCTGAACATATCCATGTTGCCACAGTGATGTGTTTTGCATATAAGGCAGAAATTCACAACTTCAAAAGCTCTGGCCTTTTTAACCGCTGGCCTTTAAAACACGCACGCACATACACATACTGTACACACACACAGAGAGACACACAGTTGTGGTCAGATCATTAGAATGTCTACAACATGTTTTATTTACTACTGTGAAAGATTGCCCAAATTATTTTAGTCATCAATTTTTATTTTTCTGCGGAATCTATTTTATTTCAATTCATTTTATTATATTTTTTATTTATTTAACATAATTTCCTATAGAAATTATATTCTATTTTTTCCCCCTAGAATTATTATCTGAGCTTTGAAGGGTTTTTTGGTCGGCTAAAACTCTGACTAAAAACAACGAATACTTGAAGACTTGATGACTAGATGTTAGCACAATTTCATCAACAAATCAAAACGCTTTATGTAGACAAAACCGACTGCGGTTTCAGCTGACTAGACTGAAACTCTACCTTCCAGATGCCTGAAATATGACAAAATGAGGTCCTGGCATTATATTCAAAAGACTGAATACAGATGAATTCAAAATCAACACTAGCACATGCTCACAGACCTTGCACACACACACACACACACACACACACACACACACACACACACACACACACACACACACACACACACACACACACACACACACACACACACACACACACACACTGTTAAATTATGCTGATCGCATATCAGTGATATCACACATGGCACCCTGCACTCCCGCGTGTCCAAAAAAGATATGTATGACTGTTTTCTTCTGTTCCACCGCCACCCCCCAACCCCCAAAAGACAAAGTCACACAAACCTGTCACACAAAATCTGTGCCAAAATGTGTGGGTTGAGTCTCTGACTCAACCCACACATTTTGGCACAGAGCCAGCCGAGAAGCGTTTCCCGATCGCGTGACTCTTTCTCCTTCCTGAGCCATTGTCGATAAAGTATTTTTTGTGCAGAAACTCCCCTGAGGTTTACAGTGCCGAGAGTGGCATGAGAGAGAGAGGGAGAAGAATAGAAAGAAAAAAACTTGACTGCATGTTATCCACGAGCCGTCACTCGCCCGTCTGCGAGTTGCCTCCTCACTCTTCCTTTGGCGACGAGGGGGGGGGGGTGTTATAGAACGACGAGGCAGGGGAGGAGGATGAAGAAGATGAGTAATCTCGAAAGCATAGTACTACTTCCTAGTCCTCTCATTTTTCTTTCACCCTCCAGCCAATCGTTATTTTTTTTTCCTGTTGCGTCGCTCAGGCCCCCGTCATACTACTGCCGCCTCGGGCCCCGGGCCAAAAGCGGAGGGGAGAGAAAGAGAGAAAGGATTATGTTGGGTTTTCATGCTGCTCCTTTGTTTGGTTCCTTCTGGAAGGAAGAATATCTGTTGGTTTTACAGAAGGAACCAAAGGAGCAGCATGAAAATGGTTCAACTGTGGTTCAGCCATAAACGGTGCCATGCCCACCTCTTGAGATAGCTGAAACGCAGCTGTGACAGTGAAAGTGTGAGTGTCAACACACTGCTAACATGGTGGTGAGACGATAGCCCATAGCCCCATTCTAAGCTTATGGTGGTGTAGGGGAACCAGTCATTAAGGAGGCTGGTAAAATAAAATAACAAAATAACAATTGGATCACTATTTTGGAAATACTGTAAACCAACTGCAAATAAAGCTAAGAAAGCCTTCTGGGGTGGAATTCTCTTTTAATGTGGTATAGTGGTCACTTTGATTGGCAGCTGTGCCAACAGCTCACTCAAAAACACACATTAACCCACTGGGACAAAGTAACCACAAGCCCAGTGATCTGGTTGTCAGTTTGCAAATCCTGTTTGTATGCAATTACACGTACCTGGCACTAGGGGATGCTAGCGGAGCTTGTAAACCAGGTGGTACCCATATTTAATGACCTCAAAGCAAACTCTGCGTGTCATTGGTTGACCGCCAGTGCATCTTTTAACGATGGTTTCCATTTCGAGCAGTTGAAAGGAGGATTTGCAAACCTCCATAAATCGGAATTTTAGAGCGATGTCCATGGTGGATCTTCTGCCATCCGAAGTTTTGATCTAATCTGTGGCTTTGTACCATGCTGCTCTTGGCACGCAAACCTTCTGGCGAAAGGTAAGCAGCGCGTGCTTGTGCCAATGATACAGAAGTGTGTGTTGAATGTGTATGTGTGTCTGTGTAACCCATTGCCAATTATCATTATCATTGCCAACCCAGTGCCAATTATGTAATGTGATCATGGGCTCTACACCCCCTCGACCAACCTGGGGAGAGCAGCGGACTGGCCTCATTCTTTCCTCAATGCATGAGGAGTCCAAGCTGATTTCTTTTCACCTAGCCTGGCCTAACCTGAAATGATTTTGGCCTGGGGGGGGGCGGGGTGCCGTCACCCTTTAGACGACAGATGAGCCGATCTAATTTGATCGCACTGACGTGTCGTCATCCTTGGCTCCTCCCCCGCCCCTCCACTGCTCTATGGCATATCACTTGGAGCGACTCCCACCCGAAAGGTTGGCTCCCCTCCCGCCACAGCGTCCCTCGCAGGCATCGAACCCAGGAACTTCTATTTGTGAGACAGTACTTAGGAACTTGGGAACTTTTAACAATAAAAGTTAAACGAGAGCGGGTATTGCAGGCAGTATCAAAACAGCTTGTCTGTTCGTCCTCTATCTTTCATGTCCGCGACGTTGTTTACTCTACAGAGATAGACAATTGGGTTCAGGCCACGAGCGTGAGGGTGGGGGACGGAGGTGCTTTGCATAATGGAGTTGCTGGAGGAAAGCAAATGGTACATCGAAGACGGAGAGGTCGCGCAGAAGTTGAACATGATCTCAGCTCCGGCGGGCAAATTGGATTGCAGCGGACAGGGATGCTTGGAATGCGGCTGAAATCAAAGTTACCCGGCGTGGACAAACGGCATGCATTAAATACTATCCTTTGTCAGATAATCGGTTTCAGGAACATAAAAGGGAGACGTATATAACATTATATATTATTCAACGCGATCACTATTTAATCCCATCTAAAGGACACACATCAGCGAGCTTGCGGAGTCGACCAAAGCCGGCTCTCGCTCTCTCTGCTAATGCGAGGCTGTTGAAATGATATCATCATCGGGCAGAAACCTCCATCCAATCTCCTTTTTTTTTTCTTTTTTTTTTACTTTTATAGGGGCTCTGCCATGAATTTAAAATCAAATGTATCATAGAAATGTTGCCTTTTAATACCTTTTTATACACTCTGTGGCCTTAGCAACCACTCACTTAATTATGTTTTGTATTTTCTCAGTGTGCTATTTGGCTGCAGTACCAGAAATGTCCACAAAAACAGCCCTCCTCCCTCCTCACTGCTTCCTCCCGCTCACCTCATTGTTAGTCCCTGTCTCATTAGAATATGCATGATCTGCCACAGAATATCACACAGAATATCATAGATAACTCAATATGTAGGTCTGACTGAGGTATAAAAATACACTGGGGATGTCAAAAATCATGAAAAATGTAAAATTCATGGTGGATCTTCTTTAGCATATTCTGTACATTAACTGTTTTGGGATTGAAATTCTGAAAAGTTGTGATATGTTCTACAATTTATAACAGTGTTGTATATGGATGAGAACTTTGCATGTTCCGCCACTGGCAACTCACTTAGATTGTCAGTGTTTTTAGCCTGATTTTTCCACTTTGTTGGTCTATTAGTTAATGGTTTGGCATGCTTCTGTGTTTGCTGTTAATCGATATCTGTCAGCAGGAGCCTGCGGGCTTTCACTGACTGACAGCCTAGCGCTGAGAACCCCCTGCCTGCACGCTACCACCCAGTCACACATGCACTTTTTAAATACCATCGAATCAGCCAGATCTGATCATATCAGTGATGTGCAACCCTTTCTCATATCAAGGCCCCAATATGCATTTCATGTAATTTGAGCCACACTGCCACAAAAGTCAAGGGTTCAATATTGCTGTCATTATGGTTAAAGAAAATATTTTAATTAAGAATGTTATTATAATGAAGGTGGCCTGGCTCCTCATGCGGTGAAGGAAGCATGAGGCCAGTCCGCTGCCTTGCCAGGTTGCCGGAGGATGTGTAGAGCCCACACATTAGATAATTGACGAAATGATGATATGCCAGATCAGATCTCACAAAATGCCAAATACGTGAAAAATGTAAAAAGCAGAATAAAAGGAGGGCCACGGCCGTGCAGATAAAAACGTGGTCATGCTCTTTGGTTCAAAGGCCTCTAAATATGAAAGGATGGTCCCAAGGCACTCTTTACTAAAACGGCTTATAGTAGTTGATCTTTGAACTTCTTACTTTCTTTTATGTGCAAATGAACCATTTGTACCCTCTCAGATATACAGAGTTTCCAGCGATCCAACATGCCCAACAGCTGACTTTGATTGAGAGAGCCTTCATTGGTATTGTCGGTAACACCTGTGACAGAAGTATGGAGAAGGGGTCATTCCAAAATGACATGTGATGCGTAGTGTAGGGGTGTGACTAGGGCTGTAAACAAATATTCCATATTCGAAAGTACTATACAGTATATACGAATATTAAAATGTAAAGAATATTCAAATGTCACGAATTAATGTTCAAATGTAAAATAATAGTGATAAAATGCTGTGCGAGTTCCCAAAACACTCTGGGCCACATAAACTAAACCATTCTACAAAATGGGCTATTAAGATAATTATGAATCATTAATTTGATCTCGCAAGACTCAAGAGGACGGATTTCTCAGCACCAACTATGGACAATACAGGACTGGAGCAAATATAGGAACAAAGGGCATGTTTTACAGCATATTGAAATGATATACATGGTGTTTTAAAAGGAAAGTACATTTTGGCCAATTCTTACAGCACTAGGTGTGACGATATAGTGAATATGGATATTAATTGAAAGAACAGCAATGTAAGCAGCAATTCGTATCACATTGTTGGACTTTGTATCCTATTGTTACTTGCGCAAGCAGAGCGAGGGAGTGCAAGTAATGCGATTGTGGTTGTTCCTCGATGTCCCTCCAATTGGGTGGTTCACAGTAGGTGATGACGTAATGGTGACGTAATTAACACAACATCTGCCACTGCTCACGGTAGCCAATCAATGAATTGAAATCGGTACATTCACCACCATTGACAACGATCGTTAGCAAACATACTGTACCTTTATAGTCCTATTCATTGATTGGATCAGAATGTTAATCGCCGTTAGCGCATTTCGCATCATTTCGCTAGCCGCCGTTGTCACTATAACGGGATCGCGCATTGCATCCATAAACATTCATTCTATTCGTTTCTTTCAATCGCCTGTATCCTATTTCTTATCCCAGATTTTTTGTCAAAACAGCATACATTTCACAAAGTGACTCTCACTACAGGTTAATCCAGGATTTGATGAGCCACATCCTGTGTGTTTAACTTCTGCTATCAAACTACAATTATTCAATAAATGCTGTTTTATGTTGAATAGTCACTGTATTGGATTCAAAACATTGAATCATATCATGTCACCATAATTAACCAATATTGTCAACCTTGTATTATAATGTGTATCGTATTGCTGTTAGGTTATCGTTACACCCCTTTGCATAGAGACCATTTAGTGGAAGGCTGTGCCTGGATATTTATGAACATCGTGGTGAAGAATTGGCTCTTCGCCTTACTGGTAACTTCTGGAGAGCAACTGTGGATAACTGGCGTCAATTCAAATGATCTCCATGCCCTTTGGTCTCATCCGAAATTCATCGAGGTTATATTTTTTAAAGTTGTATGTTATTCCATGTACAAATCCCTCTGGATCCATTAATAGGCCTACTGGGAGTTTCCCCAGATGGCCTACGGAGAAGAAATCAAATATGCCTTCTGTAATTAATGCTCACAGCGGCTCTAAAAGGCATCACTGTAAATTTGCTTAAATCCTACTCTCCCAACATTAATAATATGAGTTCTGACTGCAAGGACTATTACTGTCTACTGTATATAGAATCGTAGTATGGACTGGGGGGGAAGAAATCATGCATAATTTAAAGATCATAGAAAGAAAAATTAATGAAAAACAGAGCCCCCCTGCTATGCAAATAACGATCTACAAAGAAAAAAGATTAAAGGACCACTTCATACGTTTTTCCACCTTCCATCTTCATAATAATTGGTCCTCGCCAGAGCTGGCGATAATGTGGAGGAGTAATTATTTTTCTCCGACTTGGTCTGTGTCTCAGAGGAGGACTGTGGACAGTCCAAGAAAGGCCTTAAGCATATCTTTTCTTTTTTCCAAGTGTCTTATTAATGTATTACACATTGTTTCATGTGTATTATTTTATTCTTTGTTAGCACTAGAACAGTGGCTTCCATTGGAGCGTGCTTAACTTTCCAATTAGCTTGGACTCCCCGTCGATGAGTGAGTCTACAAAATGGTACCATATCATGCCCATATAATTATTATGAGCTGACTATGGAAGGAGGGACTCTCTCTCTCTCAATCTTCTTGTTTGCAATGTGTCTTCGGAGGCACTGCTTGCTTGTGTTGTGCACCAATAAAGCTATATGCATGCCAGGAATAATAAATAAATAAAAAGGGGTAGGCCAGGGGAGCCCAACCAGTAGATCGGGATCTACCGGTAGATCTCGGCCTGATCTCAAGTAGATCTCGGGAGATGTGGGGGGGAAAGAAAAAAAAGGCGGTGGATAAGAAAATGCAATGGCAGTGTTTGTCCACAGACAGCTCCCTGTGCTGTTCTATGTTATATAGAAACACTTCAGCACCACAGACAGCTCCCTGTGCTGTTCTATAGAAACATTTCAGCACCACAGACAGCTCCCTGTGCTGTTCTATGTTATATAGAAACACTTCAGCACCACAGACAGCTCCCTGTGCTGTTCTATGTTATATAGAAACACTTCAGCACCACAGACAGCTCCCTGTGCTGTTCTATGTTATATAGAAACACGTCAGCACCACAGACAGCTCCCTGTGCTGTTCTGTTATATAGAAACACTTCAGCACCACAGACAGCTCCCTGTGCTGTTCTATGTTATATAGAAACATTTCAGCACCACAGACAGCTCCCTGTGCTGTTCTATGTTATATAGGCGGTCGGGCTGAAATGACAATGTGAAGGTGTGGATCGCCTAGGGCAGGGGTGGCCAACCGGTCACAGACTAAGAGCCACGTTTTTCACTGTGTTACTGCAAAGAGCCACATCAAACGGTCACAACTGTTATAAAACCGCCGCGACGGCCGTCACGGTTGCAAATACATTTCCCCTCTCCTGCCATAAGACATGTGCGTTTGTGTGCAGATGCACAATGCAAAGACACACTATTAAAACATATAGACATATATTTAGAAACAGGGTTTACAATCCAAAAAAGTATTTGACAAGTCAAAAAACATACACCTACACCTCCACGGTGGACTAGGAATCAGTCCTTGGTCGAGTGGCTGGGCACCACTTTATAGGGCAGGGGTTTTCAACAGGTGGTTCGGGGACCACCAGTGGTCCCTGAGAGGATTCCAGGTGGTCCCCAAGAGGATTCCAGGTGGTCCCCAGGCTAAATGATGTAAAGTTGGTTAGACAGAAGTCTACACAACTAGAGAATGTAGAAGGTTAATGGTAATTTTGATCTGTATGTTTGACTGTTTTGTTTTCTTTGAAATCCAGCCTGGATTTTTTGACAAAAGTAAACAGAATCTTTAGCTTTGGGGTCTTTGGAGCTAAAATGTCATCAAATGGTGGTCCTCCGTGGCTCAAATTCTGAATAAATGGTGGGACCTGGTATAAAAAGGTTGAAAACCACTGGTATAGGGAATCCATGAGTGCGACAGGCCGAGCGTTTTTGACGGTTCCTTGTGGAAGCCCCTTAAGAGCCGCATGTAACCAGCTGAAGAGCCGCATGTGGCTCGCGAGCCACAGGTTGGCCACCCCTGGCCTAGGGCTTCACAATTTTGCCTAAAAATAAAACCATGTTCTTTTTTTCCTCTGAAACCTCGATTTTGATTTTTTTGGGGTAAAACAACAAACAAAAAGAAAATAATATATATTTTTTAATGTTTTTATTTGATTCTCCCCCTCCAGCAACGATTAAGGTGGCTATTATTGACCAAAGATGATAAAGTGCAAACTTCATTTTTCTTTCTGTTGATGAACATTTTTATGTATATTATCTATATATATATTTATCTTTATATATATTTATTTTAGCTATAAACCCTCGCACCACCACCCCCACCATCGCAATCCCAGCGTTCATGCGGAGCAGAGCTATCTAGTAGAAGAGTTGCGACATTGAGGGGTCAGAAACTGAGTGCTCAAGCGCTGTTCATGCAGCCTGAGTCCAATAAGTTTCTGCCTACTTCCGGGCCAAGACTTGTCCCTATTTGTTGTCCCTTTCTGAAGAAAGCATAATGCTGCGTTCCATTCCGAATGGATAAGGACGACCTCCATGAGTCCATGTTATTGAATAGGCCTATAGGATATACAGGGCTCCATTTTCGCTAAACCTCTTAACCAGAACATTGGCCTTGTGGTTAGACTGTCTGCCCTGGAACTGGGAGGCCGGGGTTCGATTCCCGATCGGGTCATACCAAAGACTCTAAAAAAATGAGACCCAATGCCTCCCTGCTTGGCACTCAGCATCAAAGGGATGGATTGGGGGTCAAAATCAGCTAATGATTCCCGAGCGCGGCAAGCCGCAGCTCACCGCTCCTTGGAGCTCATTGCTCCAAGTGATGGGTCAAAAGGCGGAGAACCAATTTTGCTGCGGTAACGTAGTGACAAATCATGCGACTTTGACTTTGACTCTTATCTCAAACTATTATCTCATACTATTTTTAAAAGGTGTTTGGAATAGTTCAACGTGCCGACGTTTTTTAGATTTTTTTTTTGTAGATTGGCCATTTTAACTATTGAAAAATGTTTTTTAAAATAGTTTAAAAAAGCAAAGAAGTTAAGGAATGAGGGGTTTAGCGGTGACAAAAATCTAGGCCACAGTCTATACACTCCTCATGAGTGCCTTCAAAAAGAAGACAGTGAGATGATATGATGATTAGTATAGGCTTAATCTAAAGACAGACTTCCCCTTGATCAATAATCAATGTAGGGCTGATACAAATAATTCATTCATGCATTCATACATACAATTTACAAAAGAGACAGAGAAAGGATCTTGAAAGAGGAAAGAGTGAGCAATTCAATACAAAAGGCTTTTGTAATAGAAGTGCCAAATAGTTGAGGTTATATGCATTATAAGAGATCTTATAATTTACAAATGTTGAAGTTCAATCAGTTGACATTGCGAGTGACTGTCAAAATCACCTGATTAAAGCTGATTAACAAGTTCATGTGACATTGGGGAACACACAATGACCAAGTAAGCTTGGGGTGCATTTGAGTCATATTTAATTTGATGAAATGGGGCGTGCAAAAAGAAGTCGTCCTGTGAATTTAGGTCTCTCGGTACGCAGAGCCTCTGGGGAGCTCCCTGAATGACCGTTGATTCCGTTTAGAACTTTAAAGCGTGAATTTGGTCCCTAGAGTGCCACCAGATTTTACACTGAAATAACCGGCTTCTCACTAAAACTCATTCTCTTGAATGCTAACCTTTCTACCCCCCTCTCGCTCTCCCTGCCTCTCTCTCCCCACCGTGACAACCCGTCAGATCTAATTAAATACTTACGAGAGGAGGTTGATAGGTCGTGAATATTAATAATTTTTTCAAACAAAAGGCCAATAAAATACATTGTTTTGGAACAGAGAGAGGGGGGGTAGATGAAAGAGAAAGACAGGAACTGGGGGAAAAAAGTTTCTGAGAAGAGCGAGGGAGGGAGAGGAAGAGAAGGAAATGGAGGACAGCGTTGCCGTGCCCAGCCTAATTAAACTAACCTTGGTCTTGGTTTGCTTGTAAATGTTGTAGCCGGGGAAGGCAGTCGGTCTGTGTGAGAGGACCTGCAATGTCATGACATACTTTTTATTTGTATGTGTGTTTGTTTTTTCCCCCTATATATTAAGGTCCACACAATGAGAGGTCTGCTCTGCCCTGAAACATCAGGGGAAACAAGTCCATTCCGTGCATTAGTCTTGCCTAAAAAAACGCCCTTTGGCCTCAACACGACCGTAACTGTGATCACAAATGGGATCAGATCAGCACATTGGAGCACCTTTGGGAGAGTGGCTTTCAGGTGCAAAACTAATGCTTGGGATGGATTCAGACTCACAGGTCAATCTCTATTGACCATTTTCAGACCGTGACTATCTTGTCATCAGAGTCTTTCAGTACTTTTCAGTACTTTTGCTCATTATGCCAGATGCTAGTCTGGCATAATCTGAAATGATTTTGGCGTCCAAGCCTGGATGGCAGATCAAGCTGATCTGATTTGATCTCACCAACATGTTGTCATCCTCCTTCGCCCCTCCACTGCTGCGCTACGTCACATCATTTGGAGCGACGCCCACCAAGAAAGTTGGACTCCCACTTCTAGGCCACCGTGGCTAACAAATTAGTCCAGGCTTTCCATTTCCCTGCAACACAGACGAAAATGAAAGCCTGGATGTCACGGCTATAATGTTTCTCATGACTGGGTGGGTCTTTCAGTAGCTTCATGATGCTCAGTGACATCATAATGTTGCTGATGTCTGCGGTGGGTGGGTCTTTCAGTAGCTTCATGATGCTCAGTAACATCATAATGTTGCTGATGCCTGAGGTGGGTCTTTCAGTAGCTTCATGATGGTCAGTGACATCATGTCTGAGGTGGGCGGTTCTTTCAGTGCCTTCATGATGCTCAGTGACATCATAATGTTGCTGATGTCTGAGGTGGGTCTTTCAGTCCCTTCAGTTGGGTTTGTTTCCCTGCACACACCTATTTTGTTGTTGTTGTTTTCTTTTTGCTTTATTTTTTTCCCATTGACCACAAGTTCCCAACTTAATTCCTTTTTTTAGGAATATTTTAAAAATAATATGTATATTTTTCAGTGATTTCAACAAGAGACAGCGAAATCCATTTGCGAATCCAGAAGTCGCAACGGTTTTGCCACGACCGTTTTGCATAACAGCCGTGACTGTTTTTCATAACAGCCGCGACTGTTTTTCATAACAGTCATGACTGTTTTGAATGGTCACAGCCATTTTCTTACTAAACCTAACCCTAACCCCTAACGCTAAACATAACCTCAGTATGCCTAAACCTAACCTCAACCCTCAACCGTTATGCAAAACCGTCACAACTGTTATGAAATACCCATTATAAAACCGTAAGGGGTCATAAGTAAAGTAAACATAGTCTATTACCCTGCTAAGTAATATTGCCAGCACTGGTCATGATGAAATTATTAAATAGTACCCCAGGTTGCCATGTACTGGTATTACTTTACTGCACTTTGATATATTGTTATGAGAAATATTTTTTTATTAAATATTTTACATTGGATAAAATATACCTGTGTTTAGTGATGGTGTAAGAAACAAGCAATCCCCAGTAGCTTCTCTTAATTGTGCTTGTCTTCATAGACAAAGTTGCACGTTTCTCACTCCCAATTAGCTCTTCGCTAAATCCCGCCCCAACCCGTTCTTGGCCAATAGCACGTTCGCGACGGTTACGAAGCAACGAACAATGGACAAGCTCTCAATGCTGGTCAAGATGGTTAAGCGGTGTGCGTATGTAACTTGCAACTCAGACACAAGGTATCCAGAGCGTTTACAGGGTGGCGTTGAATTTTTCCCGTTTCCGAAACCGAAAACACAACTCGAGAAATGCCGGACATGGATTAAACAGTGTGGAAGATCTCACTCACTGAATCCATCGAAAATAACGGGGGACTACTATGTTTGTTCAAAGGTAAGAGCCTAACTTGTTAGACACGACAACACACTCTCATATTCATGCTACATTATATTGCTGGTGGACGTGGTGCTACAATAATTCAACAATGGTACCGAGGGCGAGGGGGTACAGTAAGTTGCTGAAGCCATATTCTAAACACTAAATGGCGCGTCTCCCTCTTAGCATTTTGTGCATGGACGGCCAACGGATGAGTATCCGAATCCAGTAGCTGCTACTGCTGTCCCCGGTGCCGACCAGAGACTGGAACATTTGGGAGGCTGCAGAAAAACCCCGTCCAAAAGAAAAAGGTTGTGCATAGTAGTTGATAAACAAAGTTGTGCACTTGGAGTGGACGTCGATATTGTGTAGCTTATCATTAGTCAAGCTGATCACACCCGACAGTAACAGAACCATCTAGTCGGAAGAGTTGCTCATTTCCAACGAGGGCGTAAAAAGAAACCAAATGGACCCTTGCGGGTTCATTTGGTTTCATGTTTACACTCTTAGAACGTTAGAACATTCAAATAGTCACCATATAAAGTCATATGCATGTTTGCCTGTTTTGTTTCCCAAATCCATATTGTGGACAAAAGCAAAATAAATCTTTAGTTTTGGGGTCTGTGGGGCTAAAATGTCCTCAAATGGTGGTCCGTGGCTCAAATGCTGAATAAATAGTTGGCTCTGGTTGAAAACCCCTGATCTAAGGCTTTCTAACATTACTGTAATGAATAAGACAACATGCCAACGTCCACACTAGCCCCGTTCGTGACACTCTCATCTCGCTGGCGATGCTGACTACAGCTACGAGGAGAGAGTCACGTCCAACTCTATGGTCACGTGTAGCTCGGTTGCTGCTGTGGATGACCGGCTTGAATGGCTAGCGCTAGCAATTAGCTACATGCTAGCGCTTCCAAAACATGGTACTGCCGTCTTCTAAAATTAAATACGCGTTTTCTGTGTGCCGGTCCTCAAATGTTAAGGTCCGGCGTTGAGTTTTTTTTTGTTGCGACTCTATCGACACCATTCCCGTTTGCATTGATTACTGCTAAAGGGGTTTAATCCACCGTTTCTCGCCGGCTGCACCCGGCGGTCATCCAGAAAAGTAACCGAGCTACACGTGACTCTCTCCTCGTAGCTGTAGTCAGCATCGCCAGCGAGATGAGAGTGTCACGAACGGGGCTACGTCCACACAAAGCAAAGCACGCATTCATGTTTACATCGGTTTAAAACTGTGATTTGGTGGCATCCATCAGTTAGAATAATAAAACAATAGCTCGTGTTTGGTATTGCACTCTTTTAATGTATTTGACTGAATGTCTAACTCAATAAAGCAGGAAACTTGTAACAGAAAATACCTGACAAATATAGTATATCCTGTTTATCATTCATATCCTTATCGCACAGTTTTAATGTACTTGGCTGGAAGTCAAAAAGCTTGTACTAAAAAGCTAATACTAATATGTTGAACTTAAATATTGTCGGAATGTTAACTCAAATAGAATATTAACTCAAATATTGTCACACTGTACAGAAAGAGCAGTGGAGAGAGGCCTGCAAGTGCCCCTGCCTCAGACCTCACTGAAGCAGCATCACACTCCAGCACGCAGTCACAGGATGATGTACCACCACCACCACCACCACCACCACCACAAGCCTGTACTTCAAACCTAAGTCAAGGTATTCAAAAAATAATCAAAGAAAAACAAATCTATCTTTCTTTTCATATCACCCCACTTAACTGGATCGAAATGTATGCGTTGTAAGTGATGGTCATCCTTACACATGACGTAAAAGTCACACCATGGCATTCCAGTGAGTCCCAGCTGCCCCATTATCTGATAAAAATAAGAGTGACTCTCCTTTAGCGTGTAGTCACCATCTGGCTGCCTCTTTAGATAGGCACAGTCATGGATGGTGTCTTTTGTTGGGCACTTAATCTCGATAAGCCCATACACTGTGTTTTCACCATCATGCTCTATGACCTTCCCGTCCGGTGAAGTGCCAAGGTGTGGAGCATGAGGGTTAACCACAAAGCCACATGGCAAAACTGCATTCCCTGTGAGCTCCGAATACTGTGTTACTGCAGTGGACTCCAGGGCTATCCCCCTTTTCATTGCCTGGGTCTGTCTTTGGAGTGGGGTTTTGAGGGTAGCAGCTAGGCTCTCATGGTTCCCTCTCCTTGAGCAGATTCTGTAGAAGTAGCTTGATGTTAGCCGGGGAGATCGTGCAAGGTGCCAAAGATCTGAAGTGTTTTGTTGTCTTGTTTCACGTTCAAGAGCTATTGACTGTGACAGTGTGATGGTCATTTTACTGTAGCAGTTCATATTGCTCTCATTGAGAACTGTAGATACATCTGTTGGTTGTGGTGTCAAAGGGAAATCCGGGAAATCATCAGGCTGGTTTGCAGAATGCAGTGGTCCAGATGTGCAGACGAGAGGAAGCTGTGATAAGGAAGACAAATGAAACATTCATTTTTCTTTTCTTTTCTGCCATTTGTACCATTTACAGGGGCACAACCTACATGCAACCACGAAGAGGAGCTGAGAAGATTAAAGCACACACTAGGACAACAACAACACGAGATTGTGATGCTGAAACTGGAAGTGAAATCAAAGGACAGCCAACTCCAGCAACTTAAACAACAACTTGTAGATGCCAAATATTCCTTCAACCCAGAGGCTCTACACAAAAGTACAGTTCCAGATTACTTCCAATACAACACAGGCTTCACATACCATCAGTTCAATGACTTGTGTACATTTTTCAAAATACCCAATAATCCACTTGCTCCACAAACATCCATTCCTCTTCCATACACAAGAACAGACCATAACATCTTATCAATGCCATTGCGCAGTCAGTTTCTACTTATATTAATGAAGTTGAGACAGAACTTCAATCACAAAGATTTGGCCCATAAATTTCACATTCCTCTACAGAGTGTCAGCACACTTTTCAACAGCTGGATGGACTACACATATGACAGACTTGGACAACTGGCCATTTGGCCCCACAGAGAAGTACTTTCACAGAACATGCCCGCAAACTATAAACAGGACTTTCCAAACACATTTGCAATACTGGACTGCACAGAACTACAGATTGAGAAGCCAACATCATTGGTCTTACAGAGTATGACTTATTCAACATATAAATCTGCAAATACACTCAAATCTCTTGTTGCCTGTGACCCACGAGGTGCTGTACTCTATGTGTCTGCCCTTTTCACTGGATCGATCTCAGACAAGGAAATATTCAATCAGTGTGGTATTATAGAGCAACTCCTGGGTTTGATCAAATGTGGCTACCTCAATGTAGGAGATGGTTTAATGGCAGACAAAGGTTTTTTAATAGAAAAAGAAGTGGAAGACATTG
This sequence comes from Benthosema pterotum, assembly GCA_039105355.1. Classification (NCBI taxonomy): domain Eukaryota; kingdom Metazoa; phylum Chordata; class Actinopteri; order Myctophiformes; family Myctophidae; genus Benthosema; species Benthosema pterotum. Next base: position 10,565,808 of record CM076986.1, read on the forward strand.
GGCTGAAACTTAACATTCCCCCATTTTCCAAATCAAACCGGCAGATGCCACATGCTGATGTTGAGCTGACCAAAAAAATAGCTAAGCACAGAGTACACATAGAAAGGGCCATCGGCAAAATAAAAAAGTTTAAGATAGTTTCTGATAAGATACGAAACACCCGTCTCAGTAACATAAATCAAATCTGGTATACAGTTAGTATGCTGTCAAACTTCCAACCACACCTCATTAAAGATGAGTGAACCACTTCCTATTTGTGTTTGTTTTGGATTTGTGTTTCTGATATTATTATTATTATTTTCTTCATTTCGTCTGTGACAAAAATGTCCAACACAGGACAACATTGCCACGACCCCTGGCCTTGAATAAAGGATGATTATTACAATCTTGTGTTTATGTTGTGATGTAGAATGATTAAGACATACTCTGATCAGCCAAGTGCTTTACATTTACCTGATGGCTCAAACCACTTCCAAGGGGGTAGCTGCTTCCTCCTACAACCACATCGACAGGGGGTCTGTTGACCAGGTAACTGATGGGAGCTCCTGTCTGCTGCTGCAGCAACACCAAGTCTTCATCTGTCACAGAGTTGCTGCCCATACTAGCAAAACATGTACAATATGCATCATTGGTATAAGTATTTGCTGTAGCTGTGTGACCTCAGAAAGATGAACTGATGTAAACTCTGATCCATAGCCTACATCTGTATGTAGAACTATTCAGAGCCAGTATACACAGCGTTATGCAAACTCTGTTCACTTCAAGGGGTCAGTCCAATGGAGGCTCTTCTACATAGACTTCTATTAAGAAAGGGGACAACAAATGGGGACAAGACTTGGACTGGAAGTAGCCTAGGCAGAAATGCATTGGACCCAGGCAACAGCCCAGTTTTAATGATCTTAAATCGCTTTATTTTAGGTCGTTTTTAGAGAGAGTAAGACATAAACATTGAGGATACAATACTTGAAAACAACCTCAGTTTGTCCCTATTCAAGCTGTATGAACGGCGCTCAGTTTCTGACCCCTCAATGTCGTAATTATGACATTGGATGGCACTAACGCTATAGCGTTTATGAACATGAACCATGCCGTATCTGACTGCGCAAACGGCGACACTGTAAGTTATCTACATACCCTGGTAAGACTCTTGTGTGGATAATGTATGCCTGCCCCATTTAGCCTACCTTTTCCGACTGTAGTGACAATGAACAGGTTTTCTTTTTCTGTTCTTTTTTGCTTTGGCCACCACCACAGAGGACACAGGAACCGCTTTTATTTTCGCCCCCCTTGGTTTATGCCATTGTTGTGGTAAACTTGTACATGATGCTCTTATTGGGCTTTCCACTTGAGCGATCATAACATCCAGGGTGTTTATTAACCCCACGACGTGGGAACAATATCCCGGAGCGCTACAAACAAAGGGAAACAGGATCATTCTTCAAGGGGCTAAAACACATTATATAGCGAAAAATAAAGGATGTCATGAATGAACCATACCTTAAAATATGACCAGGGCAGTGTATTGACTTACCCTGCAATGCAAGAGCACTGTTGTTCCGTTATATGGTTATCTTTATTCACATGAATGGACAAGACATGAGGAGGCTGCGTTTTGCATTGGGAGCGGTAGCATTTCGCTTCTATTTGGATTTCATTGTCTTTGCTGAGGCGACATGCGATTTGGTGGATGTATTTTTCGAAACCATATTGTAAACCCTTTTGACGTGTTCTGTCTGATATTGATGAACTATTAGTACTCCAGAAGTTGGAGATTATTTCTTTTGGTATCTCTTCCACGGACATGGAAGTGTATTCCTCCATTGAATAGGTGAACGGCAGGTTCAAGGCAAGCTTGTCCATTGTTCGTTGCTTAGTAACCGTCGCTAACGTGGTATTGGCCAAGAACGGGCTGGGGTGGGATTTAGCGAAGAGCTAATTCTACAACACTGGAGGGGTTCAGAGACAACAAAGTCAAAGTACTCTCTCTGTCTCTGCTCATTATGGTTTCATTTGATGTTTCTTCTTCTTCTTCTTCTTCTTCTTCTTCTTGTACATGAGGGTCATCTAAAGAGAGAGAAACAGATAAAACACTGTGTCCCTAATGGCCCGGACCACCAGCCCATATCAGAGAAGAGTTTAGTCTTTGTTCTCACGGATCAATATTTATTGATCTCCTTTTTTCCTCTTTACTATTAAACCCTTTGATGTCATGCTGGGCCGGATGACAGACGGGGCTGTGTCCCGCTTTGAGCCTCGTTTTTTTACCGACAAGAGGGAGAGAAACATTTCACTGAAGGACAAAAGAAGCAGAAGATCTCAACCAAGACAACCTCAGATCAGAGGAGAAGACCTGCTGGTTTTAAGCATAATTATTGTTGGAGAATAAACTAGCAAGAAGAGGACCATTGCTGCATCCAAAGTAGTGCACAAGCCAGGTCCGGATCTGGGCATGGGGGGGAAATGTCCCCCTAAATGCCCAAACATGATGGCATGCAGACAACCCAAATTTCAAAGATATCTCAAATTAAAGTGCTTACTTACAGTATATTTAAAATGATTTGAAACACTACTACTGCTACTAACTGCAATTGTGGCACCACTAAACCAACACCATTTCATCATTCAGAGCATAAAACTCTCTGAATCAGATCTTTAGCTTTATGCATGCTGCATGCCTGAGACAACTGGTGTCATTATTGGTGCTTACTTGCCTTATATACAAGATATAAATCTTGTGGGTCACAGAACTAAAGAATTTAAATGAAAATGGTATGAGGGGGCTGCTTCATCGCCCATGCCACGGGCAATGAAGCAGCACTCACACAATTTTCGCCTGCCCCCCAATTGGGAAATATCACATCTGGGCCTGACGCAAGCCACTACTATATTCCCCTCTCTTTCCATAATTTCTTTTCGGTCCACTTCTGACATTCATTCCTACCCCGCAAGACGGAGAGAGAGTTTTGATTTACCGCTTCATCGCACATCCACACATCAGTGTTTTATGATATTCAGAATCAGAGGCCCCCCAGTTATGGAATTCCCCAGATCCATCCCTCAAATCTTCATTATCAGTACCCATATTCAAGAAACATCTTAAGAAGTGTCTCATGTCTTCCCAGGTGGAGGCATGATTTAGTTTTGTTACATTATCATTTGTGCTTTTTATTTCTTTCTTTGTTTTTTTGTTTTTTCTCTTTTTATAGTCAGTTTTATTTTTTTTATCTAGTAGTTTTCTCAATATCCATATTGTGTTAACTATAATATTTTGGTATAGGAAAGAATGCCATTTAATTCATTGGCTTCTTCCTTTCCCTGCACATAATTTGTATATGTGACTTGTATTTATCTTATTGTATTTATAAACTCTCTCTTGCAATGTTTATAAATTAGTTGCAACCGCTGAAAACGGTCGCGACCATTCCTCACTGGTCACTACTAAACCTAACCCTAACCCCCAGCCCTAAACATAACCTCAGTCGGGAGTATCAAATTGATTTCGCCCCACTAAACTTACTTCTCACTATCTCTCCTCTCACCTCTCTCCTGTTTTACGTGGTAGAGGGAGAAACACATCTCCCTTAGATCATTGACTTCACTCCGTCTAGTGTAATCACTGAAAACACCAGATGCCGCCGTTGGCAGGAAACCTGTGAAGTCTGCAGCCAATGTGTTAAGACATAGAAGATTCACTCCTCTGTACTCAAAAACTGTTTTGTTTTGTTTTGTTTGCGTGTGCGTGCGTGCGTGCGTGTGTGTGTGCGTGCGTGTAGGCGCTGCCCCCACCAGGAGAGATGGTGTGAACGGGAAGAAAGAGATTTCTGAAGTGGACGCGTTGCAGATGGAACTCGCCAGTCGCCCGCTCTCGTCCATTTCTGTGTATGTTATTATACCTGTATATGTGCCCGTTGTTGTTGTTGTTCGCAGCACATTATAATGTTTGCGGTGTGAGTGGAAACCGCCACAGACACCAGGTTGTATACGTTTGTTGCACGCCAAATTGGAAAAGCAGCCGATCAACCTTGTAGATCAGATCTACGAGCCTGTTTACTTCTGCGTGAGGTCGCTTGGTGTCTTTTAGGGTTCATCCTCGTCTCGTAACTCTAACGCACCGGGAGGCGATCCAGATTTTGACCAGGCAACGGTCAAATGCGATTTGATTCAGGATTCCGTCCCTTGTCCGGACGCAGCTCGAGCACGCTTGTTTAGGCTTGTTAAACGGACTTGGCATTATTGATCGTGGCGTGTTATCTCGGCCTGAGTCTCATGGTTCACGTCTGGTTCAGACGTTTGTTCGTTTTTTTTCTTTGTATATTTACTGTTTTAAAGCTCTTTCTTGTTTTAAAGCTCGCTCTTTCCCGTTTGAGAGGGATCACCCGAGCTTGTCGTTGAGAGAGAGAGTTGTTCGTTTTAAAAGCATCTGCCCCTTCATTTGTGCACTACTCTAGCTCACTCTCGCTGAGTTTGGATGTTGTAGAAGTCACGTTTTCGGAACAATGTTTCAGTCCCTCAGCCGTCACTAATGCTCAGAGAGAGAAACAGGAAAGATAAATATTCGGCCTCATAACACACATAGACCAGCATCTTGTCCACAACCGCATACTATACATAAAAATATGTAATATGTAATTAAATAGCAATAATCAAATAGTCTTTTTCCCCATGCTAAAGACAATCTGAAAATGAGAGAAAATATATCTAAAAGAAATCAATACAAATCTAAATAATTTGTAAATCAAAAATCAGATTGATTGTTTTTACATTTTTAATTGTATTTGTTTCTGAGCCGGGGGGGGGGGGGGGGGGGGGGGGTTGCTGTGGGGTTATTATTGTACAGTATGTTTCTCCAGTTGGGAATTTGTATGCCTGATGAAGTTATTATTAATGTTCTTGTTGGAACAATACCAACATAATGTTGAATTAAATAAAAAATACAGCAAGTTATGCAATTTCTCTCTGTGTGTGCGTGCATGCGTGTGTGTGTGCGTGCGTGCCCACATGTGCACGCGTGCATGTGTGCGTGTGTGCGAACGTCCACACACGTAATTGAATGTGTGGTGAGTTGCTGATTAGATACCGCAAGTATCTACCGGTACCTATCTGGGAGAGTGTGCCAGTAATTGAGTGTTTGTGTGAGCAAAGATACTGGTAATTGCGTCTGAGATAGTAGGGGCGTGCGTGTGTGCGTGCGTGCATGAGAAGACCAGTTATTTTGCTGCAGGAGCACAGACACGCACACACACTGACACCTAAACACTTCTCAGTGCAATCCTTCGTCGTACTGCTGGTGATCCAACCGGTTTAGGGATCCTACTGGGAGTGGGGACTGCAACTGGAGCTGTGCTGGATCTAGTCCTTTTTATGGGCTCCATTTTCGTTACATACTAAACCCCTTATCCCTTTTTCACTATTTTTAAAAACTTTTGGGAATAGTTCAATGTACCAATCTATTGACACGTTGTGAGAATGTAGACTGGCCATTTGAACTATTGATAAATGTTTTTTCCAAATAGTTTAAAAAGACAAAAAAGTTAAGGGATAAGGGGTTTAGCGGTGACGAAAATGGAGCTCTATGTGTTTTACTTCATTTGCAGTGGATTTCAACCCTTTTCCCTCATTCATTTCGGCGTCAAAACCTTTTATAACAGCATTTTGCAGGAGGGGCGAAATGAATTCCCGGCTGCCGCAGCTATAAATCTGCCGCGGCAGGTATAAATCTGGTATAAATCAGATGTCAAAACGGTCATGCCAGGTTTATACCTGCTGCAACAGATCTCTTCATAACTCGCCAACGTCCATAACTCATTAGGTTTAGGCATAGGTTTCACTGAGAAAAGCCTTTCTCCCAATCGGGATGAGAGGGGCATTCCTCCAATCATCAGGATCAAGTGGGGGTGGGCCTTGGTGTGTGTGTGCCCCCCCCACTGTAGGGTATGTGCACATTTTGTTGGCAGGGGTGACCAAATCACCTAAATCACTGAATGGCCGTTGAAGTATAATGCAGTTGCGTGTCTTCCGGCTCAGCAACTGAGGCGGTACTATCGACCGCCACACTGGGGCAACTGTCAAGTATATCGCCTGAAGCGTTAAGTGTTACTGTAGGACCCATGATGGACCCTCCATTGTGCTATTGTTGTCCCCAACCTTGTTGTTAAATGGCCCACTATCTGTCCAAAGCACATGTCAAACACATCTGCAGGAGCAAGGCGGGTAAACTACCTTGGTGGAAAGGAACTGTGGGCTCCATTTTCATCACACGCCCATCCCCATATAGTTAAACTTCTTTGCCTTTTTTAGTACTTGGAGTAACATTTTAATCGTAAAAATGGTCAGTACACAAGCTCACAATGTGTCAATGTAGACTGGCTAGTTGAACTGTTCAAAATTGTTTTGCAAAATAGTAAAAAATAGCAAAGAGGTTTAGGCATAAGGGCATTTGCAGTGACAAAAATTGAGCCCTATAATTGTGTTTACTTAAAGGACCACTTCACCACTTTTCAATGATGCTGCACTTGGCGGACGGCTGTCTACACCGCCCACAGTCCTACCATATGAGACACAGACCAGAGTAGAACAAAAAAAAACGTGCTATTTTATCATGAACATTAGTGTCGTACCAATTATATGAAAATAATTTATAAAGTGGTGAAGTGGATAGGTGGAAGTAGGAAGGCAATAAGCAATGGGGACATCATTTGCATAATGATAAGCCATAGAAATGCAAGACCGAACTTGAGGAAAAGAAAACTCATTTTGACAGGGTCAGCTTAAACGGTGGAGAGGGCAGGGGGCTTGCCCTCTCCACAATTGAAGATTTGAACCGAGAGCCTTTGCGGTCTTAAAGGCATGAGATCTACCAGTGGGCACAGCATGAACCATCAGCATAGTGTGTTTGCTGTTCAGGTGTTCACATGATTTCAGCTAATGCTCCAGAGATTGTCTTGTCCTTTAACCTCAGCACGCTTAAATATGTATCTGAAAACATTATGGTTTTAGTAATAAGCCGCAGGCTTTGCTGCCTGTCTGTCGTCGCTTTGTAAACAAACAGTCTACATGTGTGTGCGACAGCAAGGACCATGAGCAAGGCTGGTCAGAGGGTCCAAATTAATCTCACTTTCACAGTTTCTGGTGTCATTAGAACATTCTTCTGTTCTATTCCCCTTATTCTACTTTTCGGAAGTTTCAGCTTTTCAGTGGAAGGCATCCCACTGAGCTGGGTTATAGTGCTCCAATATATAAATAAAGTGTTCTTTTTTTGCTGCATGTTTGCTTTCTGTTTGACTATGAAAACTAGGTCTACACGGGGTCATTTTTCAAAAGGAGAAATGGTTCATTAAACAGAGTCATTCTCATTCATGTGTGTTCCATTTATATAATTGCGTTTTCAATTGTGTGCTTCATCATTGTGCTGTGAATGCTTAGTAGTGTGTACTCATGGGGTGGTGGTGGCTCAAGGGTAGAGTCACTGGATGGTAACCACAAGGTTGCCAGTTCGAACACGGGCTCCCTCAGAGTTAGTGTCGATGTGTCCCTGAGCACTCAACCCCAAATTGCTTACGACCATGAATGAGTGAATGTGATGAACAATCTATGTAAAGCGTATTGGATAAAGGCGCTATATGAAATGTGTGTGTGTGTGCGTGTGTGTGTGTGTGTGTGTGTGTGAGACCCTCACAAATAGTGAAATAGTTTTGTTATTTTCCTTGAAAACGTTATGCACTAAACAGTTAAAAGTATTGCCCTGTAAGGTTATTATTTCTCTTATACAAATGGTTATACAGCCAAATAATACCAGTAGGTGTCACTGCAGTAGTACACTAAGATGAGAAGCGGAACCTTTCTGTTGCGCTAGCTGTTTCCAGGTGCACCTTCTTTAGGTTGGGCGTCTCCGCTCCCTCCTTCAGAAGTGAAATGGAAACGATAGCAAGCGGTTCATGTGTCTTCATCTCTGTGCACTTCTACTCTGTTTTTCAGGTTAGTACAACGTGAAAACCACACCAACTTATCCCATAAGGTTCTATAATGTATGCGAAGTGACTGAGAGACTGTTTATGATGGTTTAGAGTGTTTTAAGTTGCGTTCAAGACACTTTAAAAAGTCCGCGATTTATACAGGCTGTTCTGCTGCTGTGGTTAATATGGCGCCGGCCCGCCTCGTGTAGTTGTTTGGGACAGACAATGGCGGCCGTCCACCACGTACTTTATTGAACAATGACATGGTTCTTGTTGTATTTATCCACGACATTATTACAGTTGCTGACCTGATTACTTGACAGTTTAATGATATTAGGTGAAGGGTTTTACATTTATAATACTTTTATATTTCTACTCTCTTTCTACATTTTTAAATATTTTTGCTTAAAGGTTTACTGTAGATTATATGGGTTATTAATGGTGAGCCTTTACTGAGGTTATTGTTGAATTGTATTTGAATATTCTTTTATTTTCTATTGTTCCCGAAATGCAATGATGAATACGTTTTGGAAAGACATTTATTCAGTATTAAAACAGCTAAAGCTAAACAAAAAGAAAATGAATGTAAATTCAGTTGCCCTATAGTTGTGTTTAGACACAACCCCCACTGTTTAACAGTATTATTAATACCAGCTATTAGAAGCTATATTGAACCAGTATTGATACTGATTTATGCACTTTGAATTATTTCAATTATTTCACTGTGATTTGAAGCATTTTGGGTTTTGATGTTTATAGATATCGAAGCCAAAGCATTATGCTGAGTCTAAAAAGAGTTACTATGTGCTAAGAGGGTTATGGTGATATTGAATATGACTAGAGCTATGGTTATATTGTATGCTATGGTTAGATCGTATGTTTATGTGCTTTATGGGAACAGACACACAAGCAACATTCCATACTCACCTGTTTGTCTAGTACATTTATGGACACTACACATTCGCCTACATTCACACATACCATACTTACCTGACAGTTGACACACACACACACACACACACACACACACACACACACACACACACACTTACTTACCTGGAACATATACAACCTGTAAACAAAAGAATAAGGACTGTACACATTCATACGCACCTTTACGCCTGAAAAAGGACATTGTAAACCAGATACATTATTGCAGATTGTGGAAATGTTTTATTTTATTGATTGCTTGTTTATTGAATTATTATGATGCTTGATTGTTAATAAATGGAGAAGTGAAATGGAAACGATAGCAAGCGGTTCATGTGTCCTCATCTCTGTGCACTTCTACTCTGTTTTTCAGAGCTCAACGCCACCGAGACACTGAACCCAAATTTCAATATTGTGACGTTGTACCCAGCCCAGCTTGGGACACGTAACAAATTGTGGGGGCTCGTCCGGGATCAGCGCCACCTGCTGGTCGGAATGCTGATCCAGTGATACCAGAACCACGAGACCACGGTGACCAGACGTGACAGGCCAGAGTCAGCTAGTGGGCGTCCAGGAGCGGAGATAAGGCAAAAGATCTCGCCAGGGAGCCGCACAGCTGCAGTGGAGAGACAGCGCACGTCAGTCACCAAGGAGCAACGCTGCTGGTCCATCACCCCAGCAGCCACCCCCAACGAGACATCGACCCATCGCCAGAACCACACACCATGTCACAGCAACGGAAAGAGGTGGTGTGGAACATCAAGAAGAACTTGTTTCAACTATCCAGTGCCCGCATCTACGAGGTTGCGAAGGACCTCGCATCTGGCAGTGAGGACATCGACCAGCTGAATCCAGATGATGGGGAAGGATGCATGGACTACGTCGTCGCTTATATGCGATCTGAGGATCTTCTAGGAAAAGAGGATGAAGGTTTGGGCACACTGTTGATGCTGAACGACGTCATCTGCAAGCTATTGGATACAGAGTCACCGGCTGGCGTCCCGCCACATGAAGCACCCAGTGCCAGCCCAACCCCCGCCTCTTCAGACCACACATCAACGCTACCCAACCCCCAGACCAACCACACAGCTATGCCGCCAAATCCCCATCTCAACCACAATATAACCCCGCCAGACCACGCATCGCCATCACCCACCCTTCAGATCAACAGCACCATCATGCAACCCCATCCCCACTCCAACCCCCCCGACAATGCAGCCACTCAGCCAGGAGATGAATTGAGGAGAATGTATGAGGAGCTGGGTAGAAAACTGAGACTTTTAGAAGCCACAGCTGCCTCGCCCACCCCTGCACCCAGCCACCACGGTGGGATGGTGTCACCCCCTATACAGACTGCACCAGAGAGGATGGTCCCCCTAAAAGACCTCCCCTTTCTCCAGCGCAGAGAGTTCAAGGTACATGGAGGCCAAGTTGGAGACCAGAGCTCAGAGATCAGCTACAACAGCATCAGTAAACAGATCGACGAGGGACTCAAAGATGGCTTCCCGGAGGCAGAGGTGGTCCGGGGCGTGCTGAAGATCCTAAAACCCGGTACGTTCAGGGACATGCTGTCGCACAAGGATGAGCTTGCTGTCCCCGAACTCAAGGTCTTCCTCAGGTCCCATCTTGGGGAGAAGGCGACCACAGAGATGTTTCAGGAGCTGATGTGTGCCCGGCAAACTGAACAAGAGTCACCTCAGCAGTTCCTGTACCGCATGATTGGGCTCAAGCAGAGGCTCCTCTTCCAGTCAAAGCAGGCCAACACAGACCTCTGCTACGACCCTAAGACTATCCAAGGGGTCTTCCTCAACACGATCTACCAGGGCCTGGGAGCAAAGCATGCTGACCTGCGACAGAGACTGCGGCCCCTCGTCTCCAACAGCCAAGTCACCGATGAGGAGATCCTGGGTCAAATGACAAAGATGATCAGCGACGAGAACGAACATCAGCGCAGACTCGGCCAGCCTCAACGCCAAAAGAACACACAAGCCCATGCCGCCAAGGTGGAGACAGCTGATGAACAGAAGGATGACAAGCCAAGACCCGCCACTGCAGACGACAAGAACCACCAGACCATCCAGCAGCTCAGCGCGCAGGTGGAGACCCTGACGCAGATGGTGGCCACGCTGATGGACGCTCAGATGAACAATAACAACTTCCAGACGCCGCCACCCCAAACCCAGCCATACCACACCTTCCAGCCAACCCCCAGTCACGCACCCCATGGACCACCACCAGCCAGACCACCTCCCAACCACAACCCCCAGCCCTCCTTCCAAACGAGGGGAAGGACAGCTCTCTGCGCAAGATGTACAGAACAGAACCTGCAGGTGTGCACACACTGCTTTGTGTGTGGAGATACAGGACACAGAGCAGTGGGGTGCTTGAAGCGAACCAGGTTTCAGGGAAACGAGACCCGGTCTCTGCCGAGGGACAGCCAGAGGCCGGTGCACCACTCCAGTCCCAGCCAGTAAACCCCTCCCCTAAGAAGTCATCAAAACGCCACAAGAACCCCAAACCCCAGCCACAAAGCCTGACCTGCCAGAGCAACACCGAATGTCAAGTTCCCCTTATTGGAAAGAAGAGCCAGCTGAAATGTTCAATTAATGGGAACCCAGCGACAGTCCTCTTTGACACTGGCTCGCAGGTGAGCATCATCGACAGGGCGTGGACTAAAGCTCACATTCCCAGCTACCCGGTGAGATCGCTACAGGAGCTACTGGAGACGGACCTGAAGGTGTACGCAGCTAACGGCCAAACCATCCCCTACGACGGGTGGGTGGAACTCACCGTCAACCTTGCAGGCAACGATGACCCGAATCTCATTGTCCAAGCCCCTTTTCTAGTCAGCCGGTGTCCCCTACCCCAGCCGTTGTTGGGAGCCAACGTGCTGGAAGAGGTCATCAAAAGACAAGAATCGTCCGGTGCTGCCCTGGTCGCACTAGTCAGCCTTCTACGCAGAGCATTCGGAATGGAAGAAGAGGAAGTGATGGCCATAGTCAACTTCATCCAGGTTCCCCAGAAGACAGTCTGTGATCCAGCCACAGTGAGAGTAGGCAGAGACAATGTTGTGATTCCAGCAGGCAGTGCAGTACATGTGTGGTGCCGGGTCCCTCCTAACTTCGACACCTCCGACCCCCTCGTCCTGTACGAGCCGACAGACGACAACCCTGCTCTAGGACAGCTGAGTGTGGGAGAAGGCATCCTGGATATCAACCACACACGTCGACCGTATGTTAAAGTGCCCATCTCTAACCACTCAAAACACGACATCACCCTGCCGAAGAGAACGCCCCTAGGTGTTATCCAGCACGTTAAAGTCATCGAAACCGACGCCGCAGAGCCACAGGTGAGAGCAGCAGCAGCAGCAGAGGTTAACGCCACCTCTCCCAGTGTGACCTCCAGCGAACCCTGGCTGCCGCCTGTCGACATCAGTCACCTGAGCCCTGAACAACAGCAAACAGTGGAGAGAGTGCTGCGTGAGGAGGCTGGCGCCTTTTCACGAGACGGTGGCGACATCGGTTGCATTCCTTCACTACAGATGGAGATCAGACTCAAGGACGACATCCCGGTGCAGAAGGCCTATGCATCGATCCCAAAACCACTCTACAAAGAGGTGAAGGAATACGTGCAGGACCTGATTGTGAAAGGATGGATCGTCAAGTCCCAATCCCCCTACGCCGCCCCTGTCATATGTGTAAGGAAAAAGGATGGGTCGCTGCGCCTGTGTATCGACTACCGGCTCCTCAACAACAAGACTGTGCCGGACCGGCACCCCCTCCCCCGCATACAGGATCTCACTGACTCACTGGGAGGATATGGCTGGTTCTCGATACTCGACCAGGGCAAGGCCTATCACCAAGGCTTTATGGCAGAAGGATCAAGGTACATGACAGCATTCACGACCCCTTGGGGCCTGTACGAGTGGGTCAGAATCCCCTTTGGCCTATCCAACGCCCCAGCGGCATTTCAAAGGAGCATGGAGGAGATGCTCGAAGAGCTCCGAGATGAGTGCGCGATCCCCTACCTTGATGATGTTCTATGCTACTCTAAGTCCTTCGACGATCATGTGCAAGTGCTGCGCAAAGTCCTCCAAGCTCTCCAGCGCCACGGCGTGAAGTTGAAGCCGGAGAAATGTGAGCTGTTCCGGAACGAAGTCCGTTATGTTGGCCGGTTGGTGTCTGCAGAAGGGGTTAGAGTGGATCCCAAGGACTTGGAGGCAGTGCGAGTACTAAAACACAGAGCACCAAAGACAGTCGGAGACGTCAGACAAGTACTAGGCTTCCTGAGCTACTACAGAAGCTACGTGCAAGACTTCTCACGGATCGCCCAGCCCCTGTATGACCTGCTCAAGGTACAGTCTGACAGCCCTCAGTCTAAACCCTCACGAGGGAAAACAAAATCCCCTCAGCAATCCTCTCGCACCCCGGTCGAGTGGAACGAGAACCACCAGCAGATCCTGGAGCGTCTGGTCGACATGCTGATGGAACCCCCAGTGCTGGCGTACCCCGACTTCAATCAACCTTTCACACTCCACACGGATGCGTCACAGAAAGGCCTCGGAGCAGTACTCTACCAGCACCAGGACGGAAAGCTGAGAGTGATCGCCTACGGCTCACGCACGTTGACACCAGCAGAACAGAACTACCACCTGCACAGCGGCAAGCTTGAGTTCCTGGCGTTAAAGTGGGCGGTATGCGACAAATTCAGAGACTATCTATTCTACGCCCCTCACTTCACTGTCTTCACGGACAATAATCCGCTCACATATGTCCTCAGTACCGCCAAGCTCAACGCAGTAGGTCACCGGTGGGTGGGGCAACTTGCCGATTTCAGCTTCGACATCAGATACCGACCAGGCAAAGTCAACATCGACGCCGACACCCTCTCCCGTTGTCCCCTCGACATCGACACCCTCATGACAGAGTGCTCTGAGGAGCTGACAGACGAGGCTGTGTGCACTGTATGGGAGGGAACCCGAAGAGCACAGCAAGAAGACATCGCCTGGGTCGCCGCTCTCAACCTGACCTCCCAGACGTCACCCCACATGGAACCACTGCAGGCGATCAGCCACGACGAACTGGTGAGAGAGCAGAGAGCCGACACTGCAATTGGTAAAGTGATGGAGTTAAAGGAGAAGAACACACCGCCGACAGAGTGCAACAAAGGAAACTGCGACACTGACACCATGAGGCTGCTGAGAGAGTGGGGCAAGCTGCACATAGAGGATGGATTGCTGTACAGGAAGACCATAGGACGGAGACAACTGGTCCTGCCTGCCACCTACAGACAACTAGCTCTCACCTACCTGCATAACAACATGGGCCATGTCGGTGTGGAGAAAGTCCTGACTCTAGCAAGAGAGCGCTTCTACTGGCCTTTCATGAAAAAGGAGATCGAAGAATATGTCACCAGAAAGTGCCCTTGCCTGAAACAGAAGAAGCCAGCCGTGCATGAAAGAGCGCCGATGGGCAGTATTACATCCAACTCTCCCCTCGAACTGGTGTGCATCGACTTCCTTCACCTGGAGCCCTCCCGTGGTGGTTGTGAGTACATCCTCGTTGTAATCGACCACTTCACCAGGTTCGCGCAGGCCTACCCCACCCGTAACAAAGCTGGCAAGACCGCGGCCGACAGACTGTTCAACGACTTCATCCCCAGATTCGGGTACCCGTCTCGTCTCCATCACGATCAGGGTCGGGAGTTTGAGAACGAGTTGTTCAAGTCACTGCGACAGTTGGCCGGCGTGGGACACTCCAGGACCTCCCCCTATCACCCCCAAGGTAACCCTGTTGAGAGGCTGAACCGCACGCTGCTGCAGATGCTCCGGACCCTGGGAGAGAAAGAAAAAGAGAACTGGAAAGATCACCTGCCACAAGTGGTCCACGCATATAATTGCACGAAGCACGAAGCCACCGGTTTCTCTCCGTACTACTTGCTCTATGGCCGGCATCCACGTCTCCCTGTCGACCTACTATTTGGCCTCTTAACAGATGAAGAAGATGGGACCCACAGAGGATACGCTGAAAAGTGGGCAGGAAAAATGACTGAAGCTTATCGCATCGCCAACGCAAACAGCCAGCAGTCCAGCTCCAAGGGAAAGAAATACTACGACAAGAGAAGCAGAGGAGTGACTCTTCAGCCTGGAGACAGAGTCCTGGTGCGGAACGTCAGTGAGAGAGGTGGTCCTGGGAAGCTGAGACCCTACTGGGAGCAGACCATCTACATCGTCAAAGAGCAGGTGGGAGATAACCCTGTCTACAAAGTGACCCCTGAGACCGGAGGCCGGGCTACTCGCACTCTGCACAGAAACCTGCTGTTACAAGTGAATGACCTGCCGATAGAGCCACCACAGGAGCCCGTCACCACTACACGTGAGGCACGAAAGAGAGCTAAGAGACACTCAGAACCACCAGCACAGACACAGAGTCCAGACACGAGTGACTCTGAAGAAGAGGATGGAATCTATCGCTACTGGCTGCGGGTACCTGCAGAGAATCCCCAGACCAGCCGCCACGTACCAGATCAGACTGTCACCAGAGAGCCAGAGAGACAAGAGGAACAGAGTGAAAATCACCAGGAAGAGAGAGTCCACGCTGAACCTGCACAGGAGAGAGAAAGCGGCACAGAAGAGGAAGTACACAGTGAGGCTGAGCAGGACGTGGAACAGCCTCAGCCCAACAACGACCAAGAAATCGCCCCTCCTGAAGCAGTCGACCGGAGGAAGACATCCCCGAGCCTCAGCCCGACCGACAACCCCATCTGAGACAATCTACCAGGGTGAGACGGCCTGGCTACGTGTTCACCTACCCCTCCCTGGGCCAACCAGCCTACCAGCCCCGTCCCACCGTGAACACAGTTGGAATCCAGCCGATGCAGTGGCCCCAGCTGTGCTACCCCTACCCCTTTCCCTTTCAACCCCCATGCCCCCCTCCATCACTCACTACCCTTTTGCACACACTACATACCCCATTCATGGGTTCTGAACTCAACTGAACTGAACTGAACCACATCACAAAAGGTACGCATACTCTCCACGCACGCACGCATACTCATTTACACGGAAGAAGTGCCATGGACTACGCACAGTAGAGACATTCGGTACCTACCTCAGAAGAACTTTATTATTTTTCATATGCACTGTTTAGAGAAGTTGTTCACAAAAAGTTTGGACTTTGGGTTTTCTATTATTAAGGTCAAGTGTCAGGAGCCACTTCTGTTTGTCGGGAGTGTGTGAGACCCTCACAAATAGTGAAATAGTTTTGTTATTTTCCTTGAAAACGTTATGCACTAAACAGTTAAGAGTATTGCCCTGTAAGGTTATTATTTCTCTTATACAAATGGTTATACAGCCAAATAATACCAGTAGGTGTCACTGCAGTAGTACACTAAGATGAGAAGCGGAACCTTTCTGTTGCGCTAGCTGTTTCCAGGTGCACCTTCTTTAGGTTGGGCGTCTCCGCTCCCTCCTTCAGAAGTGAAATGGAAACGATAGCAAGCGGTTCATGTGTCTTCATCTCTGTGCACTTCTACTCTGTTTTTCAGGTTAGTACAACGTGAAAACCACACCAACTTATCCCATAAGGTTCTATAATGTATGCGAAGTGACTGAGAGACTGTTTATGATGGTTTAGAGTGTTTTAAGTTGCGTTCAAGACACTTTAAAAAGTCCGCGATTTATACAGGCTGTTCTGCTGCTGTGGTTAATATGGCGCCGGCCCGCCTCGTGTAGTTGTTTGGGACAGACAATGGCGGCCGTCCACCACGTACTTTATTGAACAATGACATGGTTCTTGTTGTATTTATCCACGACATTATTACAGTTGCTGACCTGATTACTTGACAGTTTAATGATATTAGGTGAAGGGTTTTACATTTATAATACTTTTATATTTCTACTCTCTTTCTACATTTTTAAATATTTTTGCTTAAAGGTTTACTGTAGATTATATGGGTTATTAATGGTGAGCCTTTACTGAGGTTATTGTTGAATTGTATTTGAATATTCTTTTATTTTCTATTGTTCCCGAAATGCAATGATGAATACGTTTTGGAAAGACATTTATTCAGTATTAAAACAGCTAAAGCTAAACAAAAAGAAAATGAATGTAAATTCAGTTGCCCTATAGTTGTGTTTAGACACAACCCCCACTGTTTAACAGTATTATTAATACCAGCTATTAGAAGCTATATTGAACCAGTATTGATACTGATTTATGCACTTTGAATTATTTCAATTATTTCACTGTGATTTGAAGCATTTTGGGTTTTGATGTTTATAGATATTGAAGCCAAAGCATTATGCTGAGTCTGAAAAAGAGTTACTATGTGCTAAGAGGGTTATGGTGATATTGAATATGACTAGAGCTATGGTTATATTGTATGCTATGGTTAGATCGTATGTTTATGTGCTTTATGGGAACAGACACACAAGCAACATTCCATACTCACCTGTTTGTCTAGTACATTTATGGACACTACACATTCGCCTACATTCACACATACCATACTTACCTGACAGTTGACACACACACACACACACACACACACACACACACACACACACACACACACCACACACACACACACACTTACTTACCTGGGACATATACAACCTGTAAACAAAAGAATAAGGACTGTACACATTCATACGCACCTTTACGCCTGAAAAAGGACATTGTAAACCAGATACATTATTGCAGATTGTGGAAATGTTTTATTTTATTGATTGCTTGTTTATTGAATTATTATGATGCTTGATTGTTAATAAATGGAGAAGTGAAATGGAAACGATAGCAAGCGGTTCATGTGTCCTCATCTCTGTGCACTTCTACTCTGTTTTTCAGAGCCCAACGCCATCGAGACACTGAACCCAAATTTCAATATTGTGACGTTGTACCCAGCCCAGCTTGGGACACGTAACATGTGCGTGTGTGTGTGTGTGTGCGTGCGTGCGTGCGTCCGCGCTCTTCTTGTGAAAATATGGCTGTGTTCCCATATAAAAACATGAGTTCCATTTTGGTTACAGTTCACGGATTTGATGGCAAAGAGGAAAGGTACTGTCAGGGTTTAGCATTTTGTGTGTGATGCTTTCAGATTTGTGCAGTTTTGAAAATACCATTGTGAAGTTGTGAAAAGCGTGTTTGCTTTAGAGCACTCCATCGATCTCCGTGCCGGCCGATAATAGGGGCCATACTGTCTTGAATGTATACGCCGACCCGAGCACAACTATTTCCCCTATTGGATAATAAACGCCATCGATCTCTAGTTTTGTGTTCAATTCATCCCGAATGCTCCCGTGTTTGCCATTTCCCCCCATATTATTCTTCCTCTTGCAGCTGCTGTTATTGTTTTTCTATCCATTTTCTTTCATTTCTCTTCCCCGTGGCACGGCTGTGCAGCTGGTCGCGCTCTCCGCCCCTGACTCTCCATCTCGGCGACACATTTTATAATATTCCCGAACGATAGATTGATCTGCGATGATGAAAGTGCCACGCACTGGGAATGCAAAGAGCACCAGTTGCTAAGGAACAATGAAAAGGAGCAAAGTGATTCACTTTTGGCTTTTGAAACGTCCTGTGATGGTTGTTATATCACAAATGGGAATATGAATGGGACCATTATCACGGGTCGGAAAATGATGAGCTCCCAAAAAGCCCCCACGGGCAGCAAAAAAATACCACTGGCTCTCTATACCCATTTTCCACTGCTCCATCCTTCATCTCCTCCTATCTTGTCGTAGCCTACAGTGTATCCTGCTTCAGAAATTAATCGAAATTCCATGGTATTGTGATTTTATCCAACACGTTGAACAGCCTGAGCTGAGGGTGGCCAACATTTGCCGAAAATACCCCCGTTCCTTTTCTTTCCTCGACATCAAATCTCTACAGAAGTTGGCCGACCTGCAAGCTCACATGGCGTGGAAATCATGCCATGCGTTGTGAGATTGTAGATCCAGGAGGGGGCGAAATCAGCTTACAACTGAGTTAGACAGCTGATGCTGATAGTCACGGCTGATAGTAAATGAGTATTGACAGTATAGTATTGATGACTGATTCCCGACCGATAGTAACGGTTGCAAACTTTTTCCACCAGCCGACAAAGATGTTAGGGATAAGGGATTTAGCACATGACGAAAATGGAGTATAAGTAAATACGCAATATTATTACTGTTTCGTAGGACGCGATCTTGTTACTGTATATTACTTGTTACAGAGCAAGTAATAATCGTATTACGAGTTACTAGTTACACGCACAACTCTGGCCGTGATACACAAGCTGATCCGACACACCAATGGTCCGACATGAGGAAATCAGCTCTCGCTCCTGGACGCGTGGTTCGTCCGACATGCGTTGCTCCGGGCTCGTGGTTAGGGTAATTAGGGTTGCTGGTTGTGCAAACTATGTCCTAAGTAAAGCCCCCTAAATTGATACATATTTGGCCAAGGAACTGGGGAGAGAAGATTTTTTTTGCAGAAAGTCTGATATGTAAAAAGTTTGCAGTGTGGCAGGAACTGATGCGTTGGTTGAGCTTGCAGATGTGTTTTTTTCTTATACAACCAACATAAAAATGGATAATGGCGTTGGATAAAGATTATGGGAATCTTTGACCCGTAACCTGCTATAGACATTATTTCCACCCGACTTCTGCAGGAGATTTGACCATCTTTTGGTCCCCACATTTTATCACTGCTTAACAGCTCCCCTTGGTCTCTGGCTCATAGTTACTCGCCTTCTCAAAAAACAAAATTAGATCCCTCCTCCATATGAACAGCTAGAAGCTCGGTATTTCCCAAACTCCCCTTCCTTTCCAAGATCCTCAGAAAAGTTTTATATTCTTTTAGTTGGCTGACACTTACCGGCGGCGCTGATGGTGGATTTCCAGCGCATGTTCGGGCTAATGGGTCTTCTGATCTATGGGACCATATTTTTCTTGTAAAGTTGCTTGTATGAAAGGTGCCACTTTCAAGAGTTTGGTAGTCAAAATGAGCCTGCAATAACACCATGTTCACACCAAGGGAGCCGAAATAAGAAACCGCTTCTTGAAATTGTCATTTCAATGTCACATGCAAACTGGCTATTTTTGAAACTGCTTCTAGATGCAGATCTCAAAGTTTGAAAGCCTGCTTTTCTTTCTCTCTCTCTATGGCTCAACTTTGATGCAGCTTTTTATAGAGTGATGGACATGTGGGGGTGTGCACAATCCTGCATACGTCTGTGAGTGTTTTCAATATACATTATTTAGTCTTAGTCTGTGTGTGTGCACGTTCTAACTTTGAATGGAAACAACGCATCATTATCTTTCTATATTCGTTATCCATTGTTTGCCTTGACAGGTGTTCCTAAAACGCTTTCTTGTGCTCTCGGTACGTAAGTTTGTTGTTTCTACAAAAGCATGTCTTTTTTTTATACAGAACAGACGAGCCTGCAGGCATCTCGTGTTATCAAAGCACATTCTCTCCCACCCCTCAGTAACGGCTGTGTGATATCTTAGCTATCAAGCCGGGTATGAAGTCGTGGGTTCAAATTCCAGTCAAGCATCTCCCTGGACACGCTTCAAACACGCTGAATGTGCACATGCGTGTGCAATTACGTTGATTACACTAAGCAATTAAAGTGGGGCGCCGCCACAACAACATCAACAACAACATGAACAACGACCCTCGCCTCCAAGCCAGCAGTAGTGAACACTTTTGAGTGTGTGTGTGTGTGTGTGTGTGCGCACGCGCGTGTGTGTGTGTGTTTGTGTGTGTGTGTGCACGTGCAACTTAGCACATCTTACCATGGAGAGGATGTCTGTGCCCATTAGCGTTTTGAGAGTGCCGCCAATACTAGTAATGTGTGAAATCCTGGTAATGTGTGAAAGTCTTTCACTGTACTGTACCGGACTGGCCCAAATGTAAGACGGCTCTGGTTATAAGACTCATTTGTGGAAGAGGAACACTGAATGTCAAATAAAACTGCCCACATAAGTTCGGAAACCTAACTCAAGGTATTTACCTTGTCTCGTTCTAATCATTGATTAGACAAGTCAAATCTTTACAACAAGGTTTACTTGTAGAGATCGGACATTCGTGGAATGAGTAACACTGCTAAACGTGTGGGATTGCACCCTCAAAAAATGTGGCTTGATGAAATGTTGTTCTGTTGGCATTCATTCTTGTTTTGAATTTCAAGCACTGCGAGGTGTGTGCCACTCTGTCACAGGTGAATTGGTCCTGTCACTTTCTCGACTTTGCTTATGCCGTTTATGACCCCATATCTTCAGAATCTGCCTCAAAGCAATTGAATTTGACACTTGGGCCAAGTTTTTTGGGGGGTGGAACAGTGTTACTGATATCAAGAATGTTGCATCGCACACCATATCTTGTTGTAAAGGTGACTAATCAGTGATTAAAATGCTACAATACGAATTGCTATTATTACGTTGGAGAAAATAATTTCCGAAGTTAGGTTTCTAAACTTATGTATGTGGGCCAGTTTAGTACATCCCTCGAATATAATATTTTTAGTAAGTTTTAGACTTACTTATAGTCATTGTACAGTAGGCTAGTTTTCATTAATTTCCATTAAGTTTTCGCCAGTGAAAAAATGGTAATCAGTTGATTTTTTTTTGTTTCCAGTGATGTCGTTGTGGGTAAACGTGCGTCAACAACCCCGACCTCGTATTTGAGGTCTGGTATCAACTTCCACTTGCCGTTTAGGTTATAATGGAACTTTCGGCAGTCTTCCAGGTACTTCAAAACGCTACTGTGGAACTTCTACTGAACTGAATATAGTGGAAGGGGCGAAGGGGTCTGTCCTTTATAACTCTATGGGCTGGCACCCAGTTTGCTTGCCACTAACTAGGTCTGCGTGCGTGACGCAGTGGCCTGCCAGCCACCTCCTCCTTACAGAGTGTTTCCACAGGGTTTTTCAACCGTCCTTTGACGCTCCACGGCTCAGCCCCAAGGGGCTATAAACAGGAATTTGGACCGCCATCCGAAGACTCTCCAACTTCCAAGTTCAAGTTTTACTTTACATCATGTTTGGGTAGAAGGCTGCCGGCCAAACGCAGTACGTTATACAGTACGTTAACGGGCACCACTTTCAAATGTCGTGGAGTATTGGAAGCATTTGGAAGACACTCTGAGTGACTTAATTAAAAGGCGTATAACTATATTGCGTCCAACTGGACCAGACTACTGGTGTTGCTGATTTTGGCTTGTCTATGTTTTCTTTTCTTTTTTACTTGCCATGAATGAAAAACTTAACACAGAGGCTGCTGAGCCAAACCAGATATGGAAAGTTGTTACTAATTGTGTGTACATGTGCATGTGTGTGTGTGTGTGTGTGTGTGTGTGTGTGTGTGTGTGTGTGTGTGTGTGTGTGTGTGTGTGTGTGTGTGTGTGTGTGTGTGTGTGTGTGTGTGTGCGCGCGCATGCTGATTGGATTGGCCTATTCATATTTTTTGAGTACCGGTATTTCCAATTCCCAATACTTTCCAGTACGATTAAAGGTAATAGAGTCAACAATAGTGTGTACAAACACTGTGTTTGTAAACAGATTCATTTAACAGAATCTAACTCCACCTCACCTCATGGGCTCATTATGAATCTGCTGGAGACTGCTGTGCTGTGATTGGCTAAAACGCTGCCTAATTTCCCCACACAATCCCCCCAACCCCCCTCACAAATTAGCACCCCCTTTCCTGAGCCTCACAAATGTTTTGTTTTCATGATTTGTTGACAACAACAACAACGTTCTGGATCTGCAGGATGAATTTATAAAAAAAGAAAGCCATCCAGTCAGGACGAGAGGGGCCTTCCTCCAATCATGATCGAGTGGGGGCGGGGCCTTGTTGGCCCATTGTACTGCAGCCCCCTACGGTAGAGTGTGTGCATGTGCACGCTCCTTTAAAACAACTCAACTTTATCAGAACTCACAGTAAAACACAGACCTTGGTTTCCACTGATACTCTGGCATAACCCCCCCCCCACACACACACACACACACACACACACACACACACACTCACACACAGGTGTTGTTGGAAAGAGAAAAAAAAGCTTCCACTAGGTCACATACTTTTCATTCCTTGCTTGGTGAAAAAGCCTTCTGGGTGCTCACCTGGCAACCCGCTGCCCACTCACGCCGACCTGGCAACCCAGGATCCACTGGTCCCGGTGAACCCACCGAAGGCACTTCCGCCTCCTCACTCCAACCTCCTATGCCTGCCCTCTTTACCCTTTCAGTTTGTTGGGATTATTTTTCCCTTTCACACTTGCCATGCTTTGAATTTATTTACTGTATTTATGTACCGAAGAAATGCAATTGCCGCATTTCATTATAAAGTTGATGGTTCTCTTTTCATTTATGTATTAACTCTTACTCTTACTCTTAACTTTTCCTCTATCAGCCACTATACTATATTTGCTTCTTTTTTTGTTCCAGTGCGGCTCCTCTCCCCTGCCACGATCATGTCCGCTGCGGTTGCGACAGCTTGCATAACGGTCGAGGGTTAAGGCTAGGTTTAGGCGTAGGTTTTTACTGAGGTTATGTTTAGGGTTAGGGAATAGACTTATGTTTAGTGGGGAAAATGGTTGACTGTGATTCAAAACAATCAACTGCTATACAAAACACCCGCGACTGTTATGCCGTCTCCTAAGAATTTGTTCAAATTGATAAATATTGCGTAAGAGAGAGGCTAAACATTGCGAAGATGGCCGACCTCCAAGCTCACAGCTGTTTTTGACCATGAGTCAAACTAAATATAAAACTCCTCCTCCGTTCAGATTATTATTTTTCTAGTCTAGCCAACACCAGCTCAGGACAACTGAGCCGCTGCCCTCCACAACAACCCGTCTAGCATCGGGGTCTGGAGACAGGAGACACGTTTTGAGTTGTTTCGACACAAGGTCATCCATCATTCATGCAGGCCCGGATTTTGACAGTCTGGGACAATTCCGGCGGATGTGAGGAGGGCTGCAGGGCAGGGCTGGAGCTGCTGAGCTAAAGCAATAACACCTCCACATGCAGATCACGATTTACACAAGGTCTTGCTTTTTTTCCACTGGATGAATTGGACTCTGCGTGATTGCGAGTGACTCACTTGACACGCTGTATTCTTCCTGATTTTCTTTTTCTGTCTTAGGGCCTCATATACGCGTAATCAGCAAAAGAGCAAGCACGGTCGCTGTCTTGCTCCCTCCAAAGTAAACACCGACCCGCCCTCTCAATTCATTGTGCAGGCATTGTGATGAAGCTGAGTCTTCAACCATGCCCCTGGTTGCTAGGGCTTCTTGGAAACTGAGGCCAACGCCATGTGAATGGGTGACTACAACTTTCTTTCTTTAATAATTTTTATCCCACGATTTTGTAACCCATTTTTTCACCCAATGCCAATTCCTACTGTGATCCTGGACTCTACACACCCTCCACCAACTTGGGGAGGCAGCAGACTGGCCTTATGCTTCTTTCAATGCATGAGGAGCTGCCTTCTTTTCACCTGACGGGGGAGTTTCCTTGGTTGGACGTAGTGCGTGAAAGGAACACGTTATTCCAACCAGTTCATCAGGCGCCCTGGCTGGCCAGGGGGAGGCAGGTTAGAGCCAAGGATTATGGCATGTTCTTGTATCTACATTGTACCCTAGGGAACTCAGAGAGAACATGCAAACTCCACACAGAAAGGCCCTTTCGCCAATCCCGCCTCGAATATGGGCACTGATGACGCAGAGGAGGAGACACACCGCCAGCACCCACAGCAGCATCCCTATCGGGAATCAAACCGGATCTTCTAGCTGTGAGGTGACAGCACTAACCACTGTGCCACCGTGCCCCAGGTGACTACAACTTTCTTAACGGGACATGTATGCTCTTTGTCTGAGCCACGGATTAAACACTGGCATTTCTGCCGGGTCACGAACTAAACCAAAGGATGTGTTTTCTAGCAATTTTTCATGGATGAACACCGGCGTAACCTTTGCGTTTGCTCCACATGTAAATCACGCAATCAGTCTGGGTAGATTTATATGTTTAGTTTTAAAGCAGTAAAACTGTTAAGAAAAGGGTTATGAAAGAAGAGACAGTAGCACTATGTGAAAAGTAGGGGTTGACAGGCAATTATGGGCACTGGATTTGCCCGTAAACCTCAAGGTGTGATGGTACAATAATACAGATTATACAGTAATGTACGGTAATATAACAGGTGTGATGGTACAACTTGGGAGTTTACTGGAGTTTGCTGATACGTTAAACGGTAATGTACACATCCGTATTCAATGAAATCTTTTTTTTTGCAGTGTAGCATCTTGAAGTCCACAGATGCCAGGGATGATTGGCTGTTCATCACTGTGCACATTCACATATGGACACACGGCATCCACGCACGCGCGCGCGCACACACACACACACACACACACACACACACACACACACACAACACACACAGCAGCGCACGTTGGCAGGAGATGTCTGGACACTGGCATCATTCTGACAAGCCTGTGTTTGCCATCTTTCATTTGGCCAGAGTGGAAGGTACAGGGCAATGTTTGGGCTTTATATGAAAAATTCATATGGGCCTTGGGGAGAGAGCGATAGAGAGGGAGGGAGAGAGAAAGAGAGAGAGAGAGAAATTGGCAGACTGAACCAGAAACAAATGAATAGGCACTAAATGACAGCCGCCGGGTTGTCTGTGGCATGTGTCAGAATGCTGTCTCGGGTCGAGCGAGTTCCATCACTCGGGTACTTTTCTAACTTCTGGTGCTGTCTGTCTGTCTCTACCACCCACACTCGCTCCAAACTATTTATTTTCCTTTCCACACTGTATTTAAAGAGCGGTATCTGGACAGCAAAGTTTGGAATTAGTTCTAGTCGTGAGTCACAAACATGAACATAAGGTAAAGGGTGCAGTTATATTAGTGCCTTTAACTAAGGCGCCTTGTCCATTCCAGTGTTATTATAGTTTTGGATTTTTCATTTTAGTTTAGGTTCAGTCAGTTTTGACATTTATCACCTAAATCAGTTAGTTTTATTTCATTTTAGAGCATATGTTGCTTTTTATTTATTTTTTTATTTTGGTGAAAATACTTTTAAGTTGTTTTAGTTTAGTTTTGTGCTGTGCTTTGGTTGTCAGGTATAGAAATAAAATAGCATAATACTGGGAGGAAGACTTCTTTTAAAAAGTGTACAGAAAAAAAGTTCTGCCATTCTGTGGGAGGGAGAACTGGAGGCCTGCTCATTAACATGGTGAAACACAGGTGAATGACCTGATGACCATGTTTTAGGGTGGAAAAAATCATGGCACGCCATCTTTAAGCCTCATCTAACTATCCATTTTTAAAATTGATTTATTTTTGAGAAAAAAAAACATCCAGCAAAACAAATCTTGCATATGGGGGGGGGGGGGGGGGGGGGGGGGGGGGGGGGGGGGGGTCCACAGAGGGAAGTCAACAGCCACGTCAGATCGGGGGTCGTTGTTGACAGGCAAATGTTTTAGAGTCCTGTGAGGGTTCCAACGACACGCCCTGTTTCCTCCTCCCTCTCCCTCCCTCTGTGTGTCTGTGTGTGTGCATGGTGTCACAACATGGTATTACAGTGACTGCTTTGTAGTTTCCTTTCTTGCATAGCAGTCCCCCAACTCATCATAATAACACACACACACACACACACACACAGACACACACACACACACACACACACTGTTGACAGTAATCATAACACAGTTGGTGAACATCCATCCAGCTGTGTTTCATGTTTTGTGCGTGTGTGGCTGCGTGCGTGTGCACGTGTGTGCGTGGGTGTGTGTGCGTGCATGAATGCGTGAATGCTATTCAAATGGCTTGTCATTTGAACAGATGCCACATCCTAGCATTTCCCTGGTATTTCAGAGTCCACACAGTCCTTTCCATGTTGTACCCGCTCAGAGTTACAGATGGAGTTCCATACAGGCCAGTTTGTTTTGTTCCAACTGTAAATATACTTCAGCTGCGCGTCTCATCTGCAGATCATCTGCCACTTTATACTTTTAACCACATTTTTATGAGAATAACAGCACAATACCATTTGCCAGCAGGCCAATTATTTACATATTTGTGTACAACTTCTGCTTTTCCTCAGATTGTAGTGTCATAGAACTCAAGCAAAACAACTTCACAGCCATTTAGACATAGTTGTAGATGTACACCAATGGTTTAGCTATTTTGCATAGCTTATGTGCTTATAAATGAGACTATGGATGAACAAGACAGTGACAGCTGATTGACTGTGCTGTCTGTGCTGTAGGCATGCTGAAGCCAGATAAACATTGAAATTGTAGTTTAGTGTCTATAGTGATGTAATTCACTGTTGTCTAGCAGGTCCATGGGCTCAGAAGGTTTTAATGTCTAGGAGTCAAAGTATTACATGTAATGCTCACAGTGTGTCACTGTGAGCTTGTAGATCAGCTATTTTCATTTGTGCTTGATTCCATACGGGCTACCTGGTCACGTGTTTCCTTTCCAAATCTGGCAACAAATCAACTTATGCACATACAAATGCTAAGATGTAGGAAAGTTGTGGATAGCATGCAAGTACCGCACTATGAGCTGGTAGAGGTGTAGCCCTGTTCCCTCAATTCTCTATGCTGATTCTCATCATGAATCTCAGACTCATTATGAGTCCTGCTAATAAGCCAGACTCATAATGACACTGACAGGCAATTTATTTTTCTGCCAACAACTGATTCGTTCTGGCTTATTAGCCAGGCTATGATTCTGTGGCTCTGAGATGAGATCACGTCAAAGGCTACTGGAGTTAAGTACGCAATGTTCCACCCGTTGTCATTCCCACCTCTGACCAGCCCCAGGTGTCTAACAGTGGTGAATGTCCACAGGGCCTTTTCTCACGTTTCAGCGTTTTGATATAACCCCATTAAAAGGTGTATAACTTCTTCAAATCTGTCCCAATTTCACCGTATGATGCTTCAAATGAAAGCTTACATTCTGGGCTTTAACCTTTTCATTGCTAGATGGTGTTAAGGATAGTTCAGCTCAGGCCAACGTTCACTACCATTCTGTTAGTCTGGTAGTAGAAGAAGTTTGCCATCTCTATCGATAGCCCCATTATAAGATTATGTTGGGGCAGGGGAAACAGCCAATAAGGATTTTCCCTTCACAAACTAATAACTGGACCACTTTTTTAGAAATAAATTGAGTGCAAATAAAGGTAAGAAATCCTTCTGAGGAAGGCGGAATTCTCCTTGATGTCTTTAATGTTAGGCTATTCCAGGGTTCGGCAACCAAAGATGTTGAAAGAGCCATTTTCGACCAAAAATTAAATTCAAAATCTGTCTGGAGCCGCAAAAATGTAAGCCTAATAAGTGCTTAAAGGTGAATTCCACCCTTTAATTTTTCCTGAGAGTGTACAAATGTGAACCAAATGGACCCTGACGGGTCCATTTGATCTGATAACTGCTGGGCATTTTTTTCAACGCGTTTTGGGTGTTGTCAGTGACTGAAATGTTTATATCATGTTGGCGGATCACCCTAGTGTGTATGTATGCTGCTACATCCAGGGAGCCACTAGGGTTGTGTTCTAGAGCCGCATGCCGCTCCTGAGCCGCAGGTTGCTGACCCCTGGGCTATTCTCATGGGGGTTGTTGCTGTCAGATCTGTGTCTCGGTGCACAGATAATCAGAGATATCCAATGTGATATCAACCCATGACTCGGTTCATAGATCATCTGATAATCACATGCGCAGACGCACATTGCCATACCAACATGCAGAAGCTTGTCAATAAATGGTCTATGGTCAATCTGGTTGAAGTTTGTCAATGAAGGTGGTTAAACACACAGTTTTCGACTTGGATTTTCTTGACCAGGGTTAATGTTAAACTAGTTTACAGTGTGAACCCTTCACTTTTTGGATTAAATGTGCAAAAAGACATGGGCATGCACCCCGTCTGAACGGCGATATGAGTACCTCATCTCAAAGTTACAAAATGAACGTAGACTTGAGGGAATGTAGAGTTGCTACTTTTCAACAGCAAAAGTATAACATGATGCTTAAAACAACTGTCCTGAAAGGGTTAATCCCAAATAGATTATGGAACATAATGAAATCTGGGTAGATGCCATTACCCTGTGTTTTTAGTTTAATAACGCAGCACTTCATTGCGCTGCATTGTGTTGTGTTATGGCGGTATATATTGCTATAGATTTGATGGGGTCGTTCAGCTGTATAATTAGTTGATTTTAACGGCTGCAGGCTGCAAACTACCTATTATAACCTTCATAATGCAGAATCGATTATCTTTGTCATTGTGCATTCTCTGGAATTGACTTTAGGAAAACAAAGCGAGGGTGAAATAACATGCGTTAAGTTGACTGACTATACAGTACTAAATGGATTAAACCAATAGACCACAAAAGGGAGCAGGTTCTCTGGGGTAAAATCCATGGTAACCTGCTGATCTGGAGTGGCTTATTGCTTTTCTAATACTGTTACTATTATGGCAACATGAAAAGTACCAATTAAAATAATCAACAGCAGCACAATGTCATCTGTAAGTTACCCAGATAAAGAAAGTAGGTCCTAGCTACAAGAAAGTAGCTCCCGTCCTGGCCAGGCTGCTGTAGAAACACACCTGCGACAGGGGCGTTTTTGCTATTAGGCAGACTAGGCAGTTGCCTAGGGCGACCATGAGGGGAGGGGGCTGACCTTGAGGCGAGGGGGGCGAGGGGAGGGGGCGACCACCAGACATGCTATAACTAGAATTGAACATTTGTTATTTATTTAAAAAATAATTTATAAAGACTGTGTCTGTAGCTTTTGTGTGGTCCAGTGTGAAACCTGTCGCTTGCGGGGTCCTGGTGTAACTCTAGTGTGTGGTCTTGTGGGTCTGGGAGTTCCGCTACACAGAGTTGCACCACTTACTTCACATGGTTGTGATTTTTACTTACATTTTTGAATTTAGTTCAATTAGCCATTCTTTAACCATTGACATGTGAGCTGGTATAGTGGCCATTTACTACTCAAAAATGTTCTTCAGAATAGAAATGTATGATAGGGGGTTTAATGTGTGATCAAGGATACAGAAACATGGATATACAGTATATACTGTAGGTAGGAACAAACACTGCTGTTCCTTGGAGTGGTTGCACCACTCAAAAAATATGGGCATTTCCTTATATTACAAATGTCATATATTGAATGCTCCAGCTTGTACATCTTTCCATTTTTGAAAAAAAGAGGAGAAAAAAAAACATTTGAAGTGGGATAAAAGCGGCGGTAACATTAAAGTAGGCATTTGTAGAACCGGTCGTCGTGACTTAATGGCCTATTGAGCCGCCTCTCTCCAGCGCAGGTTTCACACACGGGTCTCTCTTCTCATTGCTCTCTCACGCCTGTGCCCTTTCGCTTCACCATCGATTGACTCGTGAATTTTACATGAAAAAACGCTCAAGATTTCGCTTCCTTTTGAAGTGGCGGCGTGCACGGTCCTCAGCTAGCATTATGTGGCACTCGCTTTGAAGCGTTTCGCCGTTTTTTTTTTTTGCTCCCAGCGGGCGTAAAGTATATACTCCGCCTCACCGCCGAGTGTTTTTTATTTCCCTAGCCGCAGAGCGGCTATACGCCCCGTGCAGAGCTCGTTAGCGATTCATTGCCTTGCTCAAAGGCACTGCGCGTGCCACATTTGGATTGACAGGGATAGGACTTGGATCAAAGTGGACTTAAAAGCACGTTTATATACTGTGTGTATACACACACACATACACGCACACACACAGGCTGACCTCGATGCACTGTTTCATCATTCCACTAAATTGTTACTATAATTAACACATAGTTTGAAATGAATAAATAGATCATATATCATGATTTATTGGGAGAAACCTGTACATTAGTCTTCTCCCCAAAAGCCACATTAGATCTAGGGTCACATGATGAGTGCAGTGAAAATGTTCTTTTATTAGTTATATTAGGACAGTTGCAGAAATATAATTGTCTTCCTCTGTGCATTTATGAGGGACAACAGGCTGCATGTCCACACACCTTTATACATACACATTTTTCATTTCCAATCCGATCATAGGTGGTGGACATGTGGTGGAGAGCTGGCTCTGCTGACCGTGGTGGCAGCATGGCAGCATGACTACTGGAGTTGGCTGGACTCTGTACTCTGGACTCTTTTCAGTTGTCTAAGGCAGCGGTTTTCAACCTTTTTCATACCAGGGCCCACTATTTATTCATCATTTGAGCCACGGACCACCACTTGATCCCAAAACTAAAGATATACCGGTAATTTGTTTTTATGCACAATACCAAATGGACCCGCAAGGATCCATTTGGTTTCATTTTTACGCTCTCAAAGAGTTCCATCTCGTTAACCAACTTTCCATTTGGCTGGGGACCACCTGGAATCCTCTCAGGGACCACTGGTGGTCCCCGGACCACCTGCTAAAAAACCCTGGTCTAAGGATCCTGTATGCATCTTTTATTTGAGATGTGGAATCTCTATTCCGTGTTCAAAAACAGCGGGCCGCTGTCATGCCTGGTGTAAACCGACCTTCCAAGTAGCAAATGTCCTCCTCAGTTTTGTCTTTACAGTCGTGCACATTTATGAATAGAAATCATGTAAGCACACATAGCTTTTTGTTTAGCAGTAATGAAATAAAGCGGGGCACGGTGGTACAGTGGTGTCACCTCACAGCTAGAATGTCCTGGGTTTGATTCCCGCTAGGAGCACTGTGGGTGCTGGCAGCGTGTCTCCTCCTCCGTGTCATCAGTGCCCATACCCGAGGCAGGGTCGGCGAAAGGGCCTTTCTGTGTGGTGTTTGCTTGCTCTCTCTGTGGCCCTTAGGTATAGGTACCCTCACATGTTCTCCCCATTTCCCCTAGGGTAGGCACCCTCACATGTTGTCCTCTAGGGTAGGTACGCCCACAAAATCATGCAGTAATCCTGGTCTCTAGACTGCCTCCCCCTGGCCAGCTGGGGCACCTGATGGAGGAGACAGGAACTGGTTGAAATGTGTTCCTTCCACCCGCTACGTCCAACCCAAGGAAACTCTCCCCTGTCAGGTGAAATGAAAGGCAGCTTGGACTCCTCATACATTGAAGGAAGCATGAGGCCAGTCCGCTGCCTCCCCAGGCTCATGGAGGGTGTGTATATATAGAGTCCAGGATCACATTAGGAATTGACATTGGGTGGGGGAAAAATGGGCTACAAAATTGTGGGGATAAAAAAGGAAAGAAATAGCTAAATATTTAAAAATGTATTTCTGTCCACATACTGTTTAGCGATCAGAGACTGTGGAATAGTTGCCTTGCGACACACAAGACTAATGTACCTCCCAACGTCCTTGAATATGATCATGGAATATTGAATTGAATTAGAATATGATTAATGATCACTGTTATTATGGTAAACACATGCACATGGAAGGAACTTGTTATTCCACACAGTTCCCTTATCCTCCTTCTGTTAGTTTCCACAGCACGAGTTTGCTGGCTGTCAGCTGTTATTGTCATTGGCAGTGTCCTGCTATATTCTCATTCTCGCTGGTGATGTGTCCTCTTGCCGATATTGAGCAGTAGGCCTCTACACGTAGCACACACACACAGACACACACACACACACACACACACACACACACACACACACACACACACACACAAACACCATGTTTGTATGGAGTCAATATACTGTTGTCTACACAACATTAGTCAGAGAGAGAGAGAGAGAGAGACATAGAGAGCAGGGATCAAAGGGAGGCTTTAATTCTCACTTCTGGCATAGGCAGTGTTGGGGAAGTTACTTTTAAAAAGTAAGGGCATTATAGTTATAGTTACTTCCCTGAAAAAGTAATTAGTTACTTTATTCCTTACTAAATTCTGAAAGTAAGGGCGTTACTTTACTTTACTTTTTTAAAAAACATACAAAAAGGGGTGTTGTTCTGTGGTATTCGTGGTCACAAGTTTAAAGTGGAATTCCTCCCATTTTCAACATTTTACTGACATTAATTAATATGCCTTAGAGATGTTGTTTGGACATGATTCTGTGTTTATTAGAAATGGAGGTTGTGTTTCGCCATGTTAATGATTTTTCTTTTAGGACCTTTTTTGAAAAGGGGTGGAATTCCCCTTTAATGGCAGCATGCTGAGCATGGACTGTAATAAGATTTTCTTTGCTGAGGACAATGCTTGCTGCCTACTACCATAATTTACACTTCACTTCAATGTTTTTGTCCTGGTCCTTTACCACAGTCGTTTTCAACCTTTTTCATACCAGGGCCCACTGTTTATTCTGCATTTGAGCCATGGACCACCATTTGAGGACATTTTGGCCCCACAGACCCCAAAACCATGTTTACACTCTCAGTTACATCTGGTTAACCAACTTTCCATCATTTAGCCTGAGGACCACCTGTTGAAAACCGCTACTTTACCAGCAAGAATGTAAAATAATGTTTATATTTCCACGCTGCAAAGGCTCCAGTCATGCTGCCGTCGTCTTGTCATTGCGTTTGAAAGCGTATGTTTTATTATCATTATTATTTTACCGCAGCGAGTGCGAGTGTGTGTGTGCGCAGCAACAACACAGCTTTGTGTATGTGTGTGCTTAGAGGCCAGAGCCTTTAATTACGCGAAAACTCTGTTCACTTCATGGGGCCACTTCAATGGCGGCTCATCTATATATACTCTTCCAATTGGGACAACCGAGGTTACCAAATGCATTTAAGTCTATGGGATCATACGCTTTGTTTTCTGCCCCCTCAATGTCGCAACTCTTCTACTAGATGCTTGACGAATAAGACTGGCTCTGATTGGCTTATACTGCCATGTGGCGCCGTGTTAGCCAATCAATGACCTTTTCTGTGACGTGGTGGACGGCATCACGTTAGACACATAGATATAAAAATACTAGATCAGGCATCCGGAATTAATGCAAGTGGATCTGGATGAGAGGGGGACTTTAGTCCGGTGCCTTCTCTATTCAATATACTCTATGTTAGACTGAAGAAGCGAGCAGACAACACAGTGCAGCGAGTCCTGCCGCCGCCGCGGAGTAACGACAGTAACGATGGTACAATAATCATAACGACGTTATGGATTTGAGAAATGTAAGGAGTTACGTTAGAAGTTACTGAAAAAAGTAATCCCTTACTGTAAGGGCGTTACTTGTAAGGACGTTATTCACAACACTGGGGATAGGTTAATGATGATTGCAAGAAAGATAAAAGAGACATTATTGTAGGCGTCCATTTTAATGATCGCTCTACACACTGCAGTCACCCTGCAATTACGATGAATGGGCGTGCTAATGGGCGAACCTCTCAGTTCCAATGAACTCAGGGTGTGCTTTACTCTGATTATCGGCACGTCCCGCAACACGCCTCCGACAAACATGATGATGCCAGCGACCGTCTTGAAACCCTTTTGTTTCACTGGTGCTCGCACTATTTCATGTCAAAGACCGCCCAAAATGATCCATATTTGACATGCTATACCAAGCCATTTCAGCCACAGTAGCACAGATGTCCACGGTGGAGGGGAGGACTGATCCATGCATACTGTACCAATGACATACCTGGGCATTATGCGGCCCGGGGGCCAAATACGGCCCTTTGGCTGACTCTGACCGGCCCGGGGACCACCAGTGGTCCTTGAGAGAGTTCCAAGTTAAATATGGAAAGTTGGTTAACCAGATGTAACTCTTTGAGAGCGTATAAATGAAACCAAATGGACCCTTGCGGATCCATTTGGTTTCATTTTTACACTCTCAAGAGTTAAAATATTCATCATCTGAATTAGCCCAAAGTCTACACATTCAATCAGAGAATGTAAGAGAATGGTCATTTTTGCTATCCTGATTTGTTTCCCAAATCCAGCCTGGAATTGTGGACAAAAACAAAAGAAATCTTGAAGAAAGTTTTGGGATCTGTGGGGCTAAAATGTCATCAAATGGTGGCCCGTGGCTCAAATACTGAATAAATAGTCGGCCCTGGTGTCAAAATGGTTGGTCTTACTCTTACTTTTATCTTGAAATTAAATTAATATTACGCAGACTTTAGTTCAGCCTTTAGTCTTGGCCCTATATTTTATGTATCTCATTTGGCCCCTTGGGAAAAATAATTGCCCACCCCTGACTTAAAGGGTGGGTGAAGGAAAAGTTAAAGATGGAGGGCTATTCAAATCGTGTCCCTGAATGACATCCCATTAGGAACGAATCTGATAGAGACAATTCAGATATGCCCATTCAGAAAATCACAGATTGTTTAACTTCTCTACCCTTTAAAGGGGTGTTACACTTTCAAAAAAACTTTTGGTCAATTTATGGTCTACTCAGCCTCATGTGAACACACCAGACAGTTTATAAGTTACTCCTTTCAGTATTTAGATATTTGATGTTCATTTTAGCGCCTCCAGCTCCTTCCCATAGAAACCCATTATAACTTAAAACTCCATTTTAACCATGACAGATTATTCGAAAACAACCAATTTTTTTTTTCTGGTGACTGATTGTCCTCGGAATACGTGAGAGGGCCGTGGAATTTCATTTACAGTTTTTATTGATTTTTAAAATATTGTTTTATTCATTTGGGTAGGCCTTCCCAAATATGGAGGCGGCTACATTTTCCAAAACAATATTTAAAAAATAAATAAAAACTGTAAATGAAATTCCACGGTCCTCTCACGTATTCCGAGGACAATATGAGTCACCAGAAAAAAGATTGGTTGTTTTCGAATAATCTGTCATGGTTAAAATGGAGTTTTAAGTTATAATGGGTTTCTATGGGAAGGAGCTGGAGGCGCTAAAATAAACATCAAATATCTAAATACTGAAAGGAGTAACTTATAAACTGTCTGGTGTGTTCACATGAGGCTGAGTAGACCATAAAATGACCAAAAGTTTTTTTGAAAGTGTAACACCCCTTTAAATCATTGGTATCATAAGTCATGGAATCCACACCCCTTCCCAAAGAAGCCCAATGAAAGTGACTGAAACCAGGCCGATCATGCATATTCTATAGCAGTGGTTTTCAACCTTTTTCATACCAGGGCCCACTATTTATTCGGAATTTGAGTCACGGACCAGCATTTGATGACATTTTAGTCCCACAGACCCCAAAACTGAAGATTTATTCTGTTTTTGTCCACAATACCAGGCTGGATTTCGGAAACAAAACAGTCAAACATACAGATCAAAATAACCCTTAATCTTCTACATTCTCTAGTTGTATAGACGTCAGCGAATTCAGATGATGCATATTTTACCTCTTGAGAGTGTAAACATGAAACCAAATGGACCCACAAGGGTCCATTTGGTTTAACCCTTCGTGTACTGAACGTGTTTTGGTGTTCTAAGCATTATGTTTTAACTATTGAAAAATAGCAGATCTACAAGCTCATAGCGCGCCACCGAGTGGCGCGCTATGAGCTTGTATCTCTGCTATTTTTGAAAAATCGTGAAAACGTGGTGCAAACCTTTGAATATTCTGTTGTTTAGTTGGTTGTTGTTTATGTTTAGTTGGAATCCTCTCAGGGGCATCAGGGCGAACCCCTGTTCTATAGGATCATGCATAATCGCGACTTGGAATAACATTGAGGTGGGCGGAGGGAAGCAGTGAGGAAAGAGCGGAGTTGTTTTGTGGATATTTCTGGTACTGCAGCCAAATAGCACACTGAGAAAATATATGAAAAATATTTATCTGAGTGGCTGTTCACTTTACAGATTGTATGTAAAGACAACATACTGTATATGATACATTTTATTCTAAATCCAGGGTGGAGCCCCAGCATGGTCGACGTGGGCGGCATAATCTCGTGCATCTGCCCGTCTGTGTGTGTGTGTGTGTGTGTGTGTGTGTGTGTGTGTGTGTGTGTGTGTGTGTGTGTGTGTGTGTGTGTGTGTGTGTGTGTGTGAACATGCCATAGACGTTCAAATGGCGTAGAACGTATGTAAGTCTTATTTTAAGATCGATGTTACACCGTGTGTCATTGCTTTCCACCTGCTGGGAATATCAAACACCTTTCCTAAAGCCTCTGGAGCTTTGAGCTGGTGTAATCCCTATACGGTTGGTCTTGTATAGCGGGAGAGATATGGAAGTTAAGCTTGTCTTTTTCCCGCTCCGATAACCTTCTGGAAGTTACTTTTATTTCCAACTCTTTCTTTGTTGCATGTCGAACATGTGTGGCCAGAATGTGACGGTGAGGCACGTTGTGACCTTGTGCTATTTTGTGCTACTTTTAAAAAAAAAATAATTCATGCATTTAAAGGGAATTGTAAAATATCAATCACCACCCTAGTTTCAGTTTGAGCTTTGGGAGAAAAGCTCCTCTCGTCCAATCAGGATTGAGTGGGGGTTGACCTTGGCATATGTGCTGTTGGCCTAAAATACTGCTGTAACATCATACCTCTACCGGACGAGAGAGTGCAGGATGGATTGTAGTAAACATTAAATAGCCTATATTTACTGAAAAAGTCCCAGACTGGCCCATTTACATGCAAAATGCAAATTTGTCCCAAACCAGCCAACCACAACCAGCACGCAGCTAACGGAAATTGTACCACAGGTTGTTTCAAGGAACTAATCTGATTGGTTGAAACATGTCATGTGCAGTGATTCAAACCAGTACTGTTCACCGGCTAATCAATTTCAGCTGTTTCTCGGGACATTTGTGGTCGTCGTGACTACATCTGTCATTGAAAAAAAATATATACTGTATATATCTTTCAGATATTCTCTTAGTTTTGAGGGTGGTAGGCCTATAATTGCAATATTACACTTGAGGGTGTTGATTAACGTGATTCGTGGCACTTAAGTGATTCTTGCGGAACTCGACTACGTCTCCTTCCTGACCACATCACTGTTGTGCCAATAATCACGTTAGTCCACACCCTCTTGTGTATAATATTGCTTAACTCTACCCCCTGCTCCATCAGTGCACACACAAACAAACCCTAGCACTAATACCACCACTTTTGCACAACAACATAAATGATGACAAATCAACACACACACCTAAACAATCCTGTGTCGCTCTTTCAAGAATGATGCAGCCGAAAGGCGCTCTACGGTCGCAGGAATGCTCCTGGTACTACTTATGTCCATTCCGGCCCTGCATGCCTCCCTCTGTTCATCTGTTCACATTAGCCTGCTAATGCTGTGCACATGCAGCGAGGGACCGATGGGGAGCTTTACTGTGTGTGTGTGTGTGTGTGTGTGTGTGTGTGTGTGTGTGTGTGTGTGTGTGTGTGTGTGTGTGTGTGTGTGTGTGTGTGTGTGTGTGTGTGTGTGTGCATGCGTGTGCATGTGCGCACATGTGTGATTGCACGCATGGGGAAGTGAGCGTGAGACCACGGACGGACGGGGCACTTTGCCGCTCTGCATAATTCATAATGTGCATGCGTGCGGACATGCACACGTGCTCGAGGTCAAGCGGTTCGCGAATCAAGGCAACAGACTGTGTGGGATGTGATGCGGATGGCTAATCAAGACGACCGGCGGACCATCTGTCCCGCCTCCCATGTACACACACGTGTGTGTGCGTGCACATGTGTGTGTGGATGCAAGACCCGCAAGACTACTTAGACTTGGCACCTGCTTGCGAAGCAGCCGGCAGCAGCGAGCTTATATACACCCTGTCTGACTGGAAGTCTCTCCCTGGCCAGTACACAGTACATTCCATCACCATAAGACTTTGTAGCCTCGGAAACTCAGGTGTTTTTTCCTTTTTTTTTAGGAAGAGAGGAAAAAGTCCAGTTAAATTTCGGCTTACAGTAACGCAAACATGGCTCACTGTTGATTTTCTGATTGCCTTTGTTAATGCGAACACATTGTGGTACACAACAAACTGCTTTACTACAATATGACAGACCTTAAAGGTGTACTGTCATAACCAGGATTTAATATCACATAACGTGGTCAAAGCATTTTATTGCATGAGACAGAGTGAGGGTAACTATTGAGCGGTGCGCTTGTCACAGACATGTGCAGAGCAAGTTCAGTCTGGAAACCTCAGTGCAGTCGCTGCCGGCCCTTTAAAGGGCCGCCTCAGCATCACATTCACATGATTGACTTCATCCAATCACAGGCTCTCACAGGCTTTTTAAACTGTAAGTTTGCATTGTTCTTCCTGCTTGCTTGCTGCTGCTGCTCACTCTGATACTGCTGCTCTGCTTTATGCTTAATCATTTTGCTGCTAACCCTCCTCCACCCCAGCTACCACCTGTAGATTTGGATCTGCCGTTTGGGTACGGGGGATTCAGAGTCCTTACAGTCAGGACTGTTGCGCTTGATTTGAGTACCCAAAAAGCAGATCCAATTCATCCGCCAAACCATGATAAATATATTGCTTATTTTATATTCAATAAATGAATATTAAACCCTTCTTGAGTTGTCCTGACTGAACTAATGCACTAAGCATGTCTGTTGCTATATGTTGTTGCTAGTAGTTTCAAAGTTATTCCTTACAAATATCATTAAAAAATATGTTAGTTAGAATGCAAATAAAGGACATTGGTGTGGGGTTCCTATTCCAGTATCAAAAATATCACATTATCATCACACATCACATATCCCATTCACCCAAGAGTGTATCTCTCCCTGTCTACTAGAGCTTAAAAAATGTCTAAAATATTGAGCCCGGCTCGGCCCGGCCCGTTAAGAAATTAAGCCCGGTGCGGTCCGAAGCCCGATACATGATTGACAGCATGAGCCCGCGGCCCGACACTTTTTCTAAACGAGCTAATTGCTGCAGGCAGACGTTTTTTTCTCATAAATCGTTAATTTGTTATAAGAAAAGCAGTCATTCTGCCCATGTCCAACTGTCTATATTAATTACCGCAGCAGCGCAGCTATTTAAGAACTTCACTGTGCTAAACCATTAACAAATGAAGACTTATTAGTGTGCACATCAGTTCCTAAATAAACAAAATCACGCGACGATTACGAGAGAGAGAGAGAGAGAGAGAGAGAGAGAGAGAGAGAGAGAGAGAGAGAGAGAGAGCCAAATGATGATAAAATCACACAGAGACCGGCCCTACATTTTAACGTGAGTAGCCTATATAATAAAACGCTATGGACTGGGTGTAGCCCTATCCTACTCACCAAATCACAAGTTATTGTGCAGGAATAGGATGAAATGACGGCATTAGAGCGCTTGCACTGTACAAAATCCACAGCGTCATTGTTCTCGTCATGCAGCCTTGTAAAATTCGGCTACTTCCATACCTCAAACTTTTGTCTTTTGCTTTCGTGCAGAACCAAGCCATATAATCTCCAGATGCGAGCTTCACACACACACACACACACACACACACACACACACACACACACACACACACACACACACACACACACACACACACACACACACACACACACACACACACACACAAACACACACACACACACACACACACACACACTCTCTCTCTCTCTCTCACGTGGTGCAGCGCAGCTCGCCGCTGCGCGCACCGCGCGGCGTCGCAAAATGTATCATTTTATGAGAAATATCTTATATAATTTGACGGGCCCGGCCCGGCCCTAAGCCCGACAAATACATAACCATTTGGACTCGGCCCGACCGAGCCCGGCCCGTCGGGTCGGCGGGTTCTCGGGCCAAGATTTTAAGCTCTACTGTCTACTAACGCTGGTTCACTCACAGTTCCCACTGCCTGTGTGTGTGTGTGTGTGTGTGTGTGTGTGTGTGTGTGTGTGTGTGTGTGTGTGTGTGTGTGTGTGTGTGTGTGTGTGTGTGTGTGTGTGTGTATAACTCTGATCGGCGCTGAAAGCAGGCTGGCTGCCCACCCACCCACCGCTCAACTTTTCAGCTTATCTGTCTGATAGCGTAGAAGTACTATGCGTGGTCAAAACGGAGTATCAGGGAAAAGAAATCTTCCACCTTCAATGTTGACATATTGGTGAGAGGTTATACATTATAGCCTGTTACTGAAGCTGTGCGCAGGGCTCATGTATGCTCTAGTTTTACCTGTGGCTGAGCATCATCTCAGTGGGGAAAGAGACGAATACTAAGAGTTAAAAAAAACTAAGAATTATCACTTCTTAAAAATGCTACGAAAATGCATTGCCTGAAACATAATAATTCATTGCACATGGTAAAGTTCACAGCAGAAATAAAATAAAATAAAATAAAATAAAATAAAATAAAATAAAATAAAATAAAAAATACACTGTAAATAGACTGTTATGTAATTTCCCAGTGACTTTTTAAAAAAAATAATTTTACACCCAATAAACATCTCTTTTACAGGATTTAAATTCAAAAACATAGCAAATCTACAAGCTGGAATCACGCCACGCGTTGATCATCCTTCCAGAAGTATGTTTGATGCTTTTGTGTGACACTGACTGTACTATGATTGTTCATTGAAAGGCATTCATTTACACAAAAATAATAAATAAAAAAAAGTTAACTTTCCCAAGCAAAATTGTCCGTAAAAAGGGTGGTTAATTAGGGCAAAACGTGCTGGGAGATCCAGGGCGATGACGGACATGCACAGGGACTTCACCACGGTGGTATAAAGTGGAGACTGTGGTGTGTTTTCCAGCAGAGACAGAGATTAGGTATTTGGGCCAGAGGAGATGCTGTGCTGCTCCCAGCGCTGCATGACAACAAGCTGGCAGGAGAAAGAAGTCCTATGCTGAATAATAGGCACAGTTCCCTCACAGTTATATGTGGAGTTTTGGTGCAGGTCCAGCCTTCTCTTCTTTTTTTTTTTCTTTTTCTTTTTTACTTTTTTCAAAGTCTAAAGTTTTACCAAAAACTTTGGACTGCAATTGCACATGCATGCTTAAACAACGGTTTTATGAAAAACTTCATGTTTCTGTGTCAGTGGTCCTCAATATTTCATGGCAAGGACCGCCAGCACCCATCTGAAAATATATAGTCTAGGCTAGATTTCAGTAAATGTGCTTATTTTAAGTGCTGAAGGCAAATCGTGTTAATTTATTACATACAAGTGTTCTAGGGGTATTAAGGCGTGCTGAATCCAAATCTGCTGTATGTAAAGCTCAAAAATGACCCCTAAGCCTTCAAAATTGACAATTTAAACATGGCGGCCACCACCATAATGAAGCATAATAGAATGATGCATGTTTGACTAAATAAGGTATAAAATGAATTGAAATGCATTTTTTAATGTTTTCATATATGGGTAATACAATGACATATTCATATTTCAGATCAATTTTGAAGGTACCACTTTAATATCATTTATATTGTGAAAATTAAAATAATGGTGAACAATTTCTTCATGATTTGCCTAAATTAGTGTTTACTTGCATGCAGTAGACACATGGACACTCAGTCCCAATTATCTTCAGTGTTCTGGCAAGTGTTGGCAATTAAGTTTCTTGAAACTGCACACTTCAATGTACTTCATGTGTACTTTCCTGTAGCCGCAGCGTTGGCTGAAACCAGCCTTCTGCAAATGCATGACGTGTTCTCCCTGCATGCTTTTGGCATTGGTGGCAAGGAAAGCAGCCCTGGCACCAACAGACCATTCAGGAATCCATCCCATTTCAGTCATGGGAGGAAGAGCAGGGTGATGTAAGTGAGCTTGATTCCATACAAGAGCTTGATAATGGGAGCACATGATGTGAAACTTTACTGCATCTGAGGTTGGTGGCAGAGTCTCTTGCGGACTCCCCATACAAAACAACTTGACTCCACCCTATATCTTACATATTAATTTCTCTGCTGAACTTCTATATCTTGCCAATGAGGTCTGAGGGATGTTGCTGGAACACCTGCCAGGTTGTTTTCTTACCATGGCCACTAAACTGTTACAGTTTGAAAGGCGAGTATTAACTTGACCAGAATTTCATGCACTGGAGATACTATCCTTTGCTGTCCCAGCGTTAATGTAGAGACACTTAGGCCTACATTGCATCTTGCCATAGCATGCCAGAAGTAAAAGAAGCATCTTTATCATGTGCTGACACAACTAACAACTGTTTCATTTGAGCATGAATGCAGTTCAAACCAAGCCATGTGTCAGCTTCCTCATGGTCAGCACTGAGATGAGACTGGCACAGATCCTGGCATCAGGATCAGATTGCTGATGGTCATTCACTCCAGCAAACCCCCTTGATAGAACAATGAGCAGAGTGTTGACATATGTTGACATATTCACCAAGTGGTCTAATGCCAGGTGGCTTTTCCAGTGACATCACAAGTCACTGCCTTTGATGAGCAAGCATCTGGAATTGTCAAGTGTAAGTTTTGGAGGGTTTAAACTTTGAACTTGTTCTGTCAGTATGTTTACGAAAACATTGTTTGATTTCTCAGGACATGCCTGGACTCTACTTCACTCCCCACACACAGTCAAAAGTACTCCTATAGACTACAATGAAAATACAACACTACCATGAGCTGTTGTGGCCAAATACAATGAGATAATGCATAAGGACGTTTTAAAGGTTTACCTGATGCCCTGTAGAATCTACTTTGATAGTGTTTGGCTTGCCCTTGGAAACATTCACAACTTCATATACTGTAAAGAGGCAAATGTCTGTGCCTGTTTATGTTTTTTTTCTTTTTTTCTATTCATGGTGATTTCAAAACCAGGTGCTGGTCACTGTGGAGGCTCAGAGACCTCAGATGTGACTACATCTTGAAACACACCATGATGTTTCATGACAACAATGCTGCCTTCACCAGAGTTGCGTTTGTGAGCATGGACACATTGTGTGTGTACTCATCTTCATTACACTTGAAGAAAATAAAGCAGACCTGGTCTCTTCCCTTTGAACCATCTGAATTAAACACAGTATGAACACTTCAGGTATCGGGGTTTGCAGAAGTGACCACTGTCACTGATCTCATCCAGATCCGTGATGCTCAAATGGAAACATTAGTTGTGTCAGAATGTGACATAGATGTGCTTTTTTTTTTTTTTTTTTTTTTTTTTTTACTTCTGGCATGCTATGACAAGATGCAATGCAAGCATCTCTACAATAAAGCTGGGATATCAAGGGATCTCAAGTATCTTCCATTGCATGAAATTCAAAAGTTGCTTTCTGCTCAAATTGATAC
Organism: Benthosema pterotum; assembly: GCA_039105355.1. Classification (NCBI taxonomy): domain Eukaryota; kingdom Metazoa; phylum Chordata; class Actinopteri; order Myctophiformes; family Myctophidae; genus Benthosema; species Benthosema pterotum. Next base: position 10,609,713 of record CM076986.1, read on the forward strand.
ACTACTTGCCGCTGAGACAGTGTGTTTCAATTCATTGACCACAGTATGAAAACAACCTGGCAGGTGTTGATCTCATTGGCCTTAGAAAAGGTCTTCATACGAAAGACATACGAGCTCAGCAGAGAAATTAATATGTAAGATATATGGTGTGCCTGAAGTTGGTGCATGCAATGAAGCTAGAGTCAAGTTGTTTTGTATGGGGCTTCCGCAAGAGACTCTGCCACCAATCTCAGATGCAGTAAAGTTTCACATCATGCGTCCCCATTATCAAGCTCTTGTATGGAATCAAGCTCACTTAAGTTGACACACCCTGATCTTCCTCCCATGACTGAAATGGGATGGATGCTCCTGAATGATCAGTTGGTGCCAGGGCTGCTTTCCTTGCCACTAATGCCAAAAGCATGCAGGAAGAACACGTCATGCATTTGCAGAAGGCTGGTTTCAGCCAACGCTGCGGCTGCAGGAAAGTACACTGAAGTGTGCTGTTTCAAGAAACTTAATTGACAACACCTGCCAGAACACTGAAGATAATTGGGACTGTCCATGTGTCTACTGCATGCAAATAAACACTAATTTAGGCAAATCATGAAGAAATTGTTCACCATTAAAGAATTGAAGAAGAAAAAAATGTTTTTCATTACCAAAGAGGCCAATTTTCAGAATATAAATGATATTAAAGTGGTACATCACAATTGATCTGAAATATGAATATGTCATTCTATTACCCATATATGAAAACAAACATAAAAAAAAATACATTTGAATTCATTTTATACCTTATTTAGTCAAACATACATAATTTTATTATGCTTAATTATGGTGGTGGCCGCCATGTTTAAATTGTCAATTTTGAAGGCTTAGGAGCCATTTTTGAGCTTTACATACAGCAGATTTGGATTCAGCACGCCTTAATACCCCTAGAACACTTGTATGTAATAAATTAACACGATTTGCCTTCGGGGTTCACATTTTTCTAATATGGTCCCAGTCTTATAGTATTTGTGAGCCAAATTCTGAGATTTATTGCTTAGGCTTATATACAGTATACTTTAAATGGGATGGGTTTACTCACTAGTTTTATTGCACAGTAATGTGGGGATAAACTTTTGTTTTGTTTTTCTTGAAGCTTTGAAGGACATTTTCAACAGCTGAAAATTTAATGTGCATAAATGAAAAAATGTCAATAAAAAAAAACATTCACGTTCCCAGTCAGCTTGAACAGAACACGCTTGAACACAGATAATAAAAAAGTACTAACAGCGCATTACGTCTGCGCTATTTGTACTTTTTTCTGCTGGGGAGGCCTCCAAGGTTTTGTGTCTCGTCCTGACGTGGTAGATTCTACAAAACATTCGCTCTGAAAGATTTGTGCTGCAAAGATTTGTGCTGCATTCTCATGATTTCCACCCAAAAATAGCCTGCTATTTTTCAATGAAAGTTAAAACACACCAAGTACAGTACAACGTGGTTTAACACCTATCCAAGTACAAGTATGCTCACTAACCAGTCACGCCGTCTCCGTCCAGCAACTCCCCCGTCCTCCACAATTTAAAAGGAACAACATACTATAGTGTCGTGGACAACATACTATAGTATGCTGTTTTGTTTGTTTGTTTATTTGTTTTTGTTTTACGAGGAAATCTGGGAAAAATAGTACATAGTCCAGGAGGAAGAGCCTGGACCTATAAATTACAACAAAACAAACTATGGCACTGGTGTGGGACTACTGGTTTACCAGAACGGGGTTCAACTCCCTGCAGTGCCCTGCTCAATGTGTTGTATTCCCATGGTCTCTTTATTTTTGGCTCATTGTGTTGCAGATGATAGATAATAACCCCCAGATTCTTTACTGCGTTGTACTCCCTACAGTTACTAAGTCTATTTAGTAAGGGACTGAAGGCTATAGTACATGGTCTTGAACAACACACTCTAGTATGCTGTTTTTCGAGACACGTATTATTGACATACTACTACCGCGATTTTAGAGATTTTTCGGAAATTCTCAAAAACGATGAAAAACGGCCATGTACTATAGCCTGTCATTTATAGCCTGTCGAAAAAAATCTCGAAAACGACGAAAACGAACTTCACATTTTACGACTTTATTTCCTTGCCGCAGCAGCACAAACTAACCTGAGGTTGAGGGTCACTCAAAACTAGCCACACGGGTGGCTACCCCAAAGCTACTGGTCTACCGAGCCAAAACTTCCCCATCTCTATTTCCCCACCCTCAAAAACATACCTGTAGCCAATACCCAAACAGTGACACCGCCTCCCTCCCCCGATGCAGCATTAAAGGAACAGTTCACTCATTGTCATTGTCACCCCCACCATTACAATACTATAGTATGCCCGACATTTTGGTGGATATGTTTGCCTGAAAAGGAATCTTTCATTGTTGTAGAAATATAGTGCTTCCAAATTTGAGAAATTTATAATGGGTTCAATTCAGTTTTGTTCCTAAAAGGAAATACTTGCTTGGGACTAGATCTCCTAACCTCCAGACAAAGGTCACTTGTCTGCAGTCCAACCTACTGAGCTACTTAGTAGCTCCCATGGACCAGTCTTCATTTGCCTTTGAGTAACAATCTTTATACAAAAACACTTCTATCATCGTTTCCTAGATCTTGTCATTTTTCAGAAATCCTCAAAAAATATTAAAACACGAATACCATAGTATGTCCTCTATAGTATCCTCTATTTCGACATTTTTCAAAAATCCTCAAAAATGATGAAAAGTGGCATACTGTAGCATGTTGTCCAATGCCATGTACTATAGCCTTTCGTTTTTCTTCAAATTCGCCATTTTTCAAAAATCCTCAAAAACAACGATTTTTGACATACTATAGTATGCCCTTTTTTCTCGATTTAGACATTTTTTTTCGAAAATCCTTAAAAAAAATAAAAAACGGCTTACTATAGCATGCTGTAAGTAAGTAAGTATAGATTGCTGTCCAAGACCATTACTACATCCTGTTGTTTTCTTCGATTTCATCATTTTTTGAAAATTCTCAAAACGATAAAAAACGGCATGCTGTGCACGACCGTGAGGCTAAAGCCTTGCGTTTTGCCAGGTTTGGTCATTTTTCGAAAATCCTCAAAATGATAAACAACGGTACGGCTATAGCCTTGCGTTTTTTCGAAATTCTTGCATTTTTTCGACGTTTTTCGAAGAACCTCAAAAATGCTCAAAACAATGAAAAACAGTATGCTGTGCAAGACCGTAAGGCTATAGCCTTGCGTTTTTGCAAGGTTTCGTCATTTTTCGAAAATCCTCAAAAATCCTAATAAAGATGAAAAACGGCACGCTGTGCAAGGCCGTGAGGCATAGCCTTTTGTTTTAGCCAAGTTTGGTCAGTTTTCAAAAATCTTCAAAAATCATCAAAACGATGAACCGTAAGGCTATAACCTTGCGTTTTTTCGAAATTTCTACATTTTTCAAAAACCCTCAAAGATCCTCAAAATGATAAAAAACGGCATGCTGTGCAACATCATAAGGCTATAGCCTTGCGTTTTGCGTTTTTTTTTTTTTTTTTTTTGAAATTTCGACATTTTTCGAAAATCCTCAAAACGATGAAAACGGCATGCTGTGCAAGACCGTAAGGCTACAGCCTTGCGTTTTTGCCAGATTTAGTCATTTTTTGAAAATCTTCAAAAATCGTCAAAATGATGAAAAACGGTAAGGCTATAGCCTTGCATTTTTTCGAAATTTTGACATTTTTCGAAAATCCTCAAAAATCCACAAAACGATGAATAACGGCATGCTGTGCAAGACCGTAAGGCTATAGCCTTGCGTTTTTGCCAGATTTCGTCATTTTTTGAAAATCTTCAAAATCCTCAAAACGATGAAAAACCGTAAGGCTATAGAGCTGCGCAGTGACGTCACCGCCCCTGTTCCGGAAGTCTTTTCCCCATTCATTTTTCTCATAGACTTTTCGAAAATAATTTATATCAAGACGATTACGCCGCGGCCAAAGCCAACTCAGGTCGTGACAAATCATGACAACAAACACAATATCATCATATAATATATAATTGGGAAGAAGTAGAAAACGGCATGATACAAGAGTTTTTGTTTCGTTTTTCATCTTAGAAATTATTTTATTGTCCCAAAAGTTTGTGTGTGTCATCATGATTCGTCACGACTCGAGTTGGCTTTGTCCGCGGCGTAATCGTCTTGATATAAATTATTTTCGAAAAGTCTATGAGAAAAATGAATTGGGAAAAGACTTCCGGAACAGTGGCGGTGACGTCACTGCGCAGCTCTATAGCCTTGCGTTTTTTCAATTTTTTGACATTTTTCGAAAATCCTCAAAAATCCTCAAAATGATGAAAAATGGCATGCTGTGCAAGACTGAAAGGCTATAGCCTTGCGTTTTTGCCAAATTTCATCATTTTTTCGAAAATCTTCAAAAATCATCAAAACCATGAAAAACGATAAGGCTATAGCCTTGCGTTTTTTTTTTTTTTTTCGAAATTTTGACATTTTTTGAAAATCCTCAAAAATCCTCAAAAAACCTTAAAACAATGAAAAAGGGCATGCTGTGCAAGACCGTAAGTCTATAGCCTTGCGTTTTTTGACATTTCTCGAAAAATAAGTGGAAGCAAGCCTTTGGTGTTTCCGTCACTTTCTATTTGGCATTTTGTGCACTTCAAGCAGCCAGCATGGCTCACTGGATAAAGCTTGTGCCTGGGAATTTGTGGGCCCGGGTTCAAGTCCCGGATCTTGTACCGTATTCATTATCATCCAATGCTCTCAACAGAGAAACAAAACCGGTAATTCTAGTACTTTTCTTTTTTATTTGAGATTTTCATTTAAAAAATCAAAACGACTTAATATAGTACCGTACTATGTCATCCAAAACTATAAACTGTATTATATCTTTCATTCACTTTTTACTTTGAAATGTTTTGTAGTTTCTGAGGTTTTTTTTACTTAAACGCCCAATGCATTTTCAATGGCAATAGCACAAACTTTATTATGCTATTCCTCCCACATACTTATACCTAGAAACGCCATTTATGGCTATTAACCTTCGTCTTACGGTGGGCATATTTGCCTGAAAAGGAATCTTTGAAATGTTTCATCGTTTCAGAAATATAGTGCTTCCAAATTTGAGGCTTTTTATAATGGGGTCAATGGGAGCTACAAGGGGGGTAAAAAAATCACGTTCACGAAAAAACTTCATTCACACTTTTTTAGATTCAGCTTACAGTGGAGATACATGCTGGAACTTTTTACTTTGAAATGTTTTGTAGTTTCTGAGTTATTTAACTTAAACGCCCAATGCATTCCTATGGCAAAATGTATTATGTTATTAGTCCTACATACTTACACATAGAAACCCCATTTGAAGCTATTTAGGTTCATCTTACGGTGGACATGTTTGCCTGAAAAGGAATCTTTGAAATGTTTCATCGTTGTAGAAATATAAAGCTTTATAATTATAATGGGGTCAATTCAATGTCGTTCCTAAAAGTAAGGACTTGAGTGGGGTTTGAACTTCCAACCTCCAGGTAAAGACCTATTGTCTGGAGCCAAACCCACTGGGCCACCTGGGACAGGGGGATGTTGTGGGTCAGTTTTCATTTGGCTTTGAGTAGCACCACATATACAGAAAAGTGACATTATCTCTGCTCTTTGAAATATTTAATCGTTGTAGTAACATAAAGCTGTATAATTTATAATGGGATCAACTCAATGTCGTTCCTAAAAGTTGGGACTTGTGTGGGGTTTGAACTCCCAACCTCCAGATAATAAAGACCTATTGTCAGGAGGCAATCCCACTGGGCCACCTGGGACAGCTGTATGTTGTGGGTCAGTCTATATTTGGCTTTGATTAGCACAATGTATACAGAAAAATGGTATCTGCTCTTTGAAATATTATATGAAATATATTTATAAATATTTTTTTCCCCGAAATTTCGACATTTTTCGAAAATCCTCAAAAATCCTCAAAATGATGAAAAACGGCATGCTCTGCAAGACCGTAAGGCTATGGCCTTGCGTTTTTGCCAGATTTCGTCATTTTTTGAAAATCTTCAAAAATGTTCAAAACGGTGAAAAACGGTAAGGCTATAGCCTTGCATTTTTTCAAAATTTTGACATTTTTCGAAAATCCTCAAAAATCCTCAAAACGATGAAAAACGGCATGCTGTGCAAGACCGTAAGGCTACAGCCTTGCGTTTTTGCCAGATTTAGTCATTTTTTGAAAATCTTCGAAAATCGTCAAAATGATGAAAAACGGTAAGGCTATAGCCTTGCATTTTTTCGAAATTTTGACATTTTTCGAAAATCCTCAAAAATCCACAAAATGATGAAAAACGGCATGCTCTGCAAGACCGTAAGGCTATGGCCTTGCGTTTTTGCCAGATTTCGTCATTTTTTGAAAATCTTCAAAAATGTTCAAAACGGTGAAAAACGGTAAGGCTATAGCCTTGCATTTTTTCAAAATTTTGACATTTTTCGAAAATCCTCAAAAATCCTCAAAACGATGAAAAACGGCATGCTGTGCAAGACCGTAAGGCTACAGCCTTGCGTTTTTGCCAGATTTCGTCATTTTTTGAAAATCTTCAAAAATGTTCAAAACGGTGAAAAACGGTAAGGCTATAGCCTTGCATTTTTTCAAAATTTTGACATTTTTCGAAAATCCTCAAAAATCCTCAAAACGATGAAAAACGGCATGCTGTGCATGCCGTAGGGCTACAGCCTTGCGTTTTTTTTGCCAGATTTAGTCATTTTTTGAAAATCTTCAAAAATGTTCAAAACGGTGAAAAACGGTAAGGCTATAGCCTTGCATTTTTTCAAAATTTTGACATTTTTCGAAAATCCTCAAAAATCCTCAAAACGATGAAAAACGGCATGCTGTGCAAGACCGTAAGGCTACAGCCTTGCGTTTTTGCCAGATTTCGTCATTTTTTGAAAATCTTCAAAAATGTTCAAAACGGTGAAAAACGGTAAGGCTATAGCCTTGCATTTTTTCAAAATTTTGACATTTTTCGAAAATCCTCAAAAATCCTCAAAACGATGAAAAACGGCATGCTGTGCAAGACCGTAAGGCTACAGCCTTGCGTTTTTGCCAGATTTAGTCATTTTTTGAAAATCTTCAAAAATCTTCAAAACGGTGAAAAACGGTAAGGCTATAGCCTTGCATTTTTTCGAAATTTTGACATTTTTCGAAAATCCTCAAAAATCCACAAAATGATGAAAAACGGCATGCTCTGCAAGACCGTAAGGCTATGGCCTTGCGTTTTTGCCAGATTTCGTCATTTTTTGAAAATCTTCAAAAATGTTCAAAACGGTGAAAAACGGTAAGGCTATAGCCTTGCATTTTTTCAAAATTTTGACATTTTTCGAAAATCCTCAAAAATCCTCAAAACGATGAAAAACGGCATGCTGTGCAAGACCGTAAGGCTACAGCCTTGCGTTTTTTGCCAGATTTAGTCATTTTTTGAAAATCTTCAAAATGTTCAAAACGGTGAAAAACGGTAAGGCTATAGCCTTGCATTTTCTCGAAATTTTTGACATTTTTCGAAAATCCTCAAAAATCCACAAAATGATGAAAAACGGCATGCTGTGCAAGACCGTAAGGCTATGGCCTTGCGTTTTTTGCCAGATTTCGTCATTTTTTGAAAATCTTCAAAAATGTTCAAAACGGTGAAAAACGGTAAGACTATAGCCTTGCATTTTTTCAAAATTTTGACATTTTTCGAAAATCCTCAAAAATCCTCAAAACGATGAAAAACGGCATGCTGTGCAAGACCGTAAGGCTACAGCCTTGCGTTTTTTGCCAGATTTCGTCATTTTTTGAAAATCTTCAAAAATGTTCAAAACGGTGAAAAACGGTAAGGCTATAGCCTTGCATTTTTTCAAAATTTTGACATTTTTCGAAAATCCTCAAAAATCCTCAAAACGATGAAAAACGGCATGCTGTGCAAGACCGTAAGGCTACAGCCTTGCGTTTTTGCCAGATTTAGTCATTTTTTGAAAATCTTCAAAAATGTTCAAAA
>CM076986.1:10618222-10653222 GCA_039105355.1 Benthosema pterotum
CGAAAAATGTCGAAATTTTGAAAAAACGGCAAGGCTATAGCCTTACGGTTTTTCATGATTTTGACGATTTTCAAAAAATGACGAAACCTGGCAAAAACGCAAGGCTATAGCCTACGGTCTTGCACAGCATGCTTTTTTTCATCGTTTTGAGGATTTTTGAGGATTTTCGAAAAATGTCGAAATTTCTAAAAAAAACGGCAAGGCTATAGCCTTACGGTTTTTCATGATTTTGACGATTTTCAAAATATGACGAAACCTGGCAAAAACGCAAGGCTATAGCCTACGGTCTTGCACAGCTTTTTTTTTTCATCGTTTTGAGGAGTTTTTGAGGATTTTGAGGATTTTCGAAAAATGTCAAAATTTTTGCAAAAAAGGCAGGCTATAGCCTTACGGTTTTTCATGATTTTGACGATTTTCAAAAAATGACGAAACCTGGCAAAAACGCAAGGCTATAGCCTACGGTCTTGCACAGCATGCTTTTTTTCATCGTTTTGAGGATTTTTGAGGATTTTGAGGATTTTCGAAAAATGGCGAAATTTCGAAAAAACGGCAAGGCTATAGCCTTACGGGTTTTCATGATTTTGACGATTTTCAAAAAATGACGAAACCTGGCAAAAACGCAAGGCTATAGCCTACGGTCTTGCACAGCATGCTTTTTTTCATCGTTTTGAGGATTTTTGAGGATTTTGAGGATTTTCGAAAAATGTCGAAATTTCGAAAAAAACGGCAAGGCTATATAGCCTTATGGTTTTTCATGATTTTGACGATTTTCAAAAAATGACGAAACCTGGCAAAAACGCAAGGCTATAGCCTACGGTCTTGCACAGCATGCTTTTTTTCATCGTTTTGAGGATTTTTGTGAGGATTTTGAGGATTTTCGAAAAATGTCGAAATTTTTGACGATTTTCAAAAAATGACGAAACCTGGCAAAAACGCAAGGCTATAGCCTACGGTCTTGCACAGCATGCTTTTTTTCATCGTTTTGAGGATTTTTGAGGATTTTGAGGATTTTCGAAAAATGTCGAAATTTCGAAAAAACGGCAAGGCTATAAGCCTTACGGTTTTTCATGATTTTGACGATTTTCAAAAAATGACGAAACCTGGCAAAAACGCAAGGCTATAGCCTACGGTCTTGCACAGCATGCTTTTTTTCATCGTTTTGAGGATTTTTGAGGATTTTGAGGATTTTCGAAAAATGTCGAAATTTTGAAAAAAACAGGCAAGGTTATAGCCTTACGGTTTTTCGTGATTTTGACGATTTTCAAAAAATGACGAAACCTGGCAAAAACGCAAGGCTATAGCCTACGGTCTTGCACAGCATGCTTTTTTTCATCGTTTTGAGGATTTTTGAGGATTTTGAGGATTTTCGAAAAATGTCGAAATTTCGAAAAAACGGCAAGGCTATAGCCTTATGGTTTTTCATGATTTTGACGATTTTCAAAAAATGACGAAACCTGGCAAAAACGCAAGGCTATAGCCTACGGTCTTGCACAGCATGCTTTTTTTCATCGTTTTGAGGATTTTTGAGGATTTTGAGGATTTTCGAAAAATGTCAAAATTTTGAAAAAAACGGCAAGGCTATAGCCTTACGGTTTTTCATGATTTTGACGATTTTCAAAAAATGACGAAACCTGGCAAAAACGCAAGGCTATAGCCTACGGTCTTGCACAGCATGCTTTTTTTCATCGTTTTGAGGATTTTTGAGGATTTTGAGGATTTTCGAAAAATGTCGAAATTTCGAAAAAAAACGGAAAGGCTATAGCCTTACGGATTTTTCATGATTTTGACGATTTTCAAAAAATGACGAAACCTGGCAAAAACGCAAGGCTATAGCCTACGGTCTTGCACAGCATGCTTTTTTTTCATCGTTTTGAGGATTTTTGAGGATTTTGAGGATTTTCGAAAAATGTCGAAATTTCGAAAAAACGGCAAGGCTATAGCCTTACGGTTTTTCATGATTTTGACGATTTTCAAAAAATGACGAAACCTGGCAAAAACGCAAGGCTATAGCCTACGATCTTGCACAGCATGCTTTTTTTCATCGTTTTGAGGATTTTTGAGGATTTTGAGGATTTTCGAAAAATGTCGAAATTTTGAAAAAACGGCAAGGCTATAGCCTTACGGTTTTTCATGATTTTGACGGTTTTCAAAAAATGACGAAACCTGGCAAAACGCAAGGCTATAGCCTACGGTCTTGCACAGCATGCTTTTTTTCATCGTTTTGAGGATTTTTGAGGATTTTGAGGATTTTCGAAAAATGTCGAAATTTTGAAAAAACGGCAAGGCTATAGCCTTACGGTTTTTCGTGATTTTGACGATTTTCAAAAAATGACGAAACCTGGCAAAAACGCAAGGCTATAGCCTACGGTCTTGCACAGCATGCTTTTTTCATCGTTTTGAGGATTTTTGAGGATTTTGAGGATTTTCGAAAAATGTCGAAATTTCTAAAAAAAACGGCAAGGCTATAGCCTTACGGTTTTTCATGATTTTGACGATTTTCAAAAAATGACGAAACCTGGCAAAACGCAAGGCTATAGCCTACGGTCTTGCACAGCATGCTTTTTTTCATTGTTTTGAGGATTTTTGAGGATTTTGAGGATTTTCGAAAAATGTCGAAATTTCGAAAAAACGGCAAGGCTATAGCCTTACGGTTTTTCATGATTTTGACGATTTTCAAAAAATGACGAAACCTGGCAAAAACGCAAGGCTATAGCCTACGGTCTTGCACAGCATGCTTTTTTTCATCGTTTTGAGGATTTTTGAGGATTTTGAGGATTTTCGAAAAATGTCGAAATTTCTGAAAAAACGGCAAGGCTATAGCCTTACGGTTTTTTCATGATTTTGACGATTTCAAAAAAATGACGAAACCTGGCAAAAACGCAAGGCTATAGCCTACGGTCTTGCACAGCATGCTTTTTTTCTTCGTTTTGAGGATTTTTGAGGATTTTGAGGATTTTCGAAAAATGTCGAAATTTCGAAAAAACGGCAAGGCTATAGCCTTACGGTTTTTTCATGATTTTGACGATTTTCAAAAAATGACGAAACCTGGCAAAAACGCAAGGCTGTAGCCTACGGTCTTGCACAGCATGCTTTTTTTTCATCGTTTTGAGGATTTTTGAGGATTTTGAGGATTTTCGAAAAATGTCGAAATTTCGAAAAAAACGGCAAGGCTATAGCCTTACGTTTTTCATGATTTTGACGATTTTCCAAAAATGACGAAAACTGGCAAAAACGCAAGGCTATAGCCTACGGTCTTGCACAGCATGGTTTTTTTCATCGTTTTGAGGATTTTTGAGGATTTTGAGGATTTTCGAAAAATGTCGAAATTTCGAAAAAAACGGCAAGGCTATAGCCTTACGGTTTTTCATGATTTTGACGATTTTCAAAAAATGACGAAACCTGGCAAAAACGCAAGGCTATAGCCTACGGTCTTGCACAGCATGCTTTTTTTCATTGTTTTGAGGATTTTTGAGGATTTTTTAGGATTTTCGAAAAATGTCGAAATTTTGAAAAAACGGCAAGGCTATAGCCTTACGGTTTTTCGTGATTGTTGACGATTTTAAAAAATGACGAAACCTGCAAAAAACGCAAGGCTATAGCCTACGGTCTTGCACAGCATGCTTTTTTTTCATCGTTTTGAGGATTTTTGAGGATTTTCGAAAAATGTCGAAATTTCGAAAAAAACGGCAAGGCTATAGCCTTACGGTTTTTCATGATTTTGACGATTTTCAAAAAATGACGAAACCTGGCAAAAACGCAAGGCTATAGCCTACGGTATTGCACAGCATGCTTTTTTCATTGTTTGGGGATTTTTGAGGATTTGAGGAGTTTCGAAAAATGTCGAAATTTCGAAAAAATAAAAAGGCAAGTCTTAGCCTTACGGTTTTTCATGATTTTGACGTTTTTCAAAAAATGACGAAACCTGGCAAAAACGCAAGGCTATAGCCTACGGTCTTGCACAGCATGCTTTTTTTTTTATTGTTTGAGGATTTTTGAGGATTTTCGAAAAATGTCGAAATTTCGAAAAAACGGCAAGGCTATAGCCTTACGGTTTTTCATGATTTTGACGATTTTCAAAAAATGACGAAACCTGGCAAAAACGCAAGGCTATAGCCTACGGTCTTGCACAGCATGCTTTTTTTCATCGTTTTGAGGATTTTTGAGGATTTCGAGGATTTTCGAAAAATGTCGAAATTTCGAAAAAACGGCAAGGCTATAGCCTTACGGTTTTTCATGATTTTGACGATTTTCAAAAAATGACGAAACCTGGCAAAAACGCAAGGCTATAGCCTACGGTCTTGCACAGCATGCTTTTTTTCATCGTTTTGAGGATTTTTGAGGATTTTGAGGATTTTCGAAAAATGTCGAAATTTCTAAAAAACGGCAAGGCTATAGCCTTACGGTTTTTCATGATTTTGACGATTTTCAAAAAATGACGAAACCTGGCAAAAACGCAAGGCTATAGCCTACGGTCTTGCACAGCATGCTTTTTTTCATCGTTTTGAGGATTTTTGAGGATTTTGAGGATTTTCGAAAAATGTCAAAATTTTGAAAAAACGGCAAGGCTATAGCCTTACGGTTTTTCATGATTTTGACGATTTTCAAAAAATGACGAAACCTGGCAAAAACGCAAGGCTATAGCCTACGGTCTTGCACAGCATGCTTTTTTTTCATCGTTTTGAGGATTTTTGAGGATTTTGAGGATTTTCGAAAAATGTCGAAATTTCGAAAAAACGGCAAGGCTATAGCCTTACGGTTTTTCATGATTTTGACGATTTTCAAAAAATGACGAAACCTGGCAAAAACGCAAGGCTATAGCCTACGGTCTTGCACAGCATGCTTTTTTTCATCGTTTTGAGGATTTTTGAGGATTTTGAGGATTTTCGAAAAATGTCGAAATTTCGAAAAAAACGGCAAGGCTATAGCCTTACGGTTTTTCATGATTTTGACGATTTTCAAAAAATGACGAAACCTGGCAAAAACGCAAGGCTATAGCCTACGGTCTTGCACAGCATGCTTTTTTCATCGTTTTGAGGATTTTTGAGGATTTTTTAGGATTTTCGAAAAATGTCGAAATTTCGAAAAAACGGCAAGGCTATAGCCTTACGGTTTTTTCGTGATTTTGACGATTTTCAAAAAATGACGAAACCTGGCAAAAACGCAAGGCTATAGCCTACGGTCTTGCACAGCATGCTTTTTTTCATCGTTTTGAGGATTTTTGAGGATTTTCGAAAAATGTCGAAATTTCGAAAAAAACGGCAAGGCTATAGCCTTACGGTTTTTCATGATTTTGACGATTTTCAAAAAATGACGAAACCTGGCAAAAACGCAAGGCTATAGCCTACGGTATTGCACAGCATGCTTTTTTTCATCGTTTTGAGGATTTTTGAGGATTTTGAGGATTTTCGAAAAATGTCGAAATTTCGAAAAAAACGGCAAGGCTATAGCCTTACGGTTTTTCATGATTTTGGCGATTTTCAAAAAATGACGAAACCTGGCAAAAACGCAAGGCTATAGCCTACGGTCTTGCACAGCATGCTTTTTTTTCATCGTTTTGAGGATTTTTGAGGATTTTCGAAAAATGTCGAAATTTCGAAAAAACGGCAAGGCTATAGCCTTATGGTTTTTCATGATTTTGACGATTTTCAAAAAATGACGAAACCTGGCAAAATCGCAAGGCTATAGCCTACGGTCTTGCACAGCATGCTTTTTTTCATCGTTTTGAGGATTTTTGAGGATTTCGAGGATTTTCGAAAAATGTCGAAATTTCGAAAAAACGGCAAGGCTATAGCCTTATGGTTTTTCATGATTTTGACGATTTTCAAAAAATGACGAAACCTGGCAAAAACGCAAGGCTATAGCCTACGGTCTTGCACAGCATGCTTTTTTTCATCGTTTTGAGGATTTTTGAGGATTTTGAGGTTTTTTGAAAAATGTCGAAATTTCGAAAAAACGGCAAGGCTATAGCCTTACGGTTTTCATGATTTTGACGATTTTCAAAAAATGACGAAACCTGGCAAAAACGCAAGGCTATAGCCTACGGTCTTGCACAGCATGCTTTTTTTCATCGTCTTGAGGATTTTTGAGGATTTTGAGGATTTTCGAAAAATGTCGAAATTTAAAAAAAACGGCAAGGCTATAGCCTTACGGTTTTTCATGATTTTGACGATTTTCAAAAAATGACGAAACCTGGCAAAAACGCAAGGCTATAGCCTATTTGTAGCATGGGGTAGACAATTTAATAGCCCTGCTATACTTTTTCGAGAATTTCAAAGAAAAAGTCGAAATTGAAGAAAAACGTCAGGCAAAAACAACAGATGCATGATCTTGGACAACATACTGTACTGTCCTGTTTTTCATTGTTTTTGAGGACTTTCAAAAAAAATCTCAGAATCGAGGAAAAATGGTGTATGCAGTTTTTCATCGTTTGGGTATTTTCAAAAAACTATATTACTATAGACTATATTACATGGACTTGGGGAGAGAATTGATGAGCTCAGTAAGAATCTACAATGTATATAGTCATGTAAATAAAGAAGATGCAGTAAATGCAAGTCCGCCTGCCTAAGTATGTCCTATTCACCATTTGAGCCACGGACCACCATTTGATAACATTTTCATCCCACAGACCTCAAAACTAAAGATTTTCTTTTGTTTTTATATCCACAATTCTATGCTTACTGCTGGCCTGCTTGTTGTGCCGAAAGGAAGTTAAACTAAAAAAGTGAAGTTGCTTATTTGCATATAGATTGTGCATGAACTTGCGTGGCCTATCATAGTGTTGTGCAGTCTGGTGTGGGATTTTATTCCTGATTAACAGGAATTATTTCCAGAGGAGATATCCCGGATATGTTCTCTGGAAATAATTCCTGTTTCGACGCACTTGCACTTCTGTAGCATCAAAAAGCAGATTGTCTGTGGTGGTGGTAAACTTGTAAGATACAAAGTCAATTGTGTTCAAGATTCAAGAACTTTATTGCCATGTCAACAGATGTTGATAGGAATTTGTCTCGGTTCATGCTCAACATACATACAGGAGACAACAAGAAGACAGTACAGTGCAAAGACCAGCGCAGCAAAGAAATTACACGATTTTTAAAGTGCTATATGCATTGCATGTTGTTACATACATGCATCATTACAACTGTAAACTAACGAGACAAGTTTAAGTGTCTAATAGCTACAGGGTAAGTGCCATCTCTGAAGCGAGATGTAGAGCAATTAATACTTCGTATCTCCTGCCTGATGGGAGGAGATTGAGTTGGTGTATGTGCATACATCCTATGATTTTAGATGCACGTCGTACTACTCTTTCCGGCTTGGTCTTGTCCTGAGAGGTTGTGTGACAAAACCAGATAAGCATGGAGAAGGGGAGAGTTGCAAAGAGAAGGAAAAAAAAAAAAAAAAAACATACATGACGTCTGCAGCAGCAGCAGCACTGGGCTGCAGTTGCCCATCTGCGTGTTTCCCTGTCAGTTGCATGCAATGAGAGGAACCAATCCTCCACCCAAACTGATCTACACATGATTATCAACGCCAATTGACAGCTTTTAGGTCATTTGGCTGTAGCGGGCCAAATGAGCTAGAAGCTGTCAAAGTGTGGTTGCTCTATGGACACTATGGAAGTTCATACACATTTTGGGGCTTCAAAATGAAAATATTTAAAAGGGTGGCACTGGGGATGAATGTGACATTATGAAATGCAACCGGTGCGTTAAATCATTTACAGAAACTAAAGCCAGGAAGATTGAGAAAATGAGAAAGTGGGAAGGACTCTCTCTGCCTGTGTTAGTCTGTCGTCTGCCTCAGTCATCCGTCTCTCTGTCTTTGTATCTGTATTTCTGACTGTAATCACAGCCAACTGTATTCATGGAGGACAATTCAGAAATGGGATAACAGGTCAGCTTAATTTCTACTATGACCACCTGTGTTTATTTGGCGTTTGAAACACTTCATTTTTTTCCATGAGTTTTTCAATTCACCGGTTCTTTAATAACCAACTGTAATATAACTAGGGAGTACACTGGCTATCATTGAAAGAAACACATGAGCTGAAGATGAAATTAGACTATGTAAATCCAACACATTGAGCAGGGCACTGCAGGGAATCGAACCCCGTTCCAGTAAACCAGAAGTCCACACCAATGCCATATGCTTTGTTGTAATTTACAGATCCAAAACGTAAGTACAGACTACAATTTTCAGTCTGTATATTGAAATACTTATTCTTGCCAGCCTCCCAAGGCAATCCGTGGGAGGTCCTTAATAGTCATTAACAGACCATGAATGATAGCCATGTTATACAGAACCAGAACCCACTGTACAAATACCTTAAAGACTCCTCAGACATAAACCAAGACTATAGTATTTTTTTTCCATGTTCATAAAGTGCTGCAAAGTGCAAAAAGTGAAAAATGCAGTAGAAAACATTTGGGTCATAGGCCCATCGCCAATGCCTTGTGATGAAGTTTTAGCTGCCAAGTGACAGCATATAGAAATTTACACATTAAGAGACGCATCAACCAACATCACATACCTAACCCTAACCTAACCCTGTGTTCATTATGTGATGTTGGACGACATGAATCTTTACTCACAAATGTGAGATGATACGACATAAACACACTTCACATACCGGGCCTGTGTTCATATGTGAAGTGGGATTACGCAGTAGAAACTTTACTCACAAATTAGATTTGATGATATAGCACTGACAATGGTCTTATGACCTAGATGTTTACTGCTGCACTTTTCACTTCAAGCACTTTAGAGTTCTCCATGAACGCAAACAAAATACATACATTTCCTTGGTATCTGTCCAAGCAGTTTGCATGGAGAGAGCATTTTCCCCAAAAGCCAATTGTCCAAAATTTCCTTTTAGATAAAGCCAATTAACAAGCATAATGATGCAACACAAAAACGTGTGCTCCATTATTTGTCGGCAACACTGCAATCAGTAGACATGATACAGTGTGAATGGAAATAAACATACAAAAATAGTCAAAATTGCCATGAACGACGCAGCTACATCACTACCTATAGTTATCTTAAAGGGGAATCCCACCCATTTCCAACATTATACATCATTAATATATAATGTTAGTGAAGAGCTAGAATGATAGGCAAGAGGAGAAGAATTTAAAGTGAATAAATAAAATTCGATCAAAAGAGTCTGAGACAAAAACAAATAACTTTATTAAAGCAAAGAATGGAGAGAAAAGATGAGAGAAACTCCCCTTTAACGGCGTTAAAACTTCGCCCTAATTAAACTGATGTCAACCGATGTGAACTACAATCCGTCTGCAATTAATTAAAAATACAGTAATTACATAAATGCACATTAGACACCGGGCCTGAGTTCATGTCTAATGTGAACTCACGTAATCGTGACGTTCTACAGATAAACGGCACAGCGCAAAAAATAAAAAACGCAACCCGATTCACGCAAACATTAGAAGTAGAGTTGATAGGCAAGAAGATAGAAAAATGCGAATAAATGAAATGCGATCAAGAGAGTCTGAGACAAAACAAAATCAAATAACTTTATTTAAAGCAAAGAATAAAGAGGAGAAAAGATGAATGCGGAGTAGAAACCTTGTAAGTCCTGAACAGTTACTTTTCTGGGCAATATGTATATATAATAAAATGGATGATCGCTTGTAAATCAACCATTTGGTACTTCAGTCTGTGACACTGTAGGATGGACAAGTAACAGAATGAATTTATAAAAAGGTTGAACTATCGATATACAAGGTTTCTACCCGACAGCTAAATGATAATAAACTACTTCACTCACCTTCACTAACCAAGGAAGCAAATGACACAGCAGCCATCATTTCCTTCCTCTGTTAGTTAAGCAGGACTACATGCTACCATAATGATACCAGACAGAAATCACCTAACCTCCACATCACATCTGTACACACAAGACTAGTGAAGAACTAGGGCAGAAGGATAGGCAAGTAGGAGGACATAAAAAAAAAAGAAAAAAAAAAGCGAAATGCGATCAATGAGTCGGAGACAAAAACAAATAACTTTATTAAAAGCCAAGAAAGGAAACACTAGTACCTCACAGGGTAAACACAGTTCTGTACTGTGTTTATACTGTGAGATTCTAGTGTTTCACTAGAACAGAATGTAGAAATGTGATGTGGACATGACTAAGTTTTACTCGGAAATTATATTAAACTAATAAAATCCCATGGCTCCAGAAACATCCAGTAACGGCATGTGATGCCGACTGGCATTACACACAAGTGATGTGCAACGTTGCATGTTACAAATGACCGCCTATGGTTTGGTAGCATGTAGTCTCACTTATACCAGCCAAGAATCAAAAGGTTCATTACTAACCTTCAGTGTTGACGACAACCAGCGGAGACGGACAGCACCCGGTGGAGAGACGGCGATACGGCCAGCCAGCGGAGACAACGACGGCGCGGCCACCCGCCGGAGACGGACAGCACCCAGCGGAGAGACGGACAGCACCCAGAGTCTGAAACTTCAACATGTCTTCCTGTCAGCTTCATCTTCTGTAATGATAGCGGGGAAACAAAGAAAGACAAATTTAGTTGTCGGCCTACAGAACAACATTTTGGAAGGCATTTAGTCACGGACAGGGCTGTGTCACCATTTTTGTTTTACTTTCACACAAACTGATTAAACCCATTAAAGGGCCACTTCACCCCTTTTGCAAACAGAGCTCATATACACACACCACTGTCATGCTGCCTCCTTCCCTTCCCACAAAGTTGAAGTACACTAAAGCATTATGGGCGTTGCACTGAGGGAATTCAGTAATCCAGTCAAAGATCATTTTAACCGCCATTTCACCAAATGGACCAGTAATTTGTACACCAAGTTACAGACTTGTTTGATTTTTATATTCATGTTACACACCTTGAAAAGCAAGGCATTCTTAGACTTAAATTAAATGAAGTAGCCAAGTAATGAAATAAATTCAGTAGCTGAAGTAATGAAGTATCTACATGCACCCATGTTTAGTGATGGTCCTGTAAACCCACTGCTCCTCATAGATAGAGAGCTGTCTTACTGAGACAATATGAAGACCAGGACCAGTTAGACCAGTGTGGATTATCCACCCATATGCTAAAATCTATGGACCGTATTTACATAGCGGCCATCTTAAGTGCAAAGTGCTAACTCAGTGGTTTTCAACCAGTGGTGCAGGGACCACCAGTGGACCTTGAGGATTCCAGGTGGTTCCCAGCTAAATGATGGACAGTTGGTGACTAAATGGGCCCATATAGATCTTTAACTCTTTAGAGTGTAAAATTAAACCAAACAGACCCGTGAGGGTCCATTTGGTTTCATTTTACACTCTCAAGAGTTAAGTTACATTTAAATTGCAGAGTTACTTCATTTTAAAAGAATCTACCCAATTAGAAAAGTGTGGAATTGGAAACAAAACTTGAAAATCCTTAGTTTTGGGTCCACGAGACTAAACTCAACATCTTTAGCAAATCAATAGCGGTCTGTGGCTAAAATGCAGAACAGAATAGTGGGCCCTGGTATTAAAATGGTTGAAAACCACGGTGGCAACTAGTTGCAACTTTCCCCACACATCCAATTGTATTAAAAAATAAAGTCAAACACCAAGCTCATATAGGCCCATCTATCTATGATGAGCTTGAGAGTCTTTCATTTTTCAATACCTAAAGCTAACGCTTTCAACAGCTAAAGCTAGCAAATGCTCAACACCAACAGGATATACAGGATGTGCCATTTGAAAACGAGCAGATCTACATCTACATATACATGCTCACAATGTGTCACATCACAATGCATTGTCTAATGGCAGTCTAAAAGCTACCTTAGTAGGTACATTTTGTAGTCAGCTACAGTAGTAGTTTAAAGCTTACAAATAACTGGAGCAGAGTATAAAAGCACAATACTGCTCACAATATTTTAGATAATGTAATATAGGCTAGGTCCACCTATTATTGTTTGCTAGAACAATTTAGTTTAGTTTGAGTTTGTTTGCTTGTTTAAAAGGACAATTCCACATATTATTGCTTATTTTCTGTTACAATAAACAATCAATGGTCCTAACAACTCAAAAGTTTAAACAATACCATTGTTAACTGTAGATAAAACCGTGTGTTTTACAAACAAACATTTGTCCTTACCTCTCAGCACATGGACTCCAACACGTCTCTCCATCGGCAGCTCTTTCATTTTTAAACGCGAAGCCCCGCCCACTGTAGCCTATCCGCTCTGCAGAGCCTTGGAAATACAGAGTTACGCCAACTCCGTTCACTTCATGGCGCCAGTCCAATGGCGGCTCCTCTACATAGACTTCTATTGGATAGTGACAACAAATAGTGACAGCCGGAAGTTACTGAATGCATTGGAGCCTATGGGCTCGCGCGAGTACTAGAACCACGTGACCAGAAGATTTTCTGTCCCCTCAATGTCGCAACTCTGTCTATTTCTAAGGCTCTGCCGCTCTGTTCAACTACGTCACATGAAAGTCCGTCTGTGATTGGTCCATCAGCGGCAGAGCCTTGGAGTATAGACAGAGTTACTACATCCCCCGGCCTTCACTCCCATGGAAAGATGATTGAATGACCTAAAATACCTTTATTTTAGATCGTTTTTGTCGCAATAGTAAAAACATTACAGAGACTTTAGTTGTTACTGTAAAATACTTTTAAACAGTTGACATGATGCACACCTGATCTTATTTGCGCCTCCCTTGATAAAAAAAAACAAAAACAAACAAACAAAAAAAAACAACCAAACAAACAAACAAATAAAAAACAATACATTTCCAACTCCAGTTCGTCTCTATTCAGGCTGCATGAACAGCAGCTCCGTTTCTGACCCCTCAATGTCGCTACTCTGACAGCCTCTGATCCGCAGCAACTGCACCAATAATCTCCAGACACATGCGGTGTCTGATAGTGCACACCAGGTGGCAGCAAAACGTCGGTTTTTCAGTCTTGACGCTCATGCGTCTACTACTGTAGTGGTTTTCAACCTTTTTCATACAAGGGCCCACTATTTATTAAATATTCGAGCCACGGACCACCATTTGATGACCTTTTAGCCCCACATACCCCAAAAATAAAGCTTTATTTTGTTTTTGTCCACAATTCCGTAGACTTTGGCTAATTCAGATGATGAATATTTTAACTCTAGAGATTGTAAAGATGAAACCAAATGGACCCGCAAGGGTGCATTTGTTTGGTAAAGGGATTCAGATTTTTGGAACTCAAGTTGTATATGAAATACTGCCCATTAATATAACATGTTATATAAAACATATACTGTATATAACAATATACAGTAACATTGTAGGCTATGTTGTAAAATGTGTTGTAAATCCTGATTAAATTGTAACCTTTTCACCATTGTAAGTCGCTCTGGATCAAGAGCATCTGCTAAATGCCTAAATTGTAATTAATATAGGCCTAGTGGTGTCATTGTGTCAAATGTATTAATTGGTGTCCACAGCCCCATGGTGGGAGTTCTGCTCTGGTTTTGGTGAACATTAAGGAGTTCTGGTCATTTTTTGAGGTCACTAGGGCCACACAGTAAAAGTAAATTAATCCACAAAACAAATATTTTGTATTTTTCGAAATTCGTGAGTGTACTTACAAATGCTAAGCTCAGTAAGGCAGAAGGCTTCACTGTCAAAGTGGGGGACAACATTATCACCATGGAAAGAAAATTACCTGCCTGGGTTCCATCCTGGAGGCAAATCTTTCCGGTGATAAAATGGCCACCAACGTAATCAAAAAGGTCAACCAAAGAACTAGATTCCTATTCAGGATCTCCTCACTGGTCAACAAAGACACTCTGAAGACCATAACTGGAGCCCTGGTACAAGGTTTCTTTGACTATGCCTGCACCTCTTGGTACCACAGCACCTCAAAAACCTTAAAAACAAGGCTACCGCTACAGACCTCCCAAAACAAACTTGTCAGACTGTTACTTGGCCTCACACCCCAAACCCACCTCACCCCTGCCCACTTCGACAGTTTGGGTTGGCTTAGGGTTGACGACAGAGTACAACATCTCGCAATGGGTTTGGTCCACAAGATACGATACTCTACCAAAATACCCTTGTACCTATCCAAATACTTCCTTAATGTCAATGAGGTCCACTCCCACAACACCAGAGGGAGTGCTACTAACCATGTCCAACCCAGATTTGGCACAAACAAGGGTCTTAATTCCTTCCACTCATATGCCACCAAAATGTGGAATGCCCTACCAACAGTCATAAAGGCATGTGAATCCCTTGACTCCTTCAAAACCGCTCTCAAAGGGCACCTACAGTACAGATGGCTGCAATTCGAAACTGGCCTCTGTCTGTACCCACCCCGCCTCTCCTCATTGTACATTTCTCTTTTCCCTTTTTTACCTCCACTATGATTTTGCCTCCATGATTTGCTGCTTCTGATTTTACTGAAGTAGTTGTTTTGTATGTACAGTATTTGAATGCCTCAATGAAATGAACAAGTTGGCCACTATTGTAAACAAGTGTATGCTTAACTAGTGTGTCCAATCAGCTTTTTCAGATTTGATGCAGTTGTACTTGAATTGTACTGTAATTCTCCAAGCTGTTATCAGTTTTGTAGCTCTGTAGCAGTTTTGTAGCAGTGTGTACTTGACTTGTACTGTAACTCTCATCTCTGTTAATAAAAAAAACATTCTTTCATTCATTCATTCATACAATTATGACACAGTTTTTACCTGCTATAGTTAAGATTGTGTAAGTGTACAAAGTTCCTGCTGCTTCCTCCAAGTTCTCCAAAAAGATCATCAACTGATTTATTGTGAAAGGCAGTGAGCTCTTACTTTGAAAGCCAGGCTGAAAGGTGTCTCCAGGTTGAGGTTTATTTAAAGTCCTCAGAGGACCAACAGGTTGCAGCATCATAGACAATCTACATCAGACAACACAATAAACACTAATAAATGGTCCATGAATCAAATGCTGAATAAATGGTGGTCCCTGGAGTCAAAAAGGGTTGAAAACCCCTGTTCTATGGTAGACAGGGTTGCCCCATACCAGCCAAAAAGAAGAAAAGCGTGCAGGTTCTGTTTGTAGAAGGTTTTATTCATCGTATATACAAGCTTGTTTTCGTCACCGAAGCGGAGACTGTCTGAGTCATGGAACACAACAGGAGTAGAACGACATCTACAGTATAAGGTGCAGAACAGACATTGCATTGGTCCCAAGTCCCTCTGCCCCCCCCCCCCCCCCCCAACCCCCCCACTCCCACCCCCAGGACACTATGCTTGTCCCTTCCAGCAAAAGCTATGTACAAGGAGTTCACATTAATAAGACATTATGACCGGGTTGCTACTGTACATTGTCACTGTCGGGTGGGAGAACCTCTTATCTCCGCGCTATATGCAACGTTTTTCATCAATGAATGCCCTGTTTGATCGGTGTCCTTAGAAAAAGCAGCGAAAGCGACATATTCCTCTGATATTTGTCTATCCACTACTGTGACCCGCGTCACCAGACATGAATCCCTGGGGGAAATAATTTTAAGGTGGTGAGGGTTTCAGGGCTGGATCGAGGCAACTAACTCCCGAGTTGTAGATGCTGCGTGCATGGGTCCATTTGGAACACCCACTAAAGGAACGGTCAGAGAACCACCACACGATTTCACATATCATCGTCGTACTACAGATATTCTACAAACAGTCGATCTACAAGCTCACACTGCATCCTATATAACGTGTGAGCGCATAGATCTGATAGTCTCTCTTACTTTTGAACCATCGACAAAAAGTAAAAATCTAGAAATGTCTGACATGCCCAACATAGGGATTACGGGTACGTCACTTCCTCAAACGGGTATGGAATAGTTACTATTTGGCAGTGGCGTTTCTAAGCAATTTGGAGCCCTTGGCAAGATTTTCCCTGGAGCCCCCTCTTACCAAATGGACCCTTACGGGTCCATTTGGTAAGGGGTGGCACCAGGGAAAATCTCCTGTAAAATGGCGCCCCCCAAGGGATAAAATGAGGAACTATTTTTAAACTAAAGAACATATTATATGTGTTTTAAATGTTCAATTCTTGTTATAGAGGATAAGTATAATGTATCTATCCATATGAGGCTTATTAGCCTGGGATCCCGTTACAGCCTTTTAAAGCATGTCCACCCCCCGCCTCATGACGCCCTAGGCAACTGCCTAGTCTGCCTAATGGCAAAAAAACGCCCCTGCTAATTGGACAGACAGTTTCCCACCAGACAGTGAGGCTACCTGGTACAGCCCCCAGAGTGACGTCACAACCAGGGCAGACAATATAAATCTCCATGCTAAAACATGCACATAACAGGCTTGCCAAGGGGCTCCAACTGACAGCATATGGAACAGAAGATATGTACACTGGTGGATCAAACAAAAACAACACTTTGGGGCCCCCCTGGAAACACTTCAGTCCGGTCAGATTTTAAAGGGATTGTGACATTAAAAAAAATCTTAATTTTTTTCAGTTTTCTGAGCTCAATTGCACCTGCAAAAAAGGTGATCTGATTCCTGCCTTTGTGCAAGGCTAATCTATGAAGGCTAGGAAGGAAAGTAGGCGGACTGGGTCTCCTACGGTGGCGTCCACATTGATCCATGGAAGGAAACGGACATGCGCAGTACAGATCAAGACGTCTGCTGCTGGGAGCTTTCACGCCATCTGCTGGGCGACTTGTGCCATAGCATGGTTTGCCAGCAGCAGACGTCTTGATCTGTACTGCACATGTCCGTTTCCTTCCATGGATCAATGTGGACGCCACCGTAGGAGACTCCGCCTACTTTCCTTCCTAGCCTTCATAGATTAGCCTTGCCTTTGTGATGTCAAGAGTCAGCAAATCCCAAATATGTCAATGGGATTTGCCAGCGGATGACACCGTTTTATTGCGGCTCAAAATGCTTCCAACCCTCAGAGAACAGTCCAGGCCACAGAAAAAAAAAATGCAATGAATGTTCAAAGTTCAGGTTTTTTTGGGGTGTAATTGTGGTCATGAAACCTAAAAAAAAGAAAGAAAAAAAAAGAAAAGAAAAGAAAAATGAAAATTAATGCCATGAAACCTTTTTACAAAACATGATCTGCAAGCGTTCTGAACGAAGCCTTAACACATAATAAGTGACAGGACCAAAAACAGCAGGCGTTCAAAACGTGAAGCAACGTGTCGAGAGAAATTAGCCCTTAGAGTCCATACCCTGCCCCACAAAGCACCAGCACACACACACTATAGAAGAAACTTAGAGAATGTGCCTTCATGAAGTGAGATGAGTCCTAACACTACTGGCATCATGAACCTAGACAAAGCACCTTGGTAGAGTTCATTAATATGGCAAATATTGGCAGTGAAGTTGTGTACGGTATTATTACCACCCAAATAATAATATAATATAATAAAAACAATAATATAATAATAATAAAATATTAAACAAGACAGTCGCTGTGTCTGTGTGTGTGTATGTGTGTGTGTACATGATGGGACATCGTTGCGGGAGGGGGATATCCCCATCGGCCATACAGAATGACCATAACAGAAGAGGGATATAGTTACCACTACCCCTCACCCCCGCAGAGAATCCCACCATTCATGTACAGTAAGTCACAGTGTCTGATTGAGTGGAACACAGCAAAGTGGAGTTTACAGCAATGACGGTTTTAAGAATGTGCCTCAAAGACATGTGGGATATTTGTGAAGTTTTCATCGTTTATAGCTGACCGCTGATTTTGTATGCAAAAAAAATGATTGGGAAAATGTCTTCTGTGCTGCTGTTTGTTTGACCGGTTTAGTTCAAACATCTTACACTAGATGGCACCCTCGTTTTCACTTCTGCCGCAGCCGCCATTGCATTTCATTCATTTCATTTCGTCATTGGTTTAAAGGGGAATTCCAACCATTCTCATTTTTTTTCTGAGAGCGTACAAATGCAACCAAATGAACCCTAACGGATTCATTTGGTTACATTTGTACGCTCTCAGAAAAAAGAAGCGTCTAAAGAAATCCATTAACATGAAAATACATCTTGGTGATGTCATCAAGATGTTTCACCATGTTAGTGGTTTTCTTCAGACCTCCATTTCTTGGGACACAGAATTGGGGAACTTTTTTATCATGTCCACCCAACACCTCTAGGGTATACTAATGACATATTAGAATGTTGAAAATGGGTGGAATTCCCCTTTAAGCATGTGCCTCAAAGACATTTGGGATATTTGTGAAGTTTTCATTGTTATAGCTGATCGCTGTACCATCTGGTACAGCCAATGCTTTTGGAGATACCAACCGATTGTAAAACTTCAAGATGGGTCCAGGGGGAGGCGTGGAATGTGAGCGGCGTTGTATGGGCCCAACGCGTGCTGTGGGATGATGGCCCACACCGCAGGCTGACATGAATGGTGGAAATTATTTTTTTATATTATAAATGATATTTACAACCCATTTGTTTACCCAGTGTCAATTATCTAATGTAATCCTTGGCGCTACACCTCCTCTGCCAACCTGGGGAGGCAACGGACTGACGTCATGCTTCCTTCAATGCATGAGGAGTCCAAGCTGATCACTCGGGGATGGGGGGTTATGTGCTGATTATGTGTGACGCATGACGTCCTAGGTATAAAATGGGGATTTCCTTTTCCAGAGCACAAAAAAAAAACGTTAAATATATCCACATAAATAAACCAAACAAAGAAAAGAAAAGAGAAAGCAGACTTTTGTTTTTTCTTCTTTAAACATTTACAAATAAATACTTTAAAAAAACTTAAAAAAAAAAAAAAGAAAGAAAGAAAATGCGTGACTCAGTCTGAACAGATTTGGAGAAAACCAAAAAAACTAAGAAACACAAGCTAAAAACAGCATAATAGGAAAGAACAGCGGACAGCACTAGTCACACAACATAGTACACCAAGCATGCTCCATAGGATTATAACATAGTAGGATAAACCTCTGGTTCTCAACACTGGTTCCGGGACCACACACAGGGTCTTATGCAGGGGTTCCCAACCACCCGTACGCGGACTTGTTCTCCACATGCACGACATGCACCAACATGAGAAGAAACTCAACGAGGTGGCATTTGCCCGGGCCATGGAACTAGAACCTTCCAAGTGGAGAGGAGTTGTCTCGCTCGCAGGAAGACACCAACACCAAAGGATTTGTCAGTGATGTCATGTCACTGTGGTTTTTTACAAAGCTTTGAGTCCACGCCAGTTCGGGGACAGCAGTGGCTCAGGGGTAGAGTCACCGCATGCTAACCGCAAGGTTGTCGCTTCCATCCTGGGCTCTCCCAGAGTTAGTGTTGAAGTGTCCTTGAGCAATACACTGAACCCCTAAATGCTCCTGGTGTGCTAGTATGTACCTTACATGGTTTCCACTTGGATAAAGGCCATATATAAATGCACCATTTATCATTTACACAACAGTAACCTCACTGTCGAATCCTTGGCTGTGTGTGAATCTTTGGCGTGTGTTCACGATCAGATGCGTCACATATTCGTCTCCATCACGCTAATGAATCACTAAAGCCGATTATTATTTCATGTCAACGTTCAAGCACATACCCCCAGGAAAGTAACGTCTCATCTGTAACTTTGCAAGTTGGGAAACTAATGGATTGTTACGGCTCTGTAAATCTAAGATTATAAAAAAGGAACCCAAAAAATCCACCCCTGGTGGACCCCCCCGGAACCTGCCGTTGAGAACCACTGGGCTAAAACAAAACAAAAATGGCTTCCACTCCTGCGTGTGTGAGTGTGTGTGTGTGGTGGGGGGGGTACAGTTGCCATTGAAACCAGTGACATTCGTTGGTCCGTCCGTGGCAATGTGAACGCTATGCTTGTGTCCTCTCTCTCTCATTCCTCTGTCATTGTAGAAATAGGTCTTAAATAAATATATACACACACCTTTCAAAACAGAGTAAAAAAAAAGTTTAAGACGTGGCACCGCTGGATGGGTTTATGTTCCGGTCTTCATCTCCCATTCCTGCAGGGCAAAGCAGAAGAGATCCAACGATTAATCCATTAGATTGTACTCTCTGACACTAGAGTCTAGTTTCTGGCCCGAGATTGTAGTTTCTAGCACTAGATTCTATTTTTTTTTTTTTTTTTTTTTTTCAGAAAAATCGATATTTCTGTGTCAATGATGCTCAAAATATTTCATGCCAAGACTGCCTAGAATTGTCTGTGTTTGGCAGGCTGCGGAGGACCCCCCCCCCCCCCCCCCCCCCCCCATCTGAAAATATCCCATGGAGGGACCCCCCCAGAAACGAAGATTGGAGTTAATAACGTTTGCTCAGACAGAAAATAATATTCAAAGATTTGCACCATGTTTTAAGGATTTTCCAAAAATAGCAGACCTACAAGCTCGTATCGCGCCACTCGGTGGCGCGATACGAGCTTGTAGATCTGCTATTTTTCAATAGTTAAAGCTAGTTAATGCTTGAAACACCCAAATGTGTTCAGTACAGAAGGGATTTCAGTGTTCTATTGAAAAATATCAGCTCATATTATAAGCTCCACCAGGAGCCACCAGGCGGCGCACTATGAGCTTGCAGATCTGATATTTTTTTAAAAATCGTGAAAATGTGATGCGAATCTTTGAATATATTATTTCAGAAGCAGACATTTTTAACTGAAATCTTTGCTACAGTGTACTGGGGGATGCCTAGAACATGTTTTCAGATGGCGTCCACAGCCAAATAATAGATCATTTTGGGGGTCCTTGGTATGAAATATGTTGAGCATCATTGGCACAGAAATAGATTAAAAAACAAAACAAAACTAGAATCTAGTGTCAGGAACTAGAATCTAGAGTCAAAAAGACAGGTGCAAGGACCAACATAAAGGGAAGGTGTATCTCAGTCAAGGGGGTTAACCTATGGAATAGCCTTGACAACAAACTTAAAATGTGCACATCTATTTTCACATTCAAAAAGATGTACAAAAATAAGATACTGGAAAAATACAAAGAGATACCATGATATAGCATTCTCATTATTATTATTCCTATATTGCCATACTGTATGTATATGCATATATACATACTGTATATATTCTGTATAAAATAAGTATTAATAAATATTTCTGTATAATAAGTTATAACTCAATTGTAATGTAGCACGCTCACATTAATAAATAATCACCTAATATGACCATCAACGATGGCAAATACAAACACCAGAACCCTAGTCTGTGGCCTACAGTATCAGCCCCAGATTATGGTGTCTGAGACATGTTGTCCATGTTTACATGTTCTGTGGTCAATTAACCACATAACATGTATTCATCCTATTCTACAACCATCTACTAATTTTACTGTTTGATGTTCACATTTTTTTGGACCTCCAACGTATGAAATTATCATTTAACATGCTGTAATTTCTTACAGCGTAAGGGGTAGGCATTAATTAATAAGCTTCTGCCTATACCCTTTCGGCACCAGTACGTACTGTACAATTATCTGTATATCAACATACTGTAAATTTTACTCTTTTATTTTTTTTTCTTTCTTCTTTTCTTTCATGCTTCTCATTTGTGTAAAGCTTTTCATTAAGTGCCAAAATAAAAACCTACTACTACTACTAAACTAGAATTAGTGTCAGAAACTAGAATCTAGTGTCAGAAACTAGAATCTAACATCGGAAAATAGAATCTAGCATTAGAAGCCATAATCTAGAATCAGAAACTAGAATCTAGCATCAGAAACTAAAATCTAGCATCGGAAACTAGAATCTCAGGTCAGGAAGTCAGTACAACATTGAATAGATCCCATGTGCATTTGGCTACGTGTCTATATGCTTCTAGCATTGATAGTTTCAGCAGCCCTGTGTCCTACAGTACCTTGGCCTTCCTCAGGACGTGGCCCCTGACAGGCGAGGGTTTCTGTCCCGCGCCGTGCGCTGTGCGCCGCAGCAGCGAGGCGCTGTTGACGGGCAGCGAGCACGGCTCTGCGTCGCTGGTGTCACAGCTGGAGAACGGAGACGGTTCCGTGTTCCGCCGCAGCAGCACCGGAGACTGAAACACACCGGACACAACGCACACGGTTAAATGGTGCATTCACACAGCAATGCATGTATCCAAGAGATACAGTGTGTGTGTGTGTGTGTGTGTGTGTGTGTGTGTGTGTGTGTGTGTGTGTGTGTGTGTGTCAGTTTATTCAAAGGGGCTGACAGCATTACAGTGGTAGCAGCAGTGACCCCAACTGCTATTCTTTCTTATAGTCACTAGGGGGAGTGCTTGTACAGGAAAATAAAGTGTACAAAAGAATGCATCAAGAAGAATGCATGCAAAATCTCTTCTGTGCTGCTGTTTGTTTGACCTGTTGTTTGTTCAACAGCAGGTTCTCCCCAGCTCTTTTCTTTTTCGCTTGTATTAACATTTTACACTTAATGTATTTTAACATACACTGGATGGCACTCTTGTTTTAACTTCTGCCGCAACCGTCATTGCATTATCACACACACACACACACACACACACACACACACACACACACACACACACACACACACACACACACACACACACACACACACACACACACACACACACACACACACGCAATTGCTAAATGATCACCATCATCCCCATCATGGAGCTGAACATGCCCTCTACAGTATGCCCACCTGGGGTACTGAGCTGCCTTGGGCCTTGGGCTCGATGGTGAGGCCCAGGGTAACTCCTCCGCTCAGGGCTTTCTTCAGGCTTTCCTTCACCTCCGTCAGCTCCAGCTCCAGGTTCACCCTCTCCTCCTCCTTCTGCTTGCACTCGTCCTCCACCTTCTTCAGACGCTCCGTCAGCGAGGCCTGAGAACGCTTCCCTGAAGGAGAGAGAGAGAGAGAGAGAGAGAGAGAGAGAGAGACGGTTTTAGCAGAACGTTTACAGTAAACGTCTGTGTGTGCGCGTGTGTGTGAGAGGATGCTTAACTCCTTGGGTGCCACTTTTCCAGCCTGTAGTACCCCCACTTGGTCCATATTATATGCGAAAAGTAATTGCATAATTTCCAGAGCCCATAGGTTTCACTTCCAACAGTGGAATCATAACCAAGGAGCAGCAGCCATTTCACACACACTGGGGACATCGCTAGGACGCTACAAAGCCAAAATGAATCATATATCAGCTTCAATCTGGCCGGTAATGCCGCAATAGGCTCAGATATGGACCTAAATATTGCACGCGTGCACAAATGCGTGTGCACCCCCGCATTTTAGACGTTATTACAAGAGAGCGATCCCAATGCTACTTTGGTTAGCATCGACCGAGATTAAAGTGGATTATTCACTGTTCGCATCTGTAACCAAGCTTGTTTACCTTGTTTACAGCTTTCTTTTATCGGCTTTGGGGTATAAAGAGTTAATCGTTGGTGTTTTGAACTTGTAAATCTGTTGTTACCAGCAGCAGCCTCCAGGGCAGTGCGGAGATCCCTCCGGTCCTTCTTCAGCTGGGTCAGTCGGTTCCGGATCTCCTGTTTCCTCTTCATCAGCTCATCCTCTCTGGTCTGCAGCCGCTTGGCGTCTGCCTCCACACGGTTCTTACCATACTTATACTGATCTGCATCTGGAGAGGAGAGAGAGAGAGAGAGTCTATGAGACTGGACTACTGAGAGTGAGGTCTAGGAGTCTACTGTACCTTCTAGAGCAGGGGTGCCCAACCTTTTTCCGCTTGAGAGCTACTTTCAAAATGACCGGCTCAACAAGATCTACACTTGAGCTTTGACATAGTGGTGATGGTGTTTCTTACTGTTATAGTGTTTAAGAATAATGCACTTATAATGAATAATAGAGGGGGATAATTGGAAGGTTTTCTTGTATGTTGTATATGCTACGACAGTATTTGGGGTTTGAGTTGACAGTTTGTTGTGTTGGGTTTAGTCTCTTGCACCCAAAACTAAGAACATTCCTGTTTTTGTCCACAATTGGGAAAGAAAACAGAAGAAAACAACGTGTCAAAATAACATTTTCTAATTGTGTGGACTCTTAACTCATTGACCGCGATCGGATCTTCTTTGTTTTCTCTCCATTGCCGCGGCTCAAACCAGTTCGATCGGTAAAAAACCCCTTATTTTGAAGCTCAGATCTCCTAAACAGGATGTGCTGTTTCTGTTATGCTGTGTCTGTTGTCTTGTCTAATCGATCATCTGGCGATCTGCCCCAAAACATCCGGTTCACAAGTCAGGAAGAGCTGTGTAGCCCTGGCTGCTTAACCCATGCGCCAGCGACATTGAGGGGGCAAACCGGAGGAGAGCCGTTTGAATGCATTGGATTGAATGAATGTGAATGGGACGGAAAAAAAAAAGTTGTCCCCAATTCTGTCCCAAATGAAAGGGATCATCATCAGACGGTGCGCACGGACTAATAGTTGGATTAAAGAATGAAATCTACATTTCGTCGTGATACGAGCCGTCCGCGTGTTCGGCGGTGGGATTCTAACGGGAAATCCACGAGCAGCTCGTGGACGGCGCAGAAACTATTAAAATTACGCAATTCAGATGTTTAAATATAATTTAACTCTTGAGAGTGTAAAATGAAACCAAATGGACCCGTAAGGGTCCATTTGGTTTCATTTTAACGCTCTCAAGAGTTACAGATCTATACATTTTAGGGGACTGTCATGTGATCTACCTGCACGGCCTGTGTGATCTACTGGTAGATCACCATCTACCTTTTATAATAATAATAATAATAATAATAGCTTGGATTTATATAGCGCTTTTCTGAGTACCCAAAGCGCTTTACATAGAGACATCGGACAAACTTTATTCAAGGGAACAACACCCCTGTTCTAGAGCAACCTTTTTCATACCAGGGCCCAATATTTATTCAGCATTTGAGCCACGGACCACCATTTGATGTTGGCCCCACAGACCCCCAAACTAAATATTTACTGGTATATTTGCTTTTGTCCACAATACCAGGCTGGATTTCACAAATAAAACAGGCAAACATAGATCAAAATGCTACATTTCAGTTGTGTAGACTTGGGCTAATTCAGATGGTGAATATTTTAACTCTTGAGAGCATAAACATGAAACCAAATGGACCCGCAAGGGTCCATTTGATAAATAAAAAAAGAAAAATAAATGAAAACTGTAAATTAAATTTCACGGCCCTCTCACGTATTAGGAGGACAATATCAGTCACCAGAAAAAAGATTGGTTGTCTTCGAATAATCTGTCATGGTTAAAATGGAGTTAGGTTGTAATGCGTTTGTATAGGAAGGAGGTGGATGTGCTAAAATGAGCATCAAATATCTAAATACTGAAAGGAGTAACTTATAAACTGTCTGGTGTGTCCACATGAGACTGAGTAGACCATAAAATTACCAAAAGTTTTTTTGAAAGTGGAATATCTCTTTAACGGTTGCCCCAACAAACGATGAGGGGAGGATGGAGGGAGAGAGAGAGGAGGGAGTAGAAGCAAAACAAAAGGTCCAGGCAGTTCCTCCTTCATAGAGGCCAAAGAGAAGACATGAACTATCCACAAACCCAGTGAACTCCTCTTCACCACAGCAGCAAAACCTCCTTAATCACACACACGCGCACACACAAACACACACGTGCATGTGCAGTCGTGCATACAGTACATTCACCAACCACTGTGAGCCAACACGAAACGTGTGCGCATGTGTGTGTGGGGGCGTGCACAACACATACACAGCAATGTTCTACATATCTGTATCTATTCTACCCACATTTCTACGATCACTAGTTTGAGTGGGTGTGCGCGCACCCATCTGTGTATGTATGCGTGTGTGTGTGTGCACGCGCATGTGTGTCTCCCACAAATCCAACCACCGTGGAGTGATGCTCTCGACCTCAAGCGCAATTATTTGGGCTGACGGTGGAAATATGTGAGTGCTTTTAAATCCGACTTGACAAGACGTTTGGAATTCCCGCTTTCGGCGAGGGACCTACCGGCGGGCAGCGGTGGAAAGTAACCAAGTACATTCACTTAATACTTTTTGTTCTCATAAACTGTACATAATCTATGAATTATGTACAAATATTGTACTGCACTACAATTATATGAAGGGTTGAGCAGGCCTGGATGTAACATTTCCCAATTGGGGTGGGAAGGAGAAAATGGTATGGGTGCGGCTTCATCGCCCGTGGCGCGGGCTTCATCGCCCGTCCTGTAAACATTTCCGGTTACAGGACTAATATTAGGCAAGCAGAGCATCAATAATAACATCAGTTGTTGTTGAAGCTGCAACAGGCACACAGCATTTATAAAGCTAAAGGTCTGACTCAGAGAGTTTTCTGTTTTCAATGATGAAATGCTGTTGGTTTAGTGGTAGCCTGGTCTAGCCCTCAATGATTTTGGCCTTGGGGGGCGGGGTGTCGTGGGATCCACACGGCGGAAGTGCTGCGCTCTGATTTGATCTCACTAACGTGTCGTCATCTCCGGCCCATCCCACGCCCGTCCACTGCTGTTCTACGTCACATCATTTAGAGCACATGTGTCAAAGTCAAGGCCCGCGATGATTTAATCCGGCCCCAGGCTTGTAGAGCAAAAATGTCTGAGTCTATCAAAAAAAAAAAGTAAGTCTCTAGCACGTTCCTATCAAAAGTTATGGTCGTTTAAAGAAATGCTTTTGAGCTCTCTTCTGAACGGCATGTAATGCATGTTGTCCAGCAGGGGGAGTCGTTTTATCAGGCTAGGCTGCTGGCGCTGCAAAGTGAGAACTATACTTCAGCAGTACAAGGGTGTGTAACCGAGAGAACTATACTTCAGCAGTACAAGGGTGTATAACCGAGAGAACTATACTTCAGCAGTACAAGGGTGTGTAACCGAGAACTATACTTCAGCAGTACAAGGGTGTATAACCGAGAGAACTATACTTCAGCAGTACAAGGGTGTATAACCGAGAACTATACTTCAGCAGTACAAGGGTGTGTAACCGAGAGAACTATACTTCAGCAGTACAAGGGTGTATAACCGAGAGAACTATACTTCAGCAGTACAAGGGTGTATAACCGAGAACTATACTTAGTTAACTATACTTACTTAAATTTAGTATTTGAAATTTAAATGCTATTTTCGTATGGTTTATTGATGCTCTGTAAATAAAAATAGCATCTTTCATAGCAAATGTCTTAATCTAGGCTACTAAGGTTCTAAGTATAAACCAATAATGAAAAGTCATTAATATATATTAATAGCTATTAATAATAAATATGACTTGTGTGATATACTGTATAGAAGTAACGGCTGTGTACGTAAACATGCGTGTGCCGTGCATGCTTGCGGTCTGCGACTGGTTGCACCGCGGAGCTCCGGCCCCCATGAAGTCACATTAAGTCCAATGCGGCCCCCACCCCAAATGACTTTGACACCACTGATTTAGAGCGACGCCCACCCCGGAAGGTTGACTCCCCCCTCAAGGCCACTTTCCAACGTGCGTTAGTCCAGGCTTTCCGTTTTCGCGCAACGCGAATGAAAATGAAAGCCTGGGTGTCGAGGCTAGTTTAGTGGTGACACAACTGTAGTTACCGTAGTTAGTAGCAGTAGTGGTGTTTCAAATCATTTTCAATATAATCATTAATTTGAAATATATTAGGAAATTTTGGTTGTTATGCATTCCATCATGTTTGGTGGGGCAGTTAGGGGGGCATTGCCCTCCCCTATGCCCATGCCTAGATCCGGTCCTGGCGTTGAGACGCTGCAGACTAGAAGGCGTGAGAGCGGTCGACTCGAAATCTGTCCTCGTTCACACGTATCCGTCTAAACACACACTTGTCAACAAGCACCGATTTACGGCCAAGACACTTTCCCTCTTTCCTCCCGGCCGCGGATACTGTATACCACCACCCAACAGCCACAGGCATTTAGGTTCTTCTTCCTACGGCGTGAACCAATCCGGTTCTCAGCGTCGGCTATGCAGGGCCGGATCTAGGCCCTGAGTGCCCCACCAAACATGATGGCATGCAAACAACCTGAATTTCAAAGATATTTCAAATTAAATTGCTTATATTTATAATGATTTGAAACACTACACTAGGCCTACTATACTAACTACAATTTTCTGAGCCAGACCACATTATGCATGCGTGCCTGTTGCAACTTCAACAATTGATGTTATAATATTATCGATGCTTGCTTCCCTACAATATTAATCCTGATCATTTAACCCTTTGTGTACTGAACGCGTTTTGGTGTTATAGCTGTTGAAAAATAGCAGAACTACAAGCTCATATCGCGCCACTCGGTGGCGCGATATGAGCTTGTAGTTCTGCTATTTTTGATACGGGGAAGTGGAGTCCAAATAGTGTCCGACTCTCTAGGGTTCCTTCCTTCAGGGGGTCTAAAATAGGCCCTCACGAGTCCACTCTGACTCTACTCAAGTGTACTGTGAACTGGAACCACATGGACCATTTAGGGTGCATTTGTGCATTCCAAATGGTTACATTAGTGCCAAACAGATCATAATCGGGTCCAATTAGAACACCGCTCGTGGATGTTCAGCGTTGAATGAATACTGCGGATCTCAAGGTGTAAATTCAGTAACCCTTCGAATGCAGACCCGTTAAGGGCCTATGTTTCGACCTGGTCCCTGGACCAGGCATTGACGGTGATATAAGCGGAGTTGCATTATTTATTTATTTTTTATTTTCTTGC
This sequence comes from Benthosema pterotum, assembly GCA_039105355.1. Taxonomy (NCBI): domain Eukaryota; kingdom Metazoa; phylum Chordata; class Actinopteri; order Myctophiformes; family Myctophidae; genus Benthosema; species Benthosema pterotum. Next base: position 10,646,831 of record CM076986.1, read on the forward strand.
TCTGGGTCTAACGGCATGTCGCGTGGCAACACCACGCGGGATTCCAGAGGCAGGACTTTTGGAGACGCTGAATTAAGCTCTCTCTCTCTCTCTCTCTCTCTCTCTCGCAATTTATTTACTCCTGCTGCACAAACCGACAGCAATTTGGAAATTCCTGCATATTCCAGATTTCTGTGGGGGATGAGGGTTCAGTGCTAGAAAGCAATCAGCGGTAGTGGTTAGGTTTGGGGCAGGGGCGCCAGACTCACTGTCTGTCTGTCTGTCTGTCCTGCTTCAGAAGCACAACTACTGTACACAGTAAAATCCTCGGTGCTCATTTGCAGCGAGACAACTTATTGCTTAAGTGGTCACGACTAGTGCAACCTGGTCACGACTACCTGCTTATTTTGGCCATGACTAGTATAAGACCCGGTTGGTTGTGCAATTCACTGCATGCAGACAGACGGACCTAAACATGACTCATGTTTGAAATAATTCAATGAAAACTAAACTCGTTTTAGGTGTGAATTTAGAGCAAGTAATAGCTGCACTAATGCTGGTTATTAACACAGAGAAGGGGAGATATAACACAATGATGACATCTGTGTGACAGATGAGAAAACAGGTGTTATAATTCAAGGATATAAACATCATCTCTGGATAGGCAAGCTGCAGTGATAGCCAAGTGTTTAGCCATTTTGCTTTTGCATTCATTAATCATGGCATTCCCAATTGCAGTACCTGGTACGCACAAGCGCACGCATGCACGCACACGCACAGCACTTACTGGAGTCCTTGCGTTTGATGGAGGCCGCTCCGTTGGTTCCATTAACGCCGTTCTTCTTGGTCAGATTCTTCTGCTCCGCCTTCTGCTTAGAAGCCGTCCCATTGGTTACTGGGCCCTTCTTTCCCTTGAGCTGATTGGAGGAGAAAGAGAGAGTCACTCGACAGCACACAACTACAAAATACACATAATACACACACAGAGAGACCTCAGGAAAGTGTTTCTTGTGTCCTGGAAATCATTCAAATAATGATCTGCTTGCAAAAGGGGTATATTGGGCCTTTAAGTATTTGCTATGGACTCTGGTTCACTACCATGCAAGTCCCATAATACCGTACTATAAGCCCCTATGCCACCACAATGTGGAATGCCCTTCCAAAGGTCTGTAAAAGATGCAAATCCCTTGGCTCCTTCAAAACCACTTTCAGAGGGCACCTATGGACGGCTGCAATTGGAAAATGACCTCCGTAAAAGCATGATTCCTGACTTTCTGGAAGTCAATATTTGTATGTCTGTATTTGTATTGTATTTGTATGTCACAGTTCTCAGTGATGTATTGAGTTGCACTTGAATTGTGCAGTAAGGGTTCCATTTTCGTCACCACTAAACCCCTTATCCCTTGCCTTTTTAAACTATAAAAAAACATTTTTCAATAGTTTAAGTGGCCAGTCTACAAGCTCACAATGTGTCAATAGATTGGCACGTTGAACTATTCCAAAAAGTTTTTCAAAATGGTAAAAAAAAAATGATAAAGGGTTTAAGATAAGGGGTTTAGATGGTAACGAAAATGTAGCCCTAAATCTCCAAACTGTTAATGAAAAATGCAATCACTCAATCAAAACTACACATAATTATGTAATAAAATGCTTAGTAGCATGACCAAAGAATCATGTCACAAAATCATTTCAGAAGGGGGAAGGGGGCTCTACAGTAAAAATGTGAGTAAAAAAATAAAATAAAATAGAGAAACATTGCCATAATGCGTGCGTAATAAAAGACCTAATCCAGGAACAGAGTTGGAGGTATGAGTCAACACAGGCTTACATCTACAGCTGTGTCAACACACAGACCCAGGTAGCACTCATCATCACTGCCCCAAAACCCACTCAGTTCATTCAACGTCTACAGAGCAGTGGTGGGAAAAAACACACTGTAGTGGAAGTAAAAGTAAAAGTAAAAGTAGGACTACTGGAAATGGGAAATATTCCAGTAAAGAGTGCTGTGCCTTAGGAACACCAAAAGGCGTTCAGTACGCCAAAGGTTAAAATTGTACTTAAGTAAATGCACTAAAGCTACATTCCCTCCACCACTCTTCACTACGCCGAACCCTCTCATTTCACTGAACATCTACCACATTCACAGTTCACACACACAAAGACAGATGTGCTGGTGAAGGCCGTGCTGAGCGCTCCGCCTCAATTTACAGCTTTGCAGAGTGCGACGCAGACAGACACAGCTGGCCGCATTGTTTTTTTATTTATTTTTTTACATCTCATAATATAGGACCAGCGGTATTAAAAGCACAATGTAGAAACACACATTATGCGTGCGTGGATAGAAATTCCTCCATTCTCACAATGATTGTGAGATTGTGGATCAACTATTTTCGACTAAGGGGCCGAAACGTAACATAGGTTCTCCCAATGATGAATGTTTTGTAATAATAATCAATATAATAATCTACAGTAAAAGGGGACAGTAAACATTCATAGAGTCTAAGCTAAATATAGTAACTAAAGTTTAAACATAATTGTAGAGGTATATTTGCCTCTGAAATGTATTGGAGTACAAACAATTAGCACTTCACTAAGTCCCTCCCCCAATCCGGCCTTGTCCAATAGGCACGCAAGAAGAGGAAAGCTTGACCTGCATAGCAACAGTTGCTTGTATTTTGGCTTGGCATTGGGCAACGACCAAACCCAAAGGGAGGGGTTTGAAAAGAGCTCATTGGAACAGTACTGAGTGAATGTACCGTATTGTCCCGAATATAAGACGACTCAGTTATAAGACGACTCCCATTTTTTTCAAGACCCATTTACAGAAAAAAGAACATTGAATGTAAAATAGTATAATCCCTGAATATAAGACGACAATTTTTTTAGGATATTTCCTTTGGGAAAAACATAGTCTTCTTATATTCAGGCCAATAGGGTACTTTACACCAGTGTATGGGGCCTTAATGCAGTTCTCCAGCCGGTGGTTGTGGTCCAGGACTATCCAGCGTGTTCACAGGCCCAGAGCTCACACACATCAAAGAACTGGGCGGGTGGATGAGGGGGTGACAGACTAGCCCTGTGTGGTCACTGCTCCTAGAAGGTAGCACTTAAAAGGAACCCACGCCACGGCGGGGTGGTTGTAGTCACACATACCATAATATGGTATGTGTGACTTTTTTTTTCTCGCAACAACCGACATCATATTATGATGTTGGTTGTAGCGAAGGAAGGGAGTCGTGGGATGGCATTAGAGAAATGGAATGTGTGAGTGGAGATTAGTCACTTAAAGGCCTGTGCTCTTTGCATTCCACCATGGCAGAAAGCCTAGTCTGTTCCAAAGATGAGAGGGCCTTGATCCAAGCCTCAAGGCCCAAAAGGAACATTTTGAAAAGGTTTTGCCCCCGGCCCAGGTAGCCAAACTGGTGAAATATTACAGATCTTACAGATCTTACAAGCGCACAATCTATTTCACTCATGATATTTTTCGGGGGGCTTTTAATGCCTTCACTTAATAGTGTTTAAGTTGTCAGGAAATGAGGAGAAAGAGAGATGGGGAGTGATGGGCAGTGACACACAGCCAAGGTCATCCTGTTGGACTAGAATTAGCAACCTATAGGCGCCAAACTGGCAACCAAATTGGTCCCAAGGACCCAAGGATGGCTCCCACTGTTTTGGAAACGTATGATGTAGATGAGAGAGCAGAGCGTTGAAGCGTGACCTCCTGCTTACCAGACCGCATCTCTACCCACTCTGTCTCGTCTCCATCCATCCCCCACAAAAACACATTACTATATACATGCATAACTGCCAAAACCTGTTCTAGGCCAGCAATTCTCAAAACTGATTCCCACGGTTAAAAAAAAAACTCTTTTTCGAATGGGCCCCTGATCCACAAAAAGCTTCACTGTTCTAGGAAGCTTGGCCATTTAGACCCGAGGCTGATTTGGAAAAATGACTTCTAAATCCTGACCCTGCGTTTTTGTGAAAAGCTTCAAATATTTATTGAAAATGTTCTACGAAAGAAAACATAAATACGTCGGTAAATACACTGTAGGCTACAGAGCAACGACTACCACAAAAGGTGCTCCGCTCTTGAAAGGTAAAAAAAACAAAAAACAAACGGGGTTCCCATCCTAAATGGGTGCAAATAAACCAAGGTGGTCTGAACTAAAACGGACCATTGAAAGTCATTTATTAGTTACACTGCTCTTCTAATAGGAAACCACAGCCATTTGATATAGCACCAGACCTGGCAGTGGCACAGTGGATATCTGGAAAGCAGATATGAAAGCAGTGTGAGCCGTTCGCTGTCGACGCCTCCAAGTGGGAGCTGTCGTAGTCCAATACATTTCAGAGGCAACTTTGTCTCTGCAAGGTCAACGTGTCACCGCAACGTGTTGTGAGCCTGATTTTTTTTTTTTTGTATTTTTTTTGGAAATTTGTATTAGCCCATTGGTCCTCATCAGATTCTAGTTTCTGATGCTTTTCACAATTTTTCAAAAATAGCAGATCTACAAGCTCATATCGCGCCACTCGGTGGCGCGATATGAGCTTGTAGATCTGCTATTTTTCAACAGCTAAAACGCGTTCATGTTTGTGTTTACACAGACCCTCGAAGCTGAGGATAGATAGACAGAAAATCTCTTCCACTCCTGGTATTGAGGGGTGCCTGCCTGCCTGCCTGTGGGAAGGTGCGGTGATGTGATGTGATCGTGGGTGGGCAACGTCAACAACAGCGGTGTGTTCCATCAAAGCGTGTGCAGGCAAGAAGAAACAATAAATTGAACGGAGCTAAATGAGGGTCTAGGGTTTCCCCTCTCCCTCCCCAACCTTGTCACGCTTCCAGCTGAACTCAGATCACCACCAGCCCAGCTTGTGAAGGAGGAGGAGGCCGTCTAAAGAGCTATGTCGAGCATTCAAACCTTTTAAACCATATTGTGAACCCTAGCCCTAGCCGCATATGCATGTCGAAGTGTCCTTGGGGCAAAACAGAGATTGCTCCCGATGTGCTGGTTGGTTAGCCTGGCTCAGCCCTGAATCAGCACCTTAAAAATATTAGCTTATTTTTTCCCTGTGATTCAAGGACTGGCTTCCCTGCCTTTGGGGCCGTTTGTGCCGGTTGGAAATCCAATCCTGGCACCTGATTGGCCAACAGCCCTGTCACTCACTTCGTTCACAACGTCGTCTGCTTTCCAAATATTCTTAGGGGTTCATATGAACCAATCACCGTTAAGACTGCTGCTTTGATAACGCTCATCCTAGAAACTGCTGTGGTGGAGAGGGAGTTCAGTCTGAATAATGAAGTGAAACGAAATGACAATTCAGACTGAGGTCAGGCAGGGGCCTAGCAATTCTGGGCCCCCTGCAAAGCTTTTCCACATGGCCCCCCCTTTCCTGGTGGTGTCAAAGGGGAATTTCACCCATTTTCAACATTTTTCCTCTCAGAAAAAAAGAAGTGTCAATAGAAATCCATTAACATGATGACATACATCTTGATGATGCCATCAAGATGTGTTTCATCATGTTTTTGTGTTTTTTCTTCAGACCTCCATTTCCAGGAAACACAGAATGGGGGGAAACGTTTTTATCATGCCCATCCAGCACCTCTAGGTTATACTAATGACATATTAGAATGTTGAAAATGGGTGGAATTCCCCTTTAAAATGCTTCAATCTGGTGCACTTTGAGATCAAATATTTTTCATAATATAAACAATACAAATAAAACCTTATTAATGCAAGCTTTCAGTGGGCCCCCCTGACTTTGGGCCCCCCTACAATTGTCCCCCTTTTCCCCACGTGTCTACGCCCGTGGGTCAGGCTACTGGTTGGTACCTTGCATGGGTTCTGCGTCTTGTAATGCACCATGTTAAGCGCCTATGACTAAAATGTGGTGACTAAGGCCTTCATCAACCGCGTCCAGACATACTGCAGAACACAGTGATAGTGAGAGTACTGAGGAAGACATTCATTCTGATCCAAGCAGAGAGCTGCGTATTATCAATCTAATCTCACTGCCAGCTGGCAGCGCACTGGGGTGTAACGATTGGTTCATCTCCCTTCAAAAGGATGGCTCGGGAGGATTTCAGCCTTTTTTTCCTACTTAACCACCCAACCAACACATTTTTCTTTTTAACTTCTTCTCTGCGTGACATCGAGTCGGAACAAATTTATAGATTCCCTCCACGTCTTTGGTGAAACGGAACTCCGCCCAAAACCCTGAGCATCTTTCATTTTATTCTGGGGAAAACATTAGGCAAGAAAAAAAAATCAATCTATGTGCTCACAATGTGCCACTTGATTTATGTAGATCAGCTATTTTTTGGGCAAATATGTTGGAGAAATAGCTCTCAAAGTACGGAGCCGAATTCATCTCCAGTCTAGAGCGGTGGTTCTCAACCAGTGGTCCGGGGA
>CM076986.1:10660722-10723222 GCA_039105355.1 Benthosema pterotum
TTCACCATGCTCATGATTTTTTCAGACCTCCATTTCTAGGAAACACGGAATGCGGGAACTTTTTAATAATGTTCACACAACAAGATATATTGACAACGTGGTAAAATATTGAAAATGAGTGGAATACCCTTTAAGACACGTGCATGCACGCATGCGCATTCGCGTTTACCTGCGCAACACACACAGACACGCTATTAAAACAAGTATAGCATAATTGAAAAAGATTTGTTTATGCTTAATTGTATTCATAAAAGTAAATGACAAGACAAAACACATAGGCCTATTTTTTGCCCCAAAATATTTTAGATGCGAGAAGTGGGGGGGACGCCGCCCCCCGCGTCCCCCCTCCACTACACCCCTGCTGCTAGTAGGTCCCTGGTTCAGTCATCAGTGTCAGATACTGTAACCTAGGTCAGGGGTCGGCAACCCAAGAGGTTGAAAGAGCCATTTTCCTCCCAAAATTAAATTCAAAATCTGTCTGGAGCCGCATTTTATTATTTTTTTTCCCTGTGAGTGTGCAAATGTGAAATGTTCCATTTGCACACTCTCAGAAAAAAAAAGGTCCTCGAAGAAAAATCATTAACATGGTGAAACACAACCTTGGAGTTTTACAGAACTCCATTTCTACAGTAGTCCACACAACATCTCTAAGGTATATTAATGACATTGTAAACTGAGTAAACCTTTGAAAATGGGTGGTTCAGATTGAAAGCTCCACCTCTGATAACTGCTGGGCTTTTTGACATGGCCAAGTGCTACTTTAACTGGCAACTGTCAGACAGCGCAACGCGTTTTGGGTGACTGAAATGTTTATATTATTTTGGTGCAGATCACCCCAGTGTGTGTATGTAATAATGTTACAGCCACTGAGCCACTAGGGCTGTGTTCAGTAGCCGCATGCGGCTCCTGAACCGCAGATTGCTGACCCCTGACCTAGGTGGTAGGTGGCAAAGAAGAAGAAGAAGGTTGAGGTCTCACCTCCAGCACGGCCACCTCCTGGCCGTTGCGGAGCAGGCGGAAGGCGAAGGGGTGCTTGTGGTCCAGTCCGGGGCTGACCTCACAGCCCCGGAGGGGCAGCGAGGCCATGTGGCTCTTCAGGTCGCCGCGGTCCTTGTGCAGCAGCAGCTGGTTGTCCCGCAGCCGGCACCAGCGCTCACGCCACCGGTTGTTGGACAGGACGTTCAGGTAGCCTGTGGGCAAGTCGGTATGCGGTTATCTTTGTGCACTTTATGTTGCATTTCTTGTAATGCTGCCCACAATATTTAAGCCATTGGGTCCTGTCTAGATTTCTAACATAATATTCAAAGATTTGCACCACTTTTTCACGATTTTCAAAAAAGCAGAGATACAAGCTCATAGCGCGCCACTCGGTGGCGCGCTATGAGCTTGTCGATCTGCTATTTTTTCAATAGTTAAAACATAATGCTTACAACAGTACACTAAGGGTTAAAGGTAGGGGAAGTGATTTCACTTCCCCAAAAAAAATCTGTTAAAATGCTCTATTATAAGGTGTGCAGAGTCATATATGGAGTTTCCTCCTCCCCCACGTTAGCAGAGGAGCTGATAAAAGTTCCCCAGGTGGAGGGTGAATTCTCCTCCAATCAGGATCGAGCAGCAGGTTCACATAGTGTAGCTACTCTTGGGCGCCCCTAGTGCACCAGGCTGGTACTACACAATGAATTTCAAATCACTTACCCTACCTTTAAAACCTTTTTTAGTTCTGATGTTTTTGTGTGTGTGTCAGAAAAGTGTGATCCAACTTGGTTTATGTTTGTTTATAATTGTTTTGAAATGTTCTAAGTTTCAACTAGAAACCACCAGGGACCACCAGGCTTCATTTAATGTGTTAGTTTGACTGAATTATTTAACATATAACACATATAACACATAACATTTAACATATAACACGTATGCTAGTGGTAGACATTTCTTAATAATTTTGAATCAACTAGACCAGGGGTTTTCAACAGGTGGTCTGGGGACCACCAGTGGTCCCTGAGAGGGTTCCAGGTGGTCCCCAGCTAAGTTGGTTAACCAGATGTAACTCTTGAGAACGTAAAAATGAAACCAAATGGACCCTTGCGGGTCCATTTGGTTTCATTTTCACACTCTCAAAAGTTAAAATAATATCATCTGAATTACACAACTAGAAGATGGACAAAAGCAAAATAAATCTTTAGTTTTGGGGTCTGTGGGGCTAAAATGTCCTCAAATGGTGGTCCGTGGCTCAAATGCTAAATAAATGGTGGGACCTGGTATGAAAAGGGTTGAAAACACTGAACTAGACACTTTTCCTTTCAATTACAAACTCCATTTTCTCTGGATCATAATCATCCTCACTTCATTGTAGTGACTCATATACTGATTCACCACAGTTTCTCATCTAGTGGTTATTAATAACATGTGTTTCCTCCACTGCTAAAGGTCAGGGACCACCTCTCTTCCCAGACTAGCGTGGTCCCCTGGTCCACAGACCAGCTGTCTTACCACAGGTTGGCACGTCCTCCTCGGCGGAGGAGGTCTGCTCGTCGGTGGACGGTTTCTTCTTGCCCAGGCCGATGATCTTGGTGATCTTCTTGCCCGCTCCCTTGCCCACCGTGCTGCTCTTCTGCTTCACCTCCGCACTCTTCTTCCCTTTGCCTGAGAGAGAGAGAGAGAGATCAGAGGATGAGATGAATAAAAAGAGAAAGAAAGAAATCACACCCGTGTGAAGCGGAGTCGTGCTGTTCCGTGCGTCGTCAAGCCTGTTCTGAGTCAGAGTTGGTTTAACATTGGGTTAATGATGCAATGCTGCATGTGAATAAATATACACATCGGACACACTCCTATATAGGCTGTCCAAAAATCTGCCAATTACCCTTCCTTATATACGACTGGAGCTGGACTAAAGATGGCCAATTTGAAGAAATATTGCAGTTTAATGGATGTCTTTAATATGAACGCAACTCTGATCCGTTCTAATGACAGTCATGTGATCGGGCTAGCCAAACACAGCTGCCATTGTCGCCAGTATGAGTAGGTGCTTTCAGCACGACACCAAAAATCTCCATATTTACAGTATATATTATATATAATTTTTGTTTTCTCGTAAAAACGCTCAGTCTACAGGAGCGTCACACAGAAGCATCAAAAGGAGCAGATATGTGCATGCTGGAGCTTGTTGTTCTGCTGCTTTTCAATTTGAATCCTGAACAGCAACAATGACGGAGATATGAGATTTCCACCCGACAAATGTAATAATGGCACCACACACACAGTGAGACTAGCAGGTTGGGGTTCGATCCCTGGCCGGGTCAGAAAAACAACACTGTGTGTTGCACATCAACACACACAGAGACAGCATATTCTGTTTGCAGAAATTGTGCAAAACACACAAATGCTCTCTCCTGGCGGCTGGCACCGCTCCTAGTGGGACACAAACACAGTATACTGTATCACCCAGCTAGCACTGGAGAGGAGACACTCTGTACTTTTCATTTCACATCGCTGCGTGTGTGTGTGTGTGTGTGTGTGTGTGTGTGTGTGTGTGTGTGTGTGTGTGTGTGTGTGTGTGTGTGTGTGTGTGTGTGTATGTGCAGGGGCGGATTGGCACATATTTTCCCACCGGGACAATTTTGCCTTTGCCAGGCCACCCTGGGGGTGGGGGGCAGCTGGTTAACCAGATGTAACTCTTTGATGGTGTAAAAATGAAACCAAATGGACCCTTGCGGGTCCATTTGGTTTCATTTTTACACCCTCAAGAGTTAAAATATTCATCATGTGAATTAGCCCAACTTAGTCTACACAACTAGAGAATGTAGAAGATTAATGGTCATTTTGATCTGTATGTTCCAGGCGAGCATCTAGCACATTCTAGTGCATTTTGGATCTTGTCCAGGCCACTAGGTGGCGCAGGCCACCGGGAAAATTCCCTGTACTCCAGATGGCCAATCCGCCCCTGCGTGTGCGTGTGTGTGTGTGTGTGTGTGTGTGTGTGTGTGTGTGAGGAGAGGAGATGAGGAGAGAGAGCTTGAATGAGGGGGTTTCGAAAGCAGGGGTGAAAAAACATTCCCCTTCACTGATGTCATTAGACCAAGACAGCTAAAACTCAAGTGTCTGGAATGATTCTGCACACACACGCACACGCACACACACACACACACACACACATAAACTTCAGTATCTGAGTATCTGTGTCAGACACTATTCGTGCACACACACACACACACACACACACACACACACACACACACACACACACACACACACACACACACACACACACACACACACACACACACACACACACACACACACACACACACACACACACGTACACACACACACGGCATGACAGCCAGCGCAACGATGAGCTCTAATTCAATGTGGAGCCATCTGCACTCAATTTCTGCTATATAGTTTCCCTCGTGACGCACACACGCACACGCACGCACACACACACACACACACCAAGGCCTAAGGTGGAAACCAGACACACAGATGTGAAAGCGCTTCAGCTTTTTAAAAGGGGGTATTATTATTATTATTATTATTTTGTGGAGGGGGTTTTTGCCCTCAGCAGAGAGAGGCGAGCAAAAACGAAAGAAAAGAAAGAAAAAGTCCTGTGATCAGGTTAATTTGATTCCGCTGAATCAGAGACCCTCGGCCTTACCAACCATGGAAGGAATGCTATGCTGATTAGGCTTTAAAAAGAAAAAGTGTCCTTCCTCTAGGAATGGGAGGCGTTTGAGTCAGTACGTTGGAAGAGAGATTACGTCACAAAGGAAAAGAAAGTATTCAGAGGAAGCTTGAGAAATAGCTGGTCACATCTCACAGCGTGGCCTGTGGTGTGTGTGTGTGTGTGTGTGTGTGTGTGTGTGTGTGTGTGTGTGTGTGTGTGGCAGTGTTGTCAAGTAACCAGTGGTCCTTGAGAGGATTCCAGGTGGTCCCCAGCTAATTGATGGACAGTTTGTAACCAAATGGACCCTTATAGATCTGTAACTCTTGAGATCGTACACTCTCAAGAGTTAAACATCTGAAATACTTCGTTTTCAGGTATCTATACAATTAGAAAATGTAGAAGGATTGATATTTTGAACGCTTTGCCAGTTAACTCTTGAAAATCTTTTAGTTTTGGGTCAGAGACTAGGCTCAACATCAAATGGTGGTCCGTGGCTAAAATGCAGAATAAATAGTTGGCCCTGGTATCAAAAAGGTTGAAAACCACTGATTTATAGGATAGACTAGGTAAGGGTCAAGTTGCTTTGCAAGCTGTTGATTGAGTCTAGATTTAGGGCTCCATTTTCGTTACATACTAAGGACTCCTTATTTCATATTTACTATTTTGAAAAAACTTTTATGAATATTTCAACATGTCAATCTATTAACACGTTGTGAGCTTGTAGACTGGCCATTTGAACTACTGAAAAATGTTTTTTTAAATAGTTTAAAAAGGCAAAGAAGTTAAGGGATAAGGGGTTTAGAGGTAACGAAAATGGAGCCTCTGGCGGATACAGAAACGACGCACACTCGGTAGTATGTGTGAAGTATCGGATGCAGAAAGGCGGGCCAAGTACTATGGTTTTTAAAGTAATACGTAATATAGTACTGTAATATAATATTTTAGTAAGTGTGTGTGCGCGTGTGCGACTGTGTATTTTTGTATCAAAAGTGCATAAACATGCAATTTAAATGACTTCCTGTGAACAAAAACCTGCTGCTTGATGACGTAGCGCTTCCCTGAATATAAATTAAATCTTGATTTCATTCACCTGGTTGATTCCCACTGCTGTACTTTTCCTCCAAACACAGCTGATTTTGATTTACAGAAGCGCTCTGTTTTTAATCTCTTTCAGGATGACATGCAGACAGTGCATTACTCATTTTAAAGTTAATCAGGACGCAAAATATATATGACAGACGGCCGCCGATGTCTCTCTTGTAAACAAGAAGCTAACCGCCTGTCCGCCTATGTCTGTCGAGCGCAATGACGCAGTTGAGTCTACCATTCGTTGTCAATGGAAGGCGGCGTCATGACGATGTAAAAAACGCCATATGCTGGCCAAACGTTGGTCCAAATAACAAATCTACTACATTTTCTAATTGTGTAGATTCATCAAAAATTAAGTAATTCAGATGTTTAAAATATAATTTAACTCTTGAGAGCGTAAAATGATACCAAATGGACCCTTCCGGGTGCTGGTGTGATATGTCCAGTTAAATGATGCACCAGTTTGTAGGAAATGTTAAAAAGTGGACCCATACAAAAAAGGTTCCCTTGGTAAACAGTCAATACAGTATGTCATCTCTGCCTGGTTAACAGCCATGGAGCTACGGCATGAGACAGACAGCTTGTGGAAATGAAATACGATTTGGGTAAAGGATTCATATTGGGCAACACGCTGCAAGCTGTGCAAAAAAAAAGAGCTTATTTCGAGATGATTGGTAATCTGGCAGCATGTAGCCTGGGCTGGCTGCATGCGCATGTGTTACTGCATTCACCACAGTGACATACTGTGGAGAATTATTACACAATCAGCAAGTTATCGTGCCGGCTCTGCAGAAGAGAAAGGGAAAAAACACATAAATCCAAGAATTCAATAATAAATTCATCCTTTTTATTTGTTGTGATTGTTATTTATGCTGCCTGGGGGTCCTTAGGGATGGGTTAGGGACCCGCGACATTGCCATCATCAGATGAGGGCTCAAAGTAATTCTTAATGTGTTCATAGCTAGGATTACATTAAAGGACATTGCTGTTTTAGTGCACTAGAATTGTGCTGTTTCCCAGACTAATCACAACAGATCTCGATCAACATTCTCTCTCTCTAAGGGCTACTTATTTTGTTAATCAAGTTTAAGAAGTTCATATTTTCTTTACTTTGGGCACACCACAAAATCGGGGTGGCCAATCAGGACACAGTATGTAAACATATTTGAATACTGTGTTCTCATTGGCCACCCAAATTTTATGCCGTAGGAAATGGTGAGCTATTCCAGACCAATCTACGGTACTGACAGGCACCTTTTTTTTGCTAACAGCTGATTCGTCTGGCTTTAGCCAAGCTAAATGTCAGTCTGTTTTTTTTTGGGGGGGGGGGGGGGGGGGGGGGGGGGACCCTAAAATCGCCAATGGACGCAACATGCACACACACAGGCTCCTCACCTTGGTCCTTGCAGTCGGTGTGTCCGTTCTCATGGGGGACCTCTCCATCCGAACTCGGCCTCTCGCACGACACCTTCTGAGAGAGAGAGAGGGAGAGAGAGAGAGAGAGAAAGACAGACAGACAGACAGAGAGCGAGAGAGAGAGAGAGAGAGAGAGAGAGAGAGAGAGAGAGAGAGAGAGAGAGGCAAACGTTAACACCCCAACCAAACAATTACAGGTGCCTTTAGGGTCCAACATTTTTTTCCTTAACAGACCCAGTGCCAGCCCTTTTTCATATTTTTTGAGGTAGCCAGTGCCAGCGATTTTCATCTAAAAAAGTCATATTTCATATTTCGGTCCATGTTTCCCGTCGGACAAGTTAGTTGGCAACACACTTCCGGTCCCGGGTTGGTCCATCCCTTATTTTGGTCCATTCTGAATGGAATATGCGGTCGCTGCTCACTGCTATCATTGGGATCGTATCAAACCAGCGACGGTAAGCGACGTAGAGAGACGTAGACCTAAGAGGCATCGGTCATAACTATTTTTCATAATGATAACCGGCGACGTAGCTCTATTGCAAGGGCACGGAGACTTTTTTCGTTAAGCGCAACATTAGGTTTTGAATTGTTTATAATGGGAGCAACACATAGTGGGAATCACCGGCAGTGCAGCATGAAGCTGGGCGTTCCCAATCACACATGGTGTTTTTCATCTGCTATATTTTGACTTGTTAAGAAAGGTTTTAGTTGGACGCTTCTTTGTTTCAGTCCAAAATGTCACAAGCGTCCAAATGCAAAAAAAACATGTACTCTCATGACTCTTGAGTTACGTGCAACATCTTATGTGCATCTAAATAGACACGTTGCAGGCAAGAAACTGCATGTAGAAATTATATCTGCATGACTGTTTTTTAAACTGAAATAGCCGATCTACAGTACTAGTTGATATGCTGCGATGCCACATGTTGTCAGCTTGTAGGTTGGGGTTATTTTGTTCATGGGACACAGTCTTACGGTGACATATACAGTACATCAGAACTTTTACCGTTCAAATAATTAGGCCGCGTGTGTGCTGCGCCAAGTTGGGAGCGGTTTGTCATTAAAAACGCTCTGATCTAGCTGATTTTCCACCACTAAACACACACACACACATGCGCGCGCTTGCACACACGTGCCGGCTACAGTAGGGCTCCAGTAGTATTAGCTGCAATTTTACCTGCTTTTCCAAATGAAAACCAATAATAACGGAGTGTTTTTTCCCTCGCCTCCCCTATAGCCTTGACTCCAGTGCCACATGTAATGAAGTGTTATTTGGCACAACAATTACAGAGTTTTACTGCTGCGCGCTGCCTGTGTTCTATTAGAGCTGGGAGACGCAAGGCAGGCAGGCAGGCAGGCAGCCCCCCGCCCCAGGGACCCAGAGGGGTGTGTGTGCGTGTGTGTGTGTGCCAGGGGCGGATCTAGGCATGGGCATGGGGGGGCAATGCCCCCCGAAATGCGCAGACTGCCCCACCAAATGATGGCATGCAAAACAACCTAAGGTATTTCAAATGAAAGTGCTTATATGTAAAATGATTTGAAAGACTACTACTGCCACTAACTCACTACAGTTGTGTCACCACTAAACCAACAGCATTTCATCATTGAAAACAGAAAACTCTCTGAGTCAGACTCTTAGCTTTATGCATGCTGCGTGTCTGTTGCAACTTCAACAACAACGGATGTTATTATTGATGCTTTACGTGCCTAATAAAAGTCCTGTAACCAAAAATGGTATTGGTGCGGCTGGTATGGGTCCGATGAAGCCGCCCCCATACCATTTTCTGTTGCCCCCCTAATTGGGAAATGTTATATCCGCCCTGGTGCGTGCGTGTGTGCGTGCGTGCGTGCGTGTGTGTGTGTGCCTATAACTGTGAGGGCCAAACATCCCCACAGTGCAATATAGTACAGTGGTTTTCAACCTTTTTGATACCAGGGCCCACCATCTATTCAGCATTTGAGCAACTTACAGTACCACCATTTGATGACATTTTAGCCCCACAGACCCCAAAGCTAAAGATCATCTGACTTAGCCTATAAGTCTACATAACTAGAGAATGTTTTTTTTATATCTAGGTTTGCCTTTTTTCCGAAATCCAGCCTGGAATTGTGGACTAAAGCAAAAATAAATGAATATTTAAACTCTTTGAGAGCGTAAAAATGAAACCAAATGGACCCGTAAGGGTCCATTTGGTTTCATTTTACGCTATCAAAGGGTTACATCTGGTTAACCAACTTTCCATCATTTAGCCTGGGGACCACATGGTACCCTCTCAAGGCCACTGGAGGTCCCCGGACCACTGGTTGAAAACCACTGTAATAGTAGAATCTTAGAAGTAGATTACAAGGGGGAAAAAAAGTAACGCAACTCTTAAATGTTCGCATGCATTGTGCTTGCATGTGCATGTGCATGTGCTTAGTGGAGTTTGGCGAAAACTATATTTTCAGGCCTGATATCAATAAAAAATATTAATAGGCCTCATATGAGGCAGTTCTGGAGAAGAGATGCAGCAGATCTAAGTCATTGTATGTTTCTGAAAACAGAAGGCCGACCCACAAGCTCACAACGCACGGTCCGCACACCGTGGCACTACCAGGGGGAGATGCATTTTATCATTGTGCTACCAGAGGGAAACTTTATAAAAACTAAAATTCTTCTACATCCTGACCGAAGGTATTCTTAAAAACTATTATTCATTTAATTTAGCAGCATCATTTTGTTACATTTTTGAATACTCTACATACATACCATACAGAACCCCAAAAAGGGTACTACCCTCCCAGAATCCTCTCTTTAAATATACTTTTTTGATGCAGTTTTTATACCACTATGTATTGCATTATTTAACTTGTACTACCTGCACTGTTTCTAATGTTGCTCATAAAATTAAAAAATATCAATCAAAACCCATGTGGTGTGTATGTTATGTCATGTGTGTGCATGCATATGCAGTGATGGGCAAGTTACTGGGAAAATGTAGTAAGCTACGCTACTTGCTGCTTTCGAAAAAATGTAGCTAAGCTATATAATAATAATAATAATAATAATCATAATAATAAAATAATATGAATAAAAACCATAATAATAATAATCTAGGGGTGGGTTTGAACCTAGGAGGGTGGCATGTTTAAGTTTTGGGATGTATATCAGAGGTTTTCTACCCCTTAAACATGGGGGGATTTGAAAATGTGTGTGGGAAAATGTAGTAAACTACAATCCTTGTTACTCGAAACAAGTAGTGTAGCTTCACTACAAGCTACTCGAAACAAGTAGTGTAGCTTCACTACAAGCTATTCCCAGAACAAATGTAGTAAGCTACACTACAAGTTATGGGAAAATGTAGTTAAGCTATGTAGCTTAGCTACTTGTAACAAGCTACTGCCCATCACTGTGCATATGTCTGTGCGTGTGTGTGTGCGTGTGCGTGTGTGGTGTGTGTGTGTGTGTGTGTGTGTGTGTGCGTGCGTGCGTGCGTGCGTGTGTACCTTTTCCAGTTCAGGTTTGTGTACAGGTGATCCATTGCCAGCCCCATCAGAATCTGTGTTCCCGCTCAGGCACACCTCTTTCATCACCTAGAGAGTGACACAAAACACTTCCTATTATATACAGTATTAATATATTAATGGTACAGTGTGCATTAGGATTATGTTTTCAGGGCTTCTATACTACTGATTCTACCATGTGAAGACTCTTCCAGTTTGTTCGACTTAAAAGACAGCAGATTTCAATTCAAAAGTGTCTTCAAAATGGTCTGTACAAACCAATGGGGGCTTGGTTTGTTTGCACATATTTTACAGTCTGTGGTTAAAAAAAAGTTAGCTGTCTATGAGGTATTTTCTGATGTGGGCCGCCCCAAGCGGACACCTGTAGTAACACTCGAAGCATTAAAATTTAGGCATTGAGCAATTTACAGTACAAAATTGTCCTGCAAACGAATATTATATATTAGAAAGAATATTCGAATATAAAAAGGTAAAAAATATCTGAATCATAAATAAAGTTCAAACTTAAAACAAATAATAATAAAAAATGCTGTACGAGTTCCCACAAGACTCTGGGCCACATAAACTAAACCATTATACAAAAATAGGCTATTAAGATAATTCTGAATCATTCATTTGACTATTGCGAGACTCAAGAGAGCTCATTTTTCAGAACCAACTGTGGACAATACAGGAATGGAGCAAATAGAGGAACAAAGAGGATGTTTTACAGCATATTAGGCTGCAATATGTCATATTGAGATGATATACAGTACATTCAATGTTTGATTATTCGTTTAAGCCCACATGGCATTTTAAAAGGAATATTCAAATGTAATTTTTGGCCAATTCGTACAGCACTAGCAAGCAAGAACAGCACATGGGAATTCATCGACCATAAACAACCTAAGCACCTAAAATCCATTAGTAGAATATCTGTACAATGCAACTACAAGTATACACTATAGAGTAGTGGTTTTCAACCAGTGGTCCGGGGACCATCAGTGATCCTTGAGAGGATTCGAGGCGGTCCCCAGCTAAATGATGGAATGTTGGTAACTCTCGACAGCGTAAACATGAAACCAAATGGACCCTTGCGGGTCCATTTGGTTTCAAGTTTAGGCCTACACTATCAAGAGTTAAAATAATCATCATCTGAACTAACCCAAGTTTACACAACTAGAGAATGTAGAAGATTAATGTTCATTTTTGATCCATGTTTGACTGTGGGATAAAGTGTTCTCCAATGGTGGTCCGTGGCTCAAATCCTGAATCAATAGTGGTCCATGGGATCAAAAAGGTTGAAAACCACTGCTATAGAGTGCTATTTCTAAAATGACATAAGTTTAGTCTTTGCATATGGCTGTAAGGTTGTCCAGGCTAGTCCAGCTGCTACGATCAGTGCTACAGGCTAGGCACTGCATTGTGGAGAAACCGTCCAGGGCCTCCTGGGTGCTTTTGGAGGTTCTTGTCACAGAACAGTGTGGAAATGAAGTCCATGAACCCCTGTCCTGTCACCGGTCCTAAACCACAACCCTAACCCAATGGGAGGATATCACATCGGAACCGTCCTATGCTTATTTCCTCATGCGATTGCCACATAATTAAACAGCTCATTCAAAATGCCTGGAGAACATGGCTGGTTTAATGCAACACATATGGAACACTACCGTTCCACACCCAGCTCTCTCTCTCTCTCTGTCTCTCTCTCAAACCTCATATGTGCAAAACTGTTACTTGTCAGGCTGCAAATTCAAGCGCCTCAACCATTTTGAGCTTGCGGTTCTGTTACTTTAAGGGTGTCGTGTGACACTGCTATAGTGTGATCAAGTAGGATGTTTATTGAATGGGGGGAAAAACAACAAGACAAAGTTAAAATATGGAGACACAAGGTTTTTTTTTTTGCACAACATAGCATATCAAGTCAATGCTATTGGCCGGCAGCCAGCAGTACATAAAGAACAAGCACAAACACATGCAGGGCGGAGGGGAGGGGAGGGGGCTGTGGTCTGGTAGACACATTGCACCAAAGTGTTTTACTACCATGCCCATTGGAAGCATTATGCAATATTAAGGTCCGGTGTGGGGAATGTGAAATGCAGCAGTGGTCGTGTGGATGTACGGTACGGGGCGCCGCTGCATATTACTGTGACCTTGCGGGACCTCCAGAGTGACCTGGCATGTGTGCATGTATAGCGAGGGTCTTCCGGTTTTCTTCAAAACGCCGCTGAGATACTTTTCACTGAAATGAACAGTAGGGTCAGCTGTCTGGTCTTTAGATTACATATAACATTTTTTTTCCTATTCCCGAACTAGATGAAATGCAGAGCAGACACGCGTCTATGTACATATTGTACAGTACTAGAGTCCAGACCATACCTGGGCATTATGCGGCATTATGCGTAAAAATGAAACCAAATGGACCCTTGCGGGTCCATTTGGTTTCATGTTTACGCTCTCAAGAGTTAAAATATTCATCATCTGAATTAGCCCAAGTCTACACAACTAGAGAATGTAAAAGAATGGTCATTTTTGATCCATGTTATTCTGTTTTGTTTGTAAAATCCAGCCTGGTATTGTGGAGAAAAACAAAAGAAATCTTTAGTTTTGGGGTCTGTGGGGCTAAAATGTCATCAAATGTTGGTCCATGGCTCAAATATTGAATAAATAGAGGTCCCTGGTGTCAAAATGGTTGGTCTTACTCTTACTTTTATCTTGAAATTAAGTTAATATTACGCAGACTTTAGTTCAGCCTTTAGTCTTGGCCCTCCACAATATTTTATGTATCTCATTTGGCCCCTTGGGAAAAATAATTGCCCACCCCTGGTACAGACCGATGCCACCTCCATCTGTGGGAGTACAATAAGACAATAGACAGTGCAATAAGAAAAAAGGACAAATACAAACAATACAAGAAACAGTAAGTGACGTAGTGCAACAGACTAGAGCAGTAAAGTGCAACTGTAACAGCATAAAGTGAGGTGAAGGTGCTAAGCTACAACCAGGTAAAGTGGCAAGTAGTGAAAGTTAAACAGACAGCTAGACAGGAACTAGACAGGACATAAATGCCACAACTAAACTATACGGCTAAAACTAAACATACTACAACTAAGCAGCTAAACAGACACACATAAATATATACTACAACTAAAACTACATCTAACATACTATAACATACTACAACTAAGCACTACTATACTAACAGCTAAGCTATGACAACTATGACAGAGTAGGGGTATTACTGTAGGGGTATTACTGTACATGTGCAAGAGAGGATGGCAGCAGTTCGGTACAGTCTTTCTGGTTGTGTGTGTGTTGTGCGTATGAGTGCATGCATGTGTGTGAGTGCGTGTATGCTACAACTATCTAATCCATATACGTAAACTCAAGGCACGGGGGATGATATTTAAATACTATTAGAACTGGCCCTCTGGTATAATGCACACACTGTGATAAGGCATGAATGCGACCAATTGATTTACATCCTCATTTTACTGTGAAAGCAGTGCTTGGTGAAGATCAGGAAACTGAGCTTTAATACCGGTAATAATGCATTTTCAGTTTTTAATGCATTTGGTTACATCTTTGCATTTATCTTGCTATTAAAAGGGACATTGATTTTTGCTGTTTGCCTGGGACGTCCACGTAAACCAGTGCCCGTGTGCTGAAACACCGTCCGGCCCTCAACTTGTACCATTTTTATCTATTTTGGCCCGCTGCGTTTTGACTTCGACATCCTGGATCTAATCAATAATCACATATTTATTTATTTTAGTTTGATTAAAGTTTGAATTGGACTTTTGGCTTCTAAGCAAAACAATTCATATATAAAAACACCTTCTTGATAGGTCACCTGCAATAAGTGCCGATACCAATTCAAATAACGTCAGGAAAACGGCCGACATATCGCTCTGGATGATTTGTGGGCCTCTGGCGCGATCCTTCCCCACAATGCATTTATTCTCTCTCTCTCTCTGCAGGACTGGATGTAACATTTCACAACTAGGGGGGCAGGCGAAAATGGTATGAGGGCGGCTTCATCGCCCGTGACCCCTCGCGCCACAGGCCATGAAGCCCCCCCCCCCCCCCCCCCCCCCCCCCCCCCGCCCTTTCTGTTTTGAATGATGAAATGCTGTTGGTTTAGTTGTGCGACAATTGAAGTTAGTTAGTTAGTTAGTAGCATAGTGTTTCAAATCATTTCAATTATAAGCACTTTAATTTGAAATGTCTTTGGAATTTGGGTTGTTTGCATGCCGTCATGTTTGGTGGGGCATGCCCCCCCATGCCCATGCCTAGATCCGGCCCTGTCTGTGTGTCTCTCTCTCTCCCTCTCTTTCTCCAGGAGTTGACACTAAGGTCTCCGAGGCACTTGCCCATCGGGCAAGTGCAAGTCAGGTTCTACTTGCCCTCAGGTTATGGTCACTTGCCCCCAGGTTCCAGGTGGTCCCCAGTTAAGTTGGTTAACCAGATGTAACTCTTGAGAACGTAAAAATGAAACCAAATGGACCCTTGCGGGTCCATTTGGTTTCATTTTTACACTCTCAAGAGTTAAAATTCATCATCTTAACTAGCCCAGGTCTACACTGTAGAAGATTAATGGTCATTTTGATGTGTTAATTTGCCTGTTTTGTTTCCCAAATCCAGCCTGGAATTGTGGATAGCTAGAAAGCAGGGAAAGACACAGAAGCAGAGTGCAGAGGCAGAGAGACAAATTTATCTTGTGTTGTGTTATAGTGCACTATGTTGCACACTTGCCCGATCGGGCAACCGGGTAGCAGTCTTCACTTGCCCCACCATTTTTTTTACTTGCCCCGGGCAAGCGGGCAAGTGTTAGTGTCAAGCCCTGTTCTCCCACTCTTTCTCTCTCTCCCACTCCCTCTCTTTCTTTCTCCCTCTCTCCCTCTCATTGGTACCTCATCTCATTGGTTTTGGCTGGGACGGAGTGTAATTGGGCTAACGGAGGGAAATGACAGGCTGCGGCTCCGATGGGTTTGGCCTCAAACCGGGAGCCGGGAGGGAGTACTTTTACTCAAGTACTGTACTATTTGTAGAACATTTTGCACTTTTACAGCTGAATTTTGAATTTCAGACATTTACAAAAGAGGTATTTCTGGATTGTAGTTAAGTACCAACACTGAATGACCACATTATTGTCCATCCATCGCTGACGTGCCAGCTCTACAAATCAATACGAGAGTGGTGTGTGTGTGAGTGTGCCACTCACACAGTGCGCGCGCGTGTGTGTGTGGTCTGGGTTTTGGGAGGTGTTGATGAGATACACAGCTCCTTATAAAAGAAACACTACATTTCATGATGGAGAACTTGTTTCTTTTAATTGCTTTTTGGAAGCTATTTCTGACTGGGAGAGAAGGAGTTGTTGGAGGAGTTCAATGCAAAAATCCTCAAAACCTCAAGAACAAGTCTATTGCTTTTTAACCCTTTTCATACGAGGGGCGGGCCCACTATTTATTCTACATTTTAGCCAGGGGACCACCATTTGATGTTGAGTATAGCCTCTCGGACACAAAAACTAAGGATTTTCAAGTTTGTCTCCACAATTTAGTTAGACTTACCAGTGGTCTTGAGAGGATTCCAGGTGGTCCCCAGCTAAATGATGGTACATTTGTTAACCAAATGGTCTCTTAAAGAGTCTGTAACTCTTGATAGTTAAATTATAATTAAAAAATCTGAATTACTTAATTTTCAAGAATCTACACATTTAGAAAATGTACACGTTATGTAAATGGAGTTGTTATTTTGAACAACATTTGGCCAGTAATCTCTCCTAAATTGTGGACAAAAACTTGAGCTGATCTTGAGTGTCTGTCTAAGAGGCTGAAGGTCAGGGTCCTGTCCTAAAGGTGGGTAACAGTGAATAACAATGACGCACACTGTCCTTATCACTGTTTTAATAACAGTGATAAGGACGAAATGAATGGACTTATTCATTTCGTGTCAATGAAATAACCTTAAAAGTCCTAACAAATCAAGATATGTTACTGATATGTTACTGTAAACAGTGTGTTTAAACAGTTTTATTAAACAGTATTATTTTTAAGTAATCCCTTGCAGTGAATTGTGCTGAAATGCAGGTGAATATCGCAGGCCTATACTGTATGTAAAGTTGATATGCGTGTGTAGCAGACACTATGCACCGGCACAGGGGCCCATCATTTCTACATCCGCCTATGATAGTGGTTTTCAACCAGTTGGTCAAGGACCACCAGTGGTCCTTGAGAGAGTTCCAGGTGGTGCCCCAGTTAAATGATGGAAAGTTGGTTAACTAGGTGTGACTCTTTGAGACCGTGAAAATGAAACAAAATTCATTTTTACACTCTCAAGAGTTAAAATATTCATCATCTGAATTATCCCAAGTCTACACTATGGCAATGCAGAATAATGTTCATTTCGATCTATGTTTGCTGTTATGTTTCCGAAACCCAGCCTGGAATTGTGGACAAAAACAGAAGAAATCTTTAGTTTTGGGGTCGGTGGGGCTAAAATGTCATCAAATAGTGGTCCGTGGCTCAAATTCCGACTAAATAGTGGGCCCTGGTATCTAAAAGGTTGAAAACCACTGGTCCATGGCGTTGGAAGATTAGGAGCGAATCTGCAAAGCTTCTGATTGTAACGGGAAGTGAAGTGCATTCCATATTGTTAGGAGCCAGATGGGAGAAGAGTTTGGGACGTGTGGAGGAGCACTGTCCAGGCTTGTATATCCTGGGCACAGCACCCGCTCACAGCCAAGTACAACCCAGACTTTACAGTGAGGATTCAGACATACAGGACGTTGCTTTGAGCAGGGACCCCTCCAGGGCCTTCTTTTTCTTGTCGAGGAATTTCAAAACGCCAGCAAAAGAAAAAAAAAATGCTGCAATCCAAATATGTAATGAACTACAGACCGCAGCGAAAACCTCCCTCAGAGAGTCAGTTAAAAGAAAAACACGGCGGCCAAAAAGATGAATTCATATTCATACGTGTTTTCATACGGGTGATTCGGGGTGAATGCCTTTCAATACATTGTGAACGACAGACGGTAGCAGTAAAATACGCCGGAGTTTTTTTTTTTTTTTTTTTTTTTTTTTTTACTGAGACTGCGTCACCACAAACATGTTTTGGAATGGACAAGGCAACTCAATAAAACTGGGGTTTTCAACAGGTGGTCCCTGAGAGGATTTCAGGTGGTCCCCAGCTAGATGGAAAGTTGGTTAACCAGATGTAACTCAAGAGTTAAAATATTCTTCATCTGAATAGCCCAAGTCTACACTAGAGAATGTAGAAGATTAATGGTCATTTTGATCTGTAGGTTTGACTGTTTTGTTTTCTCCAAAATCCAGCCTGGAATTGTGGACAAAAGCAAAAGTGGTCTTTGGTTTTGGTGTCTGTGGGGCTAAAATGTCCTCAAATGGTGGTCCGTGGCTGAAATTCTGAATAAATAGTGAGCCCTGGTATGAAAAAGGTTGAAAACCACTGCGATAAGTGTTCACAGCGCGGACTGTCCTGACAAAGGCAAAGCTGGACCACGTGCACGCACGCACACACGCACGCACACGCACACGCACACACACACACACACACACACCTTATTGCCTCCATACCTCCGTGGGAAGAGAAGGAGGGTGGGGGTCGCTATAGGACAGATTCCAAGAAAGAGAGAGAGAGAGAGAGAGAGGAGGGAATAAGATCAAAGAAAGACAAAGATATTGTATAAGCCACAATGAGAGAAAGAATAACAGCACAGGGTCATACTGGAGAGGAGGAGGAGGAGGAGGAGGAGGAGGAGGAAGGGAGATGCATAGAAGGGGAGGAGCACTGGGCTGTTGGACGCTGCTGGAGGAGAATGAGGTAAGGACACGATATGGACATGTCTGTTTCCATAAACACCACGCCATTATAACACACACGCGCGCGCGCGCACGCGCACACACACAGCTAGCTGTCTGCTAGAGACATTAGCTAGTCAGATCTCTGGAGAACCTTGAGGAGTACTCCCCTCTCCTCCCCTCCCCTCGCCTCTGTGCGTCACGCACACAGACACAAACGCACGCGCACACACACACACCAACAATAAAAAGTATAGTTGCTCAGTTCGCATGTGATTTTCTTTTTGAAGCCATGTCACAATATTGATATGGTATACGATATGATTACCAACAAGGGATACCCTATGATATGATAGGATCACTGCCATGTGGGTTAACTTTACTTTATCAGTTTATTTGGTCGGGACAAATGCATATTAATGAACAAATACGCCGGATTTAGCAGAGTTGCTAATTTCCAACCCCCAACATCAAGTACAAAATTGTATCTAAAACACAGGTGACTAAAACTGAACTGAACTGAACTGAAGCTGAGGTAGATGAAAAGCAGCAACTTTACCAGGTTGTAGATCTACTACTTGGACTACTTTATTTTATTTTTTACTTTTTGAAGTACAGATAGTACTAAACAAAGAACCAGAGCCCAGGCGAAGACCTGAAGGGTCTTTTGGAATGAAAGCGAACTGTATTTAAGGTGGAGGAGCCCATCCCCCTCCACCCGCCATCCGTTTGATGTCGGCAGGGTGGGTTTTGTTTTTGAGGTTGCGGGTGACTTGATAGCGTCCCAGAGAGACAGAGAGAGAGATGGCAGGGGCGGATCTAGGCATGGGTATAGGGGGGTAATGCCCCCCCAAACACAATGGCATGCAAAACAACCCAAGATCTTTCAAATTACATTAAAACACTACTACTGCTACTAACTACAATTGTGTCACCACCACTAAACCAACAGCATTTCATCATTGAAAACAGAAAACTCTCCGAGTCAGACCTTTAGCTTTATGCATGCTGCGTGTCTGTTGCAACTTCAACAACAACTGATGTTGTTATTGACGCTTTACTTGAGTAATAAAAGTCCTGTAACCGAAAATGGTATGGGTGCCATTTTCTCCTGCCCCCCCAATTGGGAAATTTTACATCCGCCCCTGAGAGAAGGCAGGGGGGGAAACAAAAACAAAAACATAGGGATCAAGGAAAGATAACAAACCAAAACACCGTGTGATATCAGAGCAAACACATCAGAAAACACCTGCTCGCTGCCAACAGCCACCGCTCGGTCGGTCTCGCACAACGTCATAAAAAGGCAAGGACGCGGCCAAGCCGAACTTAAAAAGAGTTTCACCACGTCTAATTTTGACTTATCTGACAAACATACTCGGTTTGAGAATTGTTGACAATTTCGGCAAACCTTTCAACATGAGCCGTGGATGAAAAAGAAATCCCGATGAGTCATGCAGTGTTGTACATGTTGTACAGCCTTTTACAGTTTGCTTGCGCACACAGACACAAGCCCAACATAGACGCACTTAAAAACATGCGTGTACCGTCTGTGCGTTTGTGCACGCCGAAATGCCTGGCGTAGCTCTGCCATAACAGGGAAAACCTCAAACATCAGTCACGCCTTTCAATTTGTATTATTATTTTTATTTTATTGCGGTAGACAGGGCTGCAACTATCAGTTACGTTCTGAGCAATTCATACTATCAATTGATTTCTTCGATTAACCTAATAGTCGACCAGTGTCAAGCAATAGTGCTGTGACTAGTGAAAGAACCGTATATCCTTTGACAAATACCTCTTGGCTGCATTTGGCCAAAAGGGACGGATGACGATCACATCCCATCGCCCATAAGAGTGTTCAAGGTGCACTATCAATAATGGAGGTCGTTCATATCAAAACATACAAGCCTGTGACTGGCTTAGATGGGCGTTGAATCTACATCTACAAAGCCATTACAACAATTGGATGAAAAGATGTATTGGATGGAGTAGAGGCCAAAAGCACTGGAAAAACTGGAAATGCTCAAATGAGGTAGAACTACCTCAAAACTGTACTGAAGTATGCATGCACAGTTACCATGGCATCCATCATGCCCTCCTTCCCTCCCTCCAGGGGTCAAAAAGCTCTTTGAACATTTCAACAACCTGCGTCCAGCCATGTGTTCTGTCCTGTCAGGGGAGAAGTCTGATCCCACGGCACATCTGTGGCCGTTTTAAAGCACATCATGCCGTTTTCTCCTGCTGTAAAAACTAGTCCTTTAAATCTGGCTGCCAGCCTGAACCTGTTTCTGCTCTTCTCGTCCGTGACGACAACATGCGTCTAGTTGTATCCGGTTACCTATCTACGGTGTTTCAAAGCGGGGGGGTCCCCACAACAGTCATTTACAGGTGCCCCTAGGGGGTCCTCAGGGAAATGAGCTTTAACCCTTTTGTGTACTGAACGCGTTTTGGTGTTTTAGCCGTTGAAAAATAGCAGATCTACAAGCTCATATCGCGCCACCGAGTGGCGCGATATGAGCTTGTAGTTCTGCTATTTTTGAAAAATTGTAAAAAAAATGTGTGCAAATCTTTGAATACATTATTTTGGAAGGAAACATTTTTAACTCTTAAATCTTTGCTTCTGGGGGATCCCTAGAACAATATGTTTTTAGATGAGATTCTGCAGCTAAATAATAGATATTTCTGCGGGTCCTTCCTATGTCAAGCATCACTGACACAGAAAGACATTTTTCCTGAAAATCTAGAATCTTGCGCCAGGGACTAGAATTTAATGTCACAAACTGGAATCTAGTGTCATGGACTAGAATCTAGTTTCAGGAACTAGAATCTAGTGTCAGAAACTCTAACTTCAGAAACTACAATCTACTGAGAGGAACTAGAATCTACCATGGGAAACTAGAATCTGGCATGAGGAACTAGAATCTAGTGCTGTGAACTAGAACCTGAACGCATTTTGGTGTTTTATCTGTTGAAAAATAGCAGATCAACAAGCTCATGTCGCGCCACCGAGTGGCGCGACATGAGCTTGTTGTTCTGCTATTTTTGAAAAATTGTGAAAATGTGCTGCAAATCTCTGAACACGTTATTTTGGAAGCAAACATTTTATCTCAATTTTTCGCTTCTGGGGAACCCCGAGAACAACATGTTTTCAGATGGGGGGTCTGCAGCCAAATATGGATAATTCTGGTGGTCCTTGGCTAGAAATATGTCAGCATCACTGACACAGGAACACAGATTTTTCAGAAAAACTAGAATCTAGTGTCAGAAACTATAGAATCTAGTGTCAAAAAACTCGATTCTAGCGTCAGAAAGTAGATTCTAGTGTCAAAAAGGAGATCCTATCATCAGAAACTATAATTTAGTGTCAATAACTAGAATCTAGTGTCGGAAACTACTGTAGAATCTCGCGTCAAAAGCTAGAATGTTGCTGCAGCTATAATCTGGTGTCAGGAACTACTGTATAATCTGGTGTCAGAAACTCCAATCGAGGGTCAGGACACAATGGGTTAAGGCAGACTGAGTGTGGGCCCCAAGGCCCTAGTCTAGAACAGAGATCCCACTGGCTGTATATAAAGGCAGGTTACTCCGTTGATCACTACACACGCACCACTGACGGCTGGGCCTTACCTTCAGCCACTCCTCGGCCTGCTCCTGGCTCTGCACGGCCAGCACCAGGGCGTCCGCTCCCTGGTGCACGATCTTCAGCTCGTGTCTCTTCTTCTTGCCGTCCTTGGGCACGTGTGTGATGCTGCAGCCCGACAGGCACAGCTCCATCTGGGGGTCCTTGTCTTTGGACGACTTGTAGCACTGGAGGAGGAGGAGGAGGAAGAGACGAGAAATAATGGATACTGTTCTTTTGTTTCAACGTTTGCAATAATTTGCGTGTACTTTAGCATGTTCTCCCTATGCAGTAATCCTAGTAGCCTAGACTGCCTCCCCCTGGGCGTCTGATGTAGGGGATATGAACTGGTTAGAATAACGTGTTGCTTCCGCACACTATATCCAACCGAGAAAACCCCTGGGTTTGGACTTACTGAAGGAAGCATGAGGTCAGGCCGTTGCTCTCCCCAGATTGGTAGTAGGTAGGATTACATTAGATAAAAATGTAATCCTAGATTAAAAAAAAAAGATAACGATGAATGGTCATTAATGGGCATACTCATGTTTGACTGTTTTGTTTCCTAAATCCAGCCAGGAATTGTGGACAAAAGCAAAATAAATCTTTTGGGTCTGTGTGTCATCAAATGATGGTCCAGTGGCTCAAATTCTGAATAAATAGTGGGCCCTGGCATTAAAAAGGTTGAAAAACACTAATTTAGCGTATACTATATTAGGTGAGATCAGGTTCATTGGCATGTGCTATCAACAGAGAGTGTTGAGCAGGTGAGTCAGTAAAGATACAACAGCAATGACAACACACTGTGTGGAGAGGAACCAAATGGCCTGATCCTTTCATAGTCAACATGGGTCAGTGTCTTGGCTACGTCCAAATATTTTTATGTAGCTGCAAGCGAGTTGATTTCCCCCCCATTTCTTTGTTTTGGCAACCATCATCTTTATCCAATCAGATGATTTGTTATTTGGGTTATTATTCTTTCACGGGTTACAAGATCTACTAGCAGCCAAGAAGAGCCTGATAAATCAACTGGCCAGCTGGAAAAAAACACACACAGCAGATAATTAAAGGGATGGATATTGTGTAAATATTGTGTAAGCAGATTTTTCTGTTTGCTTACCAGTTCACAACAAATCTAACACACCTATTATTAATTAAGTTATCTGCAGCTGTGCTGCCTGCTATGTTTCACCTGTTTTTTAAATGCAACTGTAAATCATTTCAAAATAAATGTTCAAAATCGCAAATTAACTAAATGTTCAAAATGTCAGATGTAGAAAAATGTTCCAAATAGCACAGATTTTATTCAAAATATCCATTATAGCGGCGCTATGATGGAAGTGAACGGGCTTCATGACGTCACAGGTGTCATGGCAGCATACATGTGGACACCAAAATGTGGTTGGCGGAAGCAGCCCACAATGTTATTCTATGTCTATGACAAAGAAAACCCTACTTCCGGCAGTCTTACGGATGCTTCAAAGCGCCACTGAGTAACTTGTATTGAAATGAACAGCAAGGGGGTGGGGCTGTCGCTCCCGTTCACTCTCTATACCATGGGTGTCAAACAAATTTGGCCTGCCGTGTAATTTCATTTGGCCCTTGAGGCATTATCAAATTAAAGGGGAAGACCAGCCATTTTCAACATTTTACATTTTACATTTTATTAATAAACCTTAGAGAAGTTGTGTGGACATGATAAAAAAAAAGTTCCCCGATTCTGTATTTCCTAAAAATGGAGGTCTGAAGAAATCATCAACAGGTGAAACACATCTGATGACATCACCAAGGTGTATTTCACCATGTTAATGATTTTTCTTTCAGACCCCGCTAGGGTCCCGCTAGGGTCCATTTGGTTCACATTTGTACCCTCTCAGGAAAATTTTGAAAATGGGTGGAATTCCCCTTTAAAAGGTTAGTTCGTTCGAACCTGGCCCGCAGCTTTGTTCAGTTTTAAATTTTGGCCCCACTCTGTATCTGAGTTTGACACCCCTGCCCTGCTCTATACTTTATTCCTCTACGACTCCAACCCACCAGCAGCTTGTTGTCCTTGATGACACACAGCAGCTTGGTCCACTGGCCGAAGCGCTTCTTGCGCAGCAGGAAGGCGCAGATGCGCGCGTCCTTCACCAGGTGCATGGACGCCTCCTCGCTGGGCCACTGGTGACGCATCTTCTGCCCGCCCTTGCCGTCCTCCTCCTCCTCGTCGTAGGACTCGTACGAGCTGCTCATGGCGTCCGAGTCGTAGTCTAGACCATGGAGACAGAGAGAGATCGTTATTATGAGAATGAGACTCGGCCGCAAATGCTCCGCGCAACAAGCTCTGATTTTATTCGTTTCCGACGTTCTTTTGCCAGTCGACTGGCTGCGTTTTGTTGTGGCTTTCCTTTAGCTCTAGTTAACTGATAACATTAGCTCCGTGTGCATTGCGGCGCTCAGACTTCAGAGTAGGTTGTCGTTCAGAATATGGGTTTTATGGTTAAAGGGGAACTCCACCCATTTACAATATTTTACCATGTCATTGATGTACCTTCAAGGTGCTGGGTGGACATGATAAAAACGTTCCCCCATTCTGAGTTCCCAAGAAATGAAGGTCTGAAGAAAGTCACTAACATGGTGAAACATCTTGATGACATCATCAAGATGTATTTTCACCATGTTAATGGATTTCTTTAGACACTTTTTATGAGAGCGTACAAATGGAACCAAATGAACCCGTTAGGGTTCATTTGGTTGCATTTGTACACTCTCAGAAAAAAAAAAAAAAAGAAAATGGGTGGAATTTCCCTTTAAGTCTATGGGTATGGGCATTAGAGGCAGCGTAAAGGCAGGCAATCGTGAAAAAAGCCTCCAGTACGGTCTCCACGAGTGGTGCATGTACGTTGTAAATGCATGTAAATGCACCACTACTGGTGCTACGAGCAAAAAACACACGTGTTCTCCAGGGTTTCTCCTGAAGAATGAAGAAAAGAATGCGCAATTTCAGTGGACACCACACCATGCAGAGAGCAACGACGATTCTAATCAACCTGCGACTGCAGTGAGTGGAAGTGTTAATTTTCCAGCAGCATCGTGTGGGCTCTGTGC
Source organism: Benthosema pterotum (assembly GCA_039105355.1). Lineage (NCBI taxonomy): Eukaryota > Metazoa > Chordata > Actinopteri > Myctophiformes > Myctophidae > Benthosema > Benthosema pterotum. The sequence continues at coordinate 10,685,897 of CM076986.1, forward strand.
AGTGGACACACACACACGCATGCACACACACGGGTGCACGCACAGTCGGGCGCTGTCACCCACCCACGTAAAATACACATCCATGAATGGAAGAAGTCAGTCCACAGCGTCGCTCTACTCAACCCAAGGGAGGGAGGGTCACAAGAGAGAGAGGGGGGGAGAGAGAGAGAGAGAGAGAGAGAGAGAGAGAGAGAGAGCAGAGCGAGAGAGAGAGAGAGAGAGAGAGAGAGAGAGAGAGAGAGAGGTGTAAAGAACATAAGTTAGAAAAAAGGAAAGGGTTTGGGGGGAGGAGGGGGTGAGAGAAAGAGACGGGGCAATGAGAGAGAGTCAAGGCCTATTCATAGTCCAGTAAGTGACCACCTGAAACTACAACGTACAACATGATGTCACTGAGCCGCGTTTTTTGGACATAGTGATAAGGACACAAAAAAAAACATTTTAGAAGTAGATCAACAACACAAATGACATTTTGTGGAGTGTAATAAGTAGCACAGTGACCAGTGTGACTGTGACACAGTCACAAAATTACCAGAACTACTTAATATTTGACCAAAACCAGAGCAGAACTCCCACCATGGGACTCAAACTAAAGGAGAAATTAAGGTCTTTTTCCCCCAGTAGAACTATAGAACCTGCTATGCGTTACTACTATGCAGCACATATACTGTATACTGTATGCCATACTCACTGGAGGTGATGTACTCTGGAGCTTTGCCTGGACTCAGGGGCACTGCCTCCTCGTAGTAACCCTCTGGAAGTGACGTGCTGGGGAGGGGAGGGGGTCCGCTGTTTGGAGGCTGGAGGAGGGAGAGAGAGAGAGAGAGAGACTTAGTCACAATGATCACATAATCGTCAAATCGTAATTATTCTAGACAACTACAATTTGCATAATCTTCAGAATCACTACCATACCACCCAATAATGATCTGCCATTTAGAATGAAAACGTGTGCAAATGTATTTATTTACTTGATCTTCATCATACACACACACACACGTTTTTTTTTTTTTTTTTTTTTCCTTTTATAATAAAAAGGGTATTGGCGTATCACTGCAGGTGGGTATTGGGGTATCACTGCAGGTGGGACACATCAACTTCATCATTCCTAAGTGAGTAGGTGGGATCCCTTTGGATCCACGAATCTGTTGAAAATGTACTGGTATAGTGTGTACCAGTTAAAAACATAAAAAACGCTCAAAGTACCTAGGTAATGAAACCAAGACAGCCATATCAGTGGGTGCAGTGGCACTGGATGGTAACCACAAGGTTGCCGGTTCGAACCCGGGCTCCCCCAGAGTTAATATCGAAGTGTCCTTGAGCAAGACACTGAACCCCTAATTGCTCCTGATGTGCTGGTACAGTAGGTACCTTGCATGGTTTCTTCTGCCTTCAATGGGTGGAATGTGATACAAGCTATGTAAAGCGCCTTGGATAAAGGTGCTATATAAATGCGCCATTTATCATGATACTGTAAATAAGATGGGTGCACATTATGCAGAGCAACACGTTTTCAGACGAGAGTCAGCGGCCAATTACATTAGAATCCATGGCGTCTGAGACACAAAACAGTTTGCTATAACCGCTGATACCGCGAAATGTCATGATCTAGAAGACATTTGTAGAATCTGGTCTCTCTCTCTCTCTCTCTCTGGGCCAGGCAGCAGAAAGCAGCAGTGTTGGCGTGCTGCGGTCCACAGGCTCTGCGCCGTGCGCAGCAGCCAGCTCAGCCAGCGCAGCCCCAGAGGGGGATCAGCTAGGCCAGGCTGACGTGATGCGTGTTGGCTCGCGCAGCAGCGCAGCGCGGCCCTGACATACCGCCTATTAAAGCAACATAATTGCGGCAATAAACATCGTATCCCCATAATCACACAGCGCGTGGAATTTAGGCCGTCTCCCTGCCTGCAGAGTGAGCCGTGCTGCTGCCATTCCAGCATTTTCAGGAACGGACCGGCCTCTGGCTGCTGTGCACGTGTGTGTGTGCGTGTGTGTGTGTGTGTGTGTGTGTGTGTGTGTGTGTGTGTGTGTGTGTGTGTGTGTGTGTGTGTGTGTGTGTGTGTGCGCATGTGTGCGCCATATTTTTTTTATTACTATACTCGCGAGAGCCAAATATCAGCCAGATAAGTATAGCCAGAATTTGAGAAGTTTGACATTCACAAGAAGAGAAATGGCTGTTGTATTGATGACAGCGCATTTGGGGAGGTAAGAGATTTCAAATGGAGGAAAAAAAAAGAAACATCATTAACGTGGTGAAACACAAGTTGATATTGTCAGAATGGGGGGACTTTTTTTTACCATGTCCACACAACCTCCCTATATTAGGTATATTAATGACATAGTAAAATGTTTAAATTGGGTGGAATTCCCTTACAGTACAATTCATAGGTGTTTGTCCTTTAATTTGTTTTTAATTTCCAACACTTTGTACTCCAACGCCACTGCAATTATTAGAATCTAGTTACGACTTGCCTTGAGAGAGAGAGAGAGAGAGAGAGAGAGAGAGAGAGAGAGAGAGAGAGAGAGAGAGAGAGAGAGAGAGAGAGAGAGAGAGAGGAGAGAGAGAGAGAGAGAGAGAGAGAGAGAGAGAGAGAGAGAGGAGAGAGAGAGAGAGGAGAGAGAGAGAGAGAGAGAGAGAGAGAGAGAGAGAGAGAGAGAGAGAGAGGAGAGAGAGAGAGAGGGGGGGGGGGGGGGGGGGGGGGGGGGGGGGGAGCTTTCCAGTTCAGGAATCATATCTTGGCCATCACATTTCACTGGCTTGCCCGCGGCAAATGAACACTAGCTATTGTTTCCAATAGAAATATACTTTACATAATTATTACTCTCATTACTCTCGTTTTACTCCTTGTAACAGGGGCTGACATGATGTGTGTGTGTGAGCCCATACCATTTTCGGTTACAGGATTATGCAAATAAGCATCAATAATAACATCAGTTGTTGTTGAATTTGCAACAGGCACGCAGCATGCATAAAGCTAAAGGTCTGACTCAGAGTTTTCTGTTTTCAAGGGTTAGGGTTGCCCCCCCCTATACCATGCCTAGATCTGCCAACAACGTTCTTGTGCCGCCATAACCCGTCAAAAGTTTTTTTTTTTTTTTTTTAAATGCTCACCTCCACTTCGCTCCTCTCGCAAACCAATACCCGACCGAGTCACTATCCTATGTCCGCCGCTTCCAATTCACAGCTTATTTTCTCTCCTTTTCGTTATTATTTATTATGCATTTATTTCGCCTTTCCCTCATGGAAACTTCCTCTCTGATTTCGTGCGCATTTGAACATTTTATTTGGAGGTGGCGGGCGCCATTTTTCTTTTCCCTTGCCGTTAATAGCTTTTAGAGTTATACTCGAGTCGTGCGTCTGTATCTCGCGGCCCTGCAAATAGCCGACGTACAAACTCACAGCGCGTCGCCCGGCTGACGCGCTGTGAGCTTGCAGGTCGGCTGTTTCCAGAGGTGCGGCATGGCGCGCAGCAGCGACCGAAGAGCAAATGAGGCTTAGCGAAGGAGCCGAGCCGAGCCGCGCCCCGCGGGCTGTGAAACCCAAGCGCCACGGGTCATTGGTCGCAGCTCACCCAATCAGGCGTCGCTCGCCGAGGGGAGATGCCGGCGGGGCGTCATCGTTGATTGGTTGCCGCGGCGACGGTGGAACATGTGGCCGCGCATGAAAGAAGGGCTAAAAGTGGACGTTGAAAAGCGTTGGCTTTTTCCGAGGAACGTCCAAAGCTCCATGCGTCACCGACTGTCGCTTGAGTTGCGAACGGGTAATAAATATGGACACAGTAAAACTGACTACTACGCGTTCACAAATCAGTGGGTCTGGCACGCACGCACACACACACCCACATGCACACCAGGGGCGGATGTAGCATGTCCCATTTGGGGGGGGGGGGGGGGGCAAGAGCACATGTTGGAGGGGCAAGAAGAAAGCCGCCCCCCATACCATTTTCAGTTACAGGACTTTTATTAGGCCAGTAAAGCGTCAATAATAACATCAGTTGAAGTTGCAAAAGACACGCAGCATGCATAAAGCTAAAGGTCTGACTCAGACAGTTTTCTGTTTTCAATGATGAAATGCTGTTGATGTCCTTGTGTTTGGTGGGGCAGTCTGGGCTTTTAGGGGGGCATTGCCCCCCCCCCATGCCCATGCCTAGATCCGCCCCTGTTAATAAGATGCACACACACACACACACACACACACCACACACACACACACACACACACACACACACACACACACACACACACACACACACACACACACCACACACACACACACACACACACACACACACACACACACACACATGCAGGTTCTTACGTCCTGTGGGGACAGAAACGGAGTGGATTAGGGGTAGAACCGAATACAAATGGTGCTTTAATGATTGCACGTACGACATAAAGCAGATTTTATCTGCCGGATCAGAAACACACTCAGTGCTTAAGCCCTGCTGTCATTAAACACATGCGCACGCATACACACACAACGCGCACATGCATAGGGGAAAAAAAATCTCGACTGGGACGTTGAGGAAAAAAAATGGGTCAAGGTGCTTTTTTTGCAAGACAGCTTTTGGAAAGGTTTTCTTCTGTCTCTAACTATTCTGGCAGCCGTGCGTTTCTTCTTCCAAGGCTGACGACGGCCTGCTTGACAGAACCCCGAATGTGAGCCTTCTGCCCCAGTGAGTACTGTACTATACTGTACTGTACTGTAAGTCCCGTCTGCTACTGCCAGCGCGTTCCAACGATCGCAGTACATTTCGTCTCGCATTGGGGGATCCACTTGCTGAAACCTTCCGACCTTCAGTGGTTTCCCCAAAGTCTGTTCTGTTTTCCCCCACAATTAGCCCTACTAACATGCCTATTGGTCAGATTGAGGAGGAACTTAGTGAGGGGCTAATATAGACCTGCGCAGTGACGTCACCGCCCCTGTTCCGGAAACGGATTCCCCATTCATTTTTCTCATACACTTTTCGAAAATAATTTATATAAAGACAGGGGCGGATCTAGGCATGGGCATACCCAGTCTGCCCACCCAAACACGATGTCAGGCAAAACAACCCAAGATATTTCAAATTATAAAAGTGATTATATTTAATTAAATGATTTGAAACACTACTACTGCTACTAACTACAATTTTGGCCCCACTAAACCAACAGCATTTCATCATTGAAAACAGAAAACTCCTCCGGTGGGAGGGGGTGAGAGAGAGAGAGGGTTAGTTTGGATAGCCTGAGGGGTGGAGGTGGTGGAGGTGAAATCATTTCTTGGCACAGGCCAGTACAGAGCCGTCGTCTCGCCTCGTGGAACACCCTTGGGGGAAACCTCTTATCTCCGTATTTTAACTGGGTTAAATTACTTGACCCAAACATTACTACAGTGTCACAAAAAACACAGTAGATCTACAAGCTCTATCTGCTGCCGACCCATCCCCCCATTATAGTAGTAACTCCATAGCAGTGCCGGACCCCGGTTGAAGACCCTTAACGTTACGATATACAGTAATACGCGCTGGAGAATGGACCTGTGATGTGATCCCACCGCTCTGCTATGCAATGACTCAACGCTACTTGGGGAAGAGCACACACACACGCGCACACGCACACGCACACACACACACACACGCACGCACACACACACACGCACACATGTCTGCGTTACTGTATGCGGAAGGACAATCGGGACATGAACTTTCAGATGACGAAGTTAAGAACGACTTAAACCAGAAAATATGCATTTTTGTGGTAGAAGAATATAAGACCATGGAAACTGGACTTATTCTACCACAGGGGTTTTCAACCTTTTTCATCCCAGGGCCCACCATTTATTCAGCATTTGAGCCACGGACCACCAATTGAGGATATTTATTTTTTAGACACACAGACCCCAAAACTAAAGATTTATTTTTGCTTCTGTCCATGACCGTTAAATCTTCTTAGTTGTGTAGATTTGGACTAATTCGCATGATGAACATTTTAACTCTTGAGAGTGTAAAAATGAAACCAAATGGACCCGCCAGGGTCCATTTGGTTTCATTTTTTACGCTCTCAGGAGTTACATCTGGTTAACCAACTTAGCCGGGGACCACCTGGAACCCTCTCAAGGACCACTGGTGGTCCCCGGACCACTGGTTGAAAACCACTGTTCTACCATACTTGTGGGGAGCATGTGCAGCAAGTGCACTGTACACACACGCACACGCACACACACACACACACACACAGCGAATGCAAACCAACGAGAGGCCTTGTGCATGCATGCACGCATTCCCTCCTTCCCTCCTGCGTGCCAAAAACCTGCAGTTGCATTTCCAACGGTTGCGGACGACGACGCCGACGCGACGTCCAGATCAATTAGAGGACCAGAGGCATTGTGGGTCGTCGTTTGGTTCCACATTCCGCCCGCGCCGCCGTCCATAAACAACAACGGCCTGTAATCACAGCGACGCGGTGCAGCTGTGAGGAGCAGCAGCTCTAGCCCCCACGGGACCCACTCTCTCTCTGCTGCTCCAGTGTTGCCAACCTGCCGCATTTGTCGCTATATTTAGATTTTTTTCCAAGACCCCCCGACCCCCCTCTTTACCGGTCCATTTCGTTTAATTTTATGCTCTCAAGAGTTACATTATATTTAAACATCTGAATTGCCTAATTTTCAAGAATCTACACATTTAGCACTAGAAAGACTGAAAAAAGTGGCCAGAATTAGCATTTGCTCAAATTCATATTTAGAATTTTTTTTCAGACAACCAAAATTTCTGAGATGATAGAATGATGATGGTCATGGAAGGAGAACCTTCTGAAAGCTTCATGGGCGAAGATAAACATCTTTAAAATATCCAAAAAACGGTCAAAATGACCTCTCAGTCTTTCTAGTGTTAGAAAATGTAGAAGAATTGATATTTTGACCAACATTTTGCCAGTTATTAGTCTGAGAATTAGCCCGAGAGACTACACTCAACATCAAATGGTGGTCCTCCGTGGCTAAAATGCAGAATAAATAGTGGGCCCTGGTATGAAAATGGTTGAAAACCCACTGCTCTAGCGCATTCTGGTGCATTTTGGAAGTAAGTGCCACTAGTGTATTTTGGATGTTGGCAGTTGGCAACACTGCGCTGCTCGGACATCTGTTCCATTGACTGGGCCTCACAAGGCCCGCTTGTGCCCCGTCCGTCCCTCCGTCCCTCTGTCTGTCCATCTGTTTGTCCGGCTTTACGTGGTGGTGGCGTTCTGGACCAGCGCACATGACCTGACCGCTCCCTGCCCTCGGTCAAGTGGTGGACACAGTTAGCAAAAAAGTACACTGACTTCAACTCAAGTACAGCTATTTTTTACTCTTCAGAGTCCTTGACTAGAACTACATTTCTCCAAGCCAGTGGCGTTTCTAAGCAATTTGGAGACCTAGGTAAGAAAATCCCTGGAGCGCCCCCTTACCAAATGGACCCTTACGGGTCCATTTGGTAAGGGGGAGCTCCAGGTAAGAAAATCTCCTGTAAAATGGCGCCCCCCAAGGGCTAAAATTAAGAACTATTTTTAAACTACGGTAAATAGCATGTGTAATATGTGTTTTACAGTACATGTTCAATTCTAGTTATAGAGAACAAGTATAATGCATTTATCCATATGAGGCTTATTAGCCTGGGATCCTTTTAAAGCATGTCTGGTGGTCTGCCTAATGGCAAAACCGCCCCTGCTCCAAGCGTCCAGTACCTGCTCATAGTACACACCGATTCTAGCTAACTAATGGTCATTTTGAAGTATTTGTACTTTCTTTGAGTAAATGGGAAAAAGGTACTTTTATATAGCACCTTTATCCAAGGCACTTTACATAGCTTGTGCATCACATTCACCCATTCATACACATTCATACACCTCTGGCAGCGGAAACCATGCAAGGTATCTACTAGCACATCAGGAGCAATATTAGGGGTTAGTGTCTTGCTTAAGGACACTTCAACACCAACTCTGGGGGACCCCGGGATCAAACCGGCAACCTTGGTAACCCTAACCCATCCGGCGACTCTACCCCTGAGCCACTGGCGCCCCATTTCCAAAACTTTTATTTTTGAGCTTAGTTAAAACTTTTAGTTACTACTGACTCTGTAGATTTTCAATATTATTCTGAAACATCCAGTAACCACTTCAACCCTATATTGGTTGAATTTGAAAATAGCCAATCAGTAGAACGTGAGGTGAGCTTGTAGATCTGCTACATTTGAAAACATGAAATTGGGGCACGATGGGTAATATTGCCTTTGGTAATTTAGCAGAAGTATATCTACATTATGGTATTTGCAGCTTTTAGGCTATACTGTAGGTTTATTTCCATAATACATTTGAGTAGTTTTTCCACCTCTGCCAAAGTCCAGCACAGACTGACCACACTATGAAGTCCAAGACCGAGGTCAAGACTGCCTCTAAAATACCGAAGAAGAGGAAAAAATAGAAACACTCCCACAATATGACCCTGGAATCTGTACAGTACTCAACCTCCAGCACTTACAGGACTGTTGAGTATAGATAAGGTGAAAACTGCATTTGCTATAGTTTTTTCTTACGTCAATGCAACGCTGTATTGAAAATTTGTCATTTTCCAGAACAATTAAAATATGGTCCAGAAATATGGTCCAGAAATATTATATATTATATTTAGAAATGGTGCCTATAAAAATGTAAAAATCACAAATTTTGTTACAGTGTATATGTGGGGACACAGTGGGGGCATAGTAATGCATTAACACACATGCACGTGCACACACACACACATACACACACACACAGGGACTTGTTAAAGGGGTTGAGGTCAGGGTTAAGGTAAAGCCATGTGAATGAGTTATAAATGAATGCCAGACTGTAGCTAAAGATAAAAACACAGTGTGTCGGTGGGGTTGGTGGTGGTGGGGGTGGTGGGGTAGGAAGGGGGGTAAATAGTTCCACCCATCAGCCTCAGGGGGGGGTTGACCTGCCCTGGCATCGGCCCGTTGGGCCTGTTTTCTGTCCTCAGATGGTCTCGCCGTGCGCCTCAACTTATTATATGACTCCATCTGCTACTGTTCCGTCCCGTTCTGCATGCCGCGCCGTGCCGCGCCGCGCTCCACCTGGCTTTCATGTGGAGCTGCTGGCTGCCATCCTAAAGGTTCATTCTAGCACTTATGACCGCTTATCTGATTCGGTGTCGTGCCCAGGGGTGTAGTGGAGGGGGGACGCGGGGGGGCGGCGTCGCCCCACTTCTCACATCTAAAATATTTTTGGGTCTGAAAAAAATCATTAGCATGGTGAAATACATCTTGATGACATCATCAAGATGTGTTTCACCATGTTAACACAGCCAGTGCCAGCCCTTTTTCATATTTTTTGAGGTATCCAGTGCCAGCGATTTTCATCTAAAAGTCATATTTCATATTTCGGTCCATGTTTCCCGTCGGACAAGTTAGTTGGCGACACACTTCCGGTTCCGGGTTGGTCCGTCCCTTATTTTGGTCCGTTCTGAATGGAATATGCGGTCGCTGCTCGCTGCTATCATTGGGATCGTATCAAACCAGCGACGGTAAGCGACGTAGAGAGATGTAGATCAACCTAAGAGGCATCGGTCATAACTATTATTCATAATGATAATGCGCGACGTAGCTCTACTGCAAGGGCAAAAAAAGTGGTAATGAGTTTCCAGAAAAAAATAATAAAATGGGGGCATTCCCCTTTCAGAGGCGTCCCCCCACTTCTAAAAGTACCACTACAACACTGGTCGTGCCCTTTCACTCTGACCTCGCACTGGTCTCTCTCTCTCTAGGGCAGGGTTCTAGTTTCTGACGCTAGATTGTACTTTAAGACGCTAGACTCCATTTACTGGCACTAGATTCTAGCTCCCGGTGCTAGATTCTAGTTTCCGATGCAAGATCCTAGTTTCTGACACTACATTCTAGTTTCTGACGCTAGATTCTAGTTTCTGGATCTAGATTCTGGTTTCTGGCGCTAGATTCTAGTTTCTGATTATTATTATTATTATTTTTTTTAATAATAATCTATGTTCCTGTGTCAGTGATGCTCAACATACTGTATTTCATGCCAAATTATCTATATTTTGCTGCAGAGCCCCATTTGAAAACATGTTCGAGCCCCCCACAGAATCAAATGTTAAAATGTTTGATTCTGAAATAATGTATTTAAAGATTTGCCCTGAAATTTGCTTTAAGATTTACAGTACCTACAAGCTCATATCACAGATACAGTTAAAGGACATTTTCAAGGGCTTAAAACCCTTTGTGTACTGAACAAGTTTTGGTGTTCTCAGCATTATGTTTTAACTATTGAAAAATAGCAGATCTACAAGCTCATAGTGCGCCACCGAGTGGCGCGCTATGAGCTTGTATCTCTGCTATTTTTGAAAAATCGTGAAAACGTGGTGCAAATCTTTGAATATTATGTTATTCAGAAACAGACAGGATACAATGGGTTAAAAGGGGAAGCATTATAGGTGCATTAGTACTGTATCAGGCCTGTGCATGGAGCACTGCAGATACGACCTGCACTTTGGGAAAAATGTGTGTGTGGAGAGACGGATGGATTGACGGGGGTCCCTGCGGAAACCTGTCTGTTTCCAGGGACCCCCACCCACCCACCCACCCACCCAACCCTCCCTCCATCCCTTTCAGAACCATTTCCTCGGTTTCTTTCACCTCACAATAACGTCTAAACGTGCGAGGCCGGAGGGGCGGCTTGGTCTGCAAGATGTGTGTGTGTGTCTACATGTGTGCGCGTGTGTGTGTGTGTGTCTACATGCGTGCGCAGGGCCTCTGCTTTTGCTGGAAGGGAATAACCGTGGGTGTGTCTCTCTGGTCATGGGAACGAAGGGTATTGTGCTGCACGGTAAGCTGGCACTGGGCATGCACGCACACATGCACGCGTGCACACACACACACACACACACACACACACACACACACACACACACACACACACACACACACACACACACACACACACACACACACACACACACACACACACACACACACACACACACACACACACACACACACACACACACACACACACACACACACACACACACACACACACGTTCTGCTGAAGGACAACATGGACAAAGAATGTACAAAACTGTACTTACAAATACAGTCTTACAGTACAAAAGACAATACAGATCGACTCACGCTCACGCTCACGCACACGCACGCACACACACTTTGAGAACCAATGATCTCATGAAGAAAAGGAAATCTGGCTTGGCATTGTAAAAAAAAAAAACAGGAAAAAAACGGCAGAAAGTCTGGGACAGAGAAGAAAAGAGACAAAATAGGTTTTCCAGCGGTGCTCCACTTTTTCCAAAGAGGGACTTTTTATTGCTTTCCTCCCCAAGTAGTGTTGTGCGTGCGTGTGTGTGTGCGCGCACAACAATACTTGGGCACACACAGGCGCACGGCAACTCACACTCACAAATGGTTTTGGCCAATTCTAAGAGTCACCCTCTCAGGACAGGAAAATGCTTGCTTTTAAACAACCAACAAATTAGCGTGTCATTACAGATTGTGGCGATATACAAGCTCACAGGGTGTCACACGTACATCAGCTATTTTTGGAAAGTCTTTGGAAAGAACTACCGGTTTAGAAACACAGTTGGGTCTGTACCAGTGTTGATTTTGTACTTAAAATGTTTGTACTTAAAATTGTCAATAATATATTTGGTCTTAGTTGGAGTCATCATAGCTTAGTGTTCATTTTGTTTTTGTCAGTGAAAAAAAGGTAGTCAACACTGCTTTGTACTTGACAGGCAGAAGAAAAGTGGTACATTCATTAGTTAAAGTCCTCCTATCTGTGGATCACGTTACTCAATAAATCAAGGAAGCAAGATCAGTCAACATCTAAAAGTACCAACTAAAAACCCACCTTTTTAGACTTTCTAGCCTTTAGTCAAAGCATGTTATGCGTTGGATTATGCTCAGCACCTTGACGTTGCTGCTGTTTTGATGCCGTCTTAATCTGTTTTTGATTTTTGCATTGTTTCTTCATCTGTTTTGACTTTTACTGCATTTTCTTTCCCATCCGTTGGGTTCCTACTGATGGATGGGGAGTCCCCAGAAGTCCATAGAAGGCAACGGTGGAATCAGCCTGGGGTTTTAAATGGGTTAAGAGTAGACAAATACCATCAAACAGTTAAATAACAGTAGTTATTTAATTTTTTCCGTGTCTAGGAAAACGATACACCCCCCACCATCCCCCACCACACTCACCATCTGAAAAATGTTTGTGCTCGTAAGGGAGCCAGAAGATGATTTGTGTTTCGAAAAAAAAAAGGATCTAAATGGGTTAAATCCCAGCAAAGCGTTTCAACATTGCAGTCATCACCCAGGCCGATCCAGAGAGAGAGAGAGCGCTAGATGATGCATGGTTTGTCGCCGACGCCGCACGCAGGGCAGGAGGCTCCTGGAACCAGGCTCCATCATCTGGCTCCGTCCGGGGGCCCATTAACATGATTTACATGGGATCTGCATGACGGCGGGGCGGGCACTGGGCGACGTCCCGCTGCCAATCCTACAGGGTTGGAAATCGATGACCCAATTGGCTTTTTCCTGCGTCGTTACGGCGGCGTGCCGACCAATCCACTGGCTCCGTTCTCTCCTCCTCGCTCGGGGGCTTTCCTTTCTTTCTTTCCTCCACGCTGCTTCGCTCGGCGGTTTTTGCGAGCGATGACATCAACCTCCGCTGTGACATCAGCAACTTTTGTTTTTTTGGTCTGGAAATGTTTTATTTTCATTCTTCTTCCTGTCTTTTCCCCCCTCTTTTTTCCCCCCTTTTCGCTCGCGGTCACTGCGGCAACCAAAACAACATCAAGCTTCAGGTTTTTGTATTTCTCGTCCCAGCTGTTGTCTTCGTTTTGAGGTCCAACGGGTGAGTTTTGAAGCTTAGATTATGTCGTGTGGCAGCCAAGTCTATTAATGTTTGCTTAGAGAAACACTTATGACAACATGACACCATGTGGCAGATATACTGTAAAATACAGCGGTGCGCCCCTCACTTCACAAAAGGGCGATGTTTTTGGGACATTAGCCCCTCTCATAAAAAGCTAGGCTATAAACATGTAATATTTGTGTTGAGACTCTAGTCTTAAAAGGGCTTTCCACATGGGGAATGATAAACCACCATGCCACTCTGTGCTGACGTAGCAGAATCGCACTAGCGCAGTGGTTTTCAACCTTTATCGTACCCGGGCCCACTATTTATTCAGTAGTGAACACCACAAACAAAATCCAGACTTTCATCAACACCTGTCTTAGAAGGAATCCTCCATATTCGCTGGCCAAACACCATCAGCAACAAGGACCTGTGGCAGTGCGTGAGTCTGTGGAGACTTGGAGGCAGACGGAAAGAAGCTGGGGTACAGTGTTGGCCCAGGATGGAGATGATTGGAGAGCTCTTGTCGACGGCCTAAGTCCCAGAAAGGGTGATAGGCGTAAGTAGATTTGTAAATTTCGGAAAATTTGAAGCTAAATACGAGGCATAATCCGATGAATCAGTTAAATAATTGTCCGATCAAGCCAGGTCAAGGTAAACTTTATTGTCCACAAGGGAAATTTGTCTTGGGCTTACACCTGTACAACAGCCACACATAGGACATCATGAGACAAGCACAAACACAACCGTGACAACATTACACAATGTGCAGGGTTGTCTTAAATCTAAAAATTGTAGTTCGTAACAGTAGTAGTGTTTCAAATCATTTTAAATATAAGCACTTTAATTTGAAATATCTTGGGTTGTTTTGCATGGCATCATATTTAGGGGGGCATTGCCCCCCCATGCCTATCCCTAGATCCGCACCTGATTGTTGATGAAAGTAATTGTTAGTTCAACCCTAATTGACCACTCAAACGCCTGCATCCGTAACGTGGGGGAAAGCTTTTCTGTACAGAACATAGAGAGGATCTGCGACGCATTGAAACGTTGCAAGCTCTCCACGCTGGGCATAAAAGCTTCCCCAGCGACGACAACAAGAAAACAGACAAGACCCCAGCACAGAGCCCTGAGGGGTTTTTAAGTGGTAAAAAGGGAGAAAAGAGAGAGAGAGAGAGAAAGAGGGGGGGAGTAGAACCCCCCCCCTCTCTCTCCAACATCAACACAGATGGAAGTTGTTAGGGTTGTGTGTATCGTCAGGCGTCTGCCCCAAGGCCCCGAGCTACAAGCTCACCACCACGCGTCCGTCTGGGACACCACCACGCACCGGTATGGGGCTGCTGGGCTGTGTCTGCGCAGGGTGATGTAAAGTAAAGGGTCCGAAGATGCCCGGTTATAGTAAGAAGTATTGATTAAATACCGGCAGCTTCACAATAATCACAACTTTAAGCATCTACATGCTGGCCTTTCAAAAATAAAGGCACACAGTGCCTTTATTTGTAAAAGTAAAACATGTAAAAAAAAATAACGTGTTGGCCCACTGTAGATCGGGTGTTTAACCCTTGTCATACCAGGGCCCACTATTTGTTCTGCATTTTAGCCAGGGACCACCATTGACTGACTCATGATGTTGACTTTAGTCTCTCGGACCCAAAACTAAGGACTTTCAAGTTTGTTTCCACAATTTAGGACACACAGCTACAACCAAATGCTCAAAATAACAATTCTGCTACATGTCCGATAGACAAGAGAGTATTGGGTTGTGGCTCGAAAATACCAGATGTACAAGCTCTCAAGGGGTTCCGCTATTTTTCGATTATACCGGTATTTCAGAGGGCTCCCTAACAGTATGTCAGCCCCTGCCTCCCTAATAAAACGCTCTGTGCACGTCCCTATATGTGCTCTGCTGCTGACACGTCGGGGGGACGCGTGCCAACAGAGACCCGACCCCAAATGTTGGTCATAAAGAGCAGAGAGTGACAGACGTGTTGAGAGGAGAGGGAGGAGACAGAGAGATAGAGAGATAGAGGAGTGTAGAGAGAAGAAGAACGGCATACACAACACCGAGAAGAAGAATCTTTCGGTTAGATTTGGTCACGTCTGACGGTCGTTATATATGGCTTTAATTGGAGCCAGGCCTTCGCACTCTTCACTCTTCACTCTGTGTGTGTGTGTGTGTGTGTGTGTGTGTGTGTGTGTGTGTGTGTGTGTGTGTGTGTGTGTGTGTGTGTGTGTGTGTGTGTGTGTGTGCGTGTGCAATTTCACACCACGGTGTAATGATGTTCATCCTCAGATTGCCATGTAGATTTATTATGAGGCTACAGAGGTTGGGGGATTGGCACACACAACTCTGTGTGTGTGTGTGTGTGTGTGTGTGTGTGTGTGTGTGTGTGTGTGTGTGTGTGTGTGTGTGTGTGTGTGTGTGTGTGTGTGTGTGTGTGTGTGTGTGTGTGTGTACGCACGCAACACACTAAGGGCTCCATTTTTGTTACCATCTAAACCCCTTTTTTACCATTTTGAAAAAAACCTTTTGGAATAGTTCAACGTGCCAATCTGTTGACACATTGTGAGCTTGTAGAGTGACCATTTGAACTACTGAAAAATGATTTTTTTAATAGTTTAAAAAGGCAAAGAAGTTAAGGGATAAGGGATTTAGAGGTAATGAGAATGGAGCCCCATATGTGTTGCACTTAACTCTCTCCGGAAGAGGACATTCATCTTGTCCCTTGTGGTTCTTCATTCACACACAAGCAACGTGCACGCACACACACACACACACACACACGCACGCACACGCACACACACACTTCTACACCCATGACGAGGTCACGAGTTTGTGTCCTTGACAATTGTGTGACAGACAGTGTAACATTGTGAATACACAATGTGTGTCTTTGTGAGTGAAAATACCACACAGCGCATCTCAAACTACCAAACCGTAAATAAATTAGAAGGGATTAAGGACAAATTCCATTCTGTACTTGAATCAGCAGCATAGTAAACCTGAAGGAAACCTTCTATGTGTTTGTGTGATGCTGTAGTAAAGTGCAGCGGTTTACATCCTTTTTCATACCAGGGCCCACTATTTATTCTGAATTTGAGCCGTGGACCACCGCTTGATTACATTTTAGCCCCACAGACCCCAAAACTAAAGATTTCTTTTGCTTTAGATCACAATACCAGGCTGGATTTGGGAAACATTGACCATTCATCTTCTACAATCTCTAGTTGTGTAGACTTGGACTAATTCAGATGGTGATTTTTTTTATTTTTTTTTATTTTTTTTATTTATTTTTTTTTGAGAGCGTAAAAATGAAACCTTCCATTTGGTTTCATTCTAGAAGGTCCCCTAGGTTCGATTCCCGCCAGGGACACTCCTCTCTCCTCCATGTCGTCAGCGCCCATTTTTCCAGCTTTGTAGATCAGCCACTCTCAAAATTATCCATTTAGGGTTAAAGTTGCATAACTTAACTGGTTCTGATGCTATATTTAGAAACAAACAAATAAACTCAATCCTGCACAGGGACCCCCTGGAATCCAGGAGTAATGCTTATGTAACATAATCCTTTTAATGTTGTACTTAAATAAGTCAGCTCAACTTTTTGACACACACACACACACACACGCACGCACACACACACACACACGCACACGCACACGCGCACACACAAACAGTGCTAAGTGGATGCCCATGGGGTGGTTCAAAGCAGGCCACTGTGAGCCTTGGGGACTAAAATGGCCCAATCATCTAATCTTTGTCTATCTGATTAACGGACATCCTGTCGGCTAGGCTGATTCCTAATCATATTAGCCTCTGCGTGTGTGTGTGTGTGTGTGTGTGTGTGTGTGTGTGTGTGTGTGTGTGTGTGTGTGTGTGTGTGTGTGTGTGTGTGTGTGTGTGTGTGTGTGTGTGTGTGTGTGTGTGTGTGTGTGTGGTGGGCGTATAGGGTTCAACATGGAGTCAGACCTTGGGAAACGTGTGCAGTGGTTACACACAGGGGTAGTAATCCAAAGACCCCTGTTTTCCAACACACCACCATTCCAACTCGCCCGCAATGCCAAAGGGCTGTCCATACACAATACTACCTCTGATCACCGAAGAATACATGAAGGCTCGGCCCACATGGTATTCGGAACAGCCGAAAAGTTGCGACATTGAGGGGTCAGAAAACTGAGCTCTCGTGAGGGCTGTTGCAGCCGGAAAGAGGGACAAACTAGGGACATTATCAAAAGTGCCCTTCTGGGCACAGGTCTCCACCAGGCCAGGACAGGTTGTGGCCTCCTGGTGGCGCTATAATAGGCCAATGTAAAATAGGGTACCATTATTATTATGACTTCAGCATTTGGATGATTTGAGGCATTTTGTCCAAAAATGTGTTTTTTCAAATGTTCACCTGTTGGTGGCGCTATAACAAGCCATTGTGAAAAGAGTGGAATATTTTTCTCAGACTAATATTATAGTGTGTTGAAGATTTTATGTAAATTGCCTGCTGTGTTCATCATCTTTACAAAATCGGCCTCCTGGTGGCGCTATAACATGCCGTTGTGGAAAATTTGGGGCAGAGGTTCATGGGTGGCATCCAGGGAGCGTGTGTGCAAATTGTGATGTCGATCGGGTTAATGGTTTGGGAGATTAGCTGGTAACAGACAGACACACACACATTTTTTTGTAAAAAGATGCCATGAATAGGCCTCCTGGTGGCGCTATAACATGCCGTTGTGAAAAAATTGTATCAGAGGTTCATGGTTGGCATCCAGGGAGTGTGTGAGTAAATTGTGGCATCGATCACATTAACGGTTTGGGAGATTAGCTGCTAACAGACAGACACACGCACAGATTTTTTGCAAAAAGATGACAAAAATCGGCCTCCTGATGGCGCTATAACAGGCCGTTGTGGAAAATCTGAGGCAGAGGTTCATGGTTGGCATCCAGGGAGTGTGTGTGCAAATTGTGATGTCGATCGCGTTAATGGTTTGGGAGATTAGCTGGTAACAGACAGACACACACACATTTTTTTGTAAAAAGATGCCATGAATAGGCCTCCTGGTGGCGCTATAACAGGCCGTTGTGGAAAATTTGGATCAGAGGTTCATGGTTGGCATCCAGGGAGTGTGTGTGTAAATTGTGGCATCGATCACATTAACGGTTTGGGAGATTAGCTGCTAACAGACAGACACACACACTTTTTTTTGTAAAAAGATGCCATGAATAGGCCTCCTGGTGGCGCTATAACAGGCCGTTGTGGAAAATTTGGATCAGAGGTTCATGGTTGGCATCCAGGGAGTGTGTGTGTAAATTGTGGCATCGATCACATTAACGGTTTGGGAGATTAGCTGCTAACAGACAGACACACGCACAGATTTTTTGCAAAAAGATGACAAAAATCGGCCTCCTGATGGCGCTATAACATGCCGTTGTGGAAAATCTGAGGCAGAGGTTCATGTTTGGCATCCAGGGAGTGTGTGTGCAAATTGTGATGTCGATCGGGTTAATGGTTTGGGAGATTAGCCTGTAACAGACAGACACACACACATTTTTTTGTAAAAAGATGCCACGAATCGGCCTCCTGGTGGCGCTATAACAGGCTGTTGTGGAAAATTTAGATCAGAGGTTCATGGTTGGCATCCAGGGAGTGTGTGTGCAAATTGTGGCATCGATCGGGTTAACGGTTTGGGAGATTAGCTGCTAACAGACGGACGCACACACAGATTTTTCCCAAATGATTGCAAGAATCAGCCTCGTGGTGGCGCTATATTAAGCCCTTCTGGAAAATTGAGAGCAGAGTTTCATCGTTGGCATCCAGGGAGAGTGTGTGCAAATTTTTGGCATCGATCGGGTAAACGCCTCCGGCCTGGTGGAGACAAAAGAGGGACATTATCAAAAGGTCCCAAAAGAAAAATCATTAACATGGTGAAACACAACTTGAGGGTAGAGCTGGACTGATCCCATGAAGTGAACGGAGTTACTCTATACTCCATACTCAGGGCCGAGTATTATTTGGGCCGAGCCTTCATGTTACCCCACCAAACATTTCATCAGAAAGACGTGATACAACTACAAAATAGCGTCACTCGCAATTTCCGAAACGCATTTTTCAGATTTTTTTTTATTATTCTGAAAGCTGCACTCCCAGATGTGAATCTCCAACGTTCCGCTTTGGGGAAATGGATAATGTGATAGGTCGGTTTGGTATTATCTTTCTAAAGCAGAGGTTTTCAACGAGTGGTCCGGTGACCACCAGTGGTCCTTGAGAGAGTTCCAGATGTTCCCCAGGCTAAATGATGAACAGTTGGTTAAACAGATGTAACTCTTTGAGAGAGTAACGTTTACACTCTCAAGAGTTAAAGTATTCATCATCTGAATTAGCCCAAGTCTACACAACTAGAGAATGTAGAAGATTAATGGGCATTTTGATCTGTGTGTTTGACTGTTTTGTTTCTCAAATCCAGCCTGGTATTGTGGACAAAAGCAAAAGAAATCTTTAGCTTTGGTGTCTGTGGGGCTAAAATGTCCTCAAATGGTGGTCCATGGCTCAAATGCTGAATAAATAGTGGGCCCTGGTATGAAAAAGGTTGAAAACCACTGTTCTAAAGCCATGTGTCTGTTTAGACACATGGCTCACAATACAATTTTGGAAGCACACATTTACAAACTTTCCCGACAAATGACCATGTTTCTATTCCTCCTATACAAATCCAGTACATATCCCTCTCTCTCTCTCTTTTTACAATGCTGTTTTTTCCACTATCCTCTCTTAAAGACAGTAGTAATCATTCAGCAGTATATTAGAGAGCGGTCTGTCATCGTCCACATCCCTGCATGCACTGTACACTACGGAGCAGCGGGGGTTCAAGTCCCACAGACAAACAGAGAGACAGACAGACGTGTGGGCCTCCGTGGAATCCAGAACGTCTGACATCGGTCCTGACCGCCGAGTGCTTTAATCCAGCAGGGATCTATCATTATAAACTGGAGGCCTCGCGTCTCTGGGAGCAATGGGGCCGACCCGGTTGGCCAATGGCCTCGCAGTCGCACCACTCCGGGCTATGGGATCTGAGGACACCGCCCCCGCAGCGCTCTCTCTCTCAGCAGCTATAGGACTAGAAGTGGTGCGGGTTTGGCTGGCCGCTGGGCCGCGACCCGACCCGGTCACAGACAGGCGTGACGGGGCCTAACGGACCGGCCTCATTCTCTTCTCTTTCTCTCTCTCTCTCCTTGCTGTCTGACTCTCACACTCTTGTCTATTTATTGCCTATCCTCCAGTCGAGTTCCCCCCTTGTCTACCCTCTCAGACAGACACGCAGACAGGCAGAAAGACAGTCAGGCAGGCCAACCGACACAAACACAGGCTGTCAGAAAGACAGGCTGACAGGCAGACGGATAGAGAGGTAGCAGTGAGCGAGAGGAGTTGAGCAGCTTCGCTTTCTCTCTCGTCTTGCAAAACTCTTGACTGCAAATGTAAAAAGAAAAAATAGGAGCATTGATTTGGGTGGTTTGGAATACGACCCAGTGATTTGGAATACGATTTGTGTGTGTTGCACCCGCTCCGCTCATGCAAGTAACAAGCTGTGACTCTGCAGGGAGGAACTGCTTATATGGTCAACAGGCTCTACATTAGGGAGGATTAGCCGAAAAAGAAAATAATAACAATATTTGAGTTAAGTGAGCTAGAGAGAGAGACAAAGGGAGAGAGAGAGAGTATAGGTGAAGGAGTGAGACAGGGAGGGACAGACAAAGAGACAGATATATGGCCGGACCAAAAAATAAACATCCCTCCCTCTTCCCCTTTCCCCCAAGCGTTCCGGGAACAACTTTGTTGCTGCACGAGCACATGCACATGCACTGCTCGCACGTACACACACACACACACACACACACACACACACACACATGCTCACGTGCATGTTGTGCACACACAGCTGACCAGAGGTGACTGAGGCTGTCGGCTGCTTCTAATTACAAAGTGTGCTGTAAAAAAAAGTGTGTGTGTGTGTGTGTGTGTGTGTGTGTGTGTGTGTGTGTGTGTGTGTGTGTATTGTGTAGAACAAGGTGTTGTGGCTTTCTGCGGCTTCGTGAACCGTCAAGAGACACCTGGCTTTCATAAGACACACATCTGCTTTCACACACACACACACGCACACACAAATGCATGCATGGCCGCACGCGCACACACACGTACACACACACATAAACCCAAACCCCCCCACTTCTGTAGAAACACACATATATACAGCGAATATCACACACACACGTACTGTATACAGTATCTCACCCACATTCAGATGTTCCATCTACATGCACACAGTAAACACCTCCGTACATTAAACTCTGAGAGTGTACAAATGGAACCAAATGGTCCATTCGGTTCCGTTTGTTAAACTGTCCAAAGTTGCCAATCGTTTAGCTGGAACCTCTTTCAAGGACCCCCACCAGGGGTGTAGTGGTGGGGGGACGTGAGGGGACGTGGGGGGACGGCGTCCCCCCACTTCTCACATCTAAAATATTTTTGGAGCAAATGTCTTGTCTTGTCACTTACTTTCATGGATACAATTAGGCATTGTAAACAATCTTTCTCGATATACTTGTTTTAATAGCGTGTCTGTGTGTGTTGTGCAGGCGCACGCAAATGCGCAGGCAAATGCAAGTGTGCATGCGCGTGTCTTAAAGGGGAATTCCACTCATTTTCAATATTTTACTTCGTCATTAATGTACCTTGGAGATGTGTGAACATGATAAAAAGTTTCCTAGAAATGGAGGTCTGAAGAAAATCATTAGCATGGTGAAATACATCTTAATGACATCATCAAGATGTGTTTCACCATGTTAATGAGTTTCCTTTTTTCTGAGAGTTTTTCTGAGAGTGTACAAAAGGAACAAAAGGTTCACATTTGTACGCTCTCAGGAAAAAATGAAAATGGGTGGAATTCCGCTTTAATAGGTGCCCCCCCCCCACTTCTAAAAGTCCCACTACAACACTGACCCCCACTATGAGGACCACCGTGGTACACACAACTCAGAAAACGGGGCTCAGACTTCACAAAACGCCGTCCCACCCTGTCTGACCGCCCCCGGGTCACTGGACCTTCTCTCTCCGCCTGTCCACGGCCATTACACAATCGGCTAATAAACGGCAATTATTTTGAGATAGTCGCAATTGTTTTGTCAAAACTGTCGGAATCGTTTCCATGATCATAGCGAGAAGTTTGCCTCTCGGTTCCAAATGTTCAAAGCCAAGAAGACAATCGGACCAATTAATTGAAATTATGTGGGGGTCACAACTGATCATCGACTTACAGTAAATGTGTAATTGTGACATCCCTAAGGTGCTTATTATGCATGCGCGTAAAAGACAATCCTGGACAATCATTTTGGAAAGAACTCAGGGTACTTCTCTACTTCTTTCACAGGTGTTACAGATGATACTAATGAAGGCCCTGTTCCATTCTGATCGAACACAGTTGGCTCACTAGAAAAATTCAAGAATGGTTGCACGGTGGAACGCTGTCGCCTCACCGCTCAGAAGGTCCTGGGTTCGATTCCCGCTACAGACACTGTGGGTGCGGGTAGCGTGTCTGCTCCTCGGTGCCAACTCTGCCCATACCTGAGGGTATCAGGGTGGGCGAAAGGGCCTTTCTGTGTGGAGTTTGCATGTTCTACCCATGACCGCCATAGGGTAGATAGATACTAGGGCATTAACTAAACTTTCGACTAGTCGATTATTCGACTAGCAAAACACTATTCGACTCTTAATTCACTATTCGTTATTCGGTAATAATAATTTTTGATATATATTTTGTAGCAGACATTGTGGCTGTGTGCTGTGGTGTTGATAGTAATTGTAGGTTGATTGCTCATTTTTCATGTCATAATGTAACTGAGTTACAGTAGTGTAATAGGCATGTATTTTTTCAATGGGAAGTCCAGAATCACACATTTTATTGGCTAAAAAACAAATATGTATATCACTATAGACTAGTCGACAATTATTCGACTACCAAAGTATTCGATTCGACTAGCAAAAAACGTGTTTGGTTAATGCCCTAATAGATACCCACACAAAAACATGCAAAGGAACTGGTTGTAATAACGTGCTCCTTCCACACACTACGTCCACCACAGGGAAAAGAAGGCTGCTTGGACTTCTCATGCAGTGAGCAAGTAAGCATGAGGTCAGTCCGCTGCCTCCCCAGGTTGGTTGGAGGATGTGTAGAGCCCAGGATCACATTAGGAATGGGTGATAAAAATGGGTTATAAAATCGTGGGGAATTAAATTTAAGGGGGGGGGGGGGGGTCTTTGAGTGTGTTTCAAATACTCTGAAAGTACAAATGGAACCTCATGTAGTTTGTTTTATCTGTGTTTCAGAACCACTGCACACTAAAGGGTACAGAGGCTAAATGACGGTAGTATCATCAGTAACACCTGTTTAAGGAACTAAGAAGATTTCTTCTGTGTGAGTAACATCCACTGGAGCGTAGAGCAGGGGCCTAAAAGCAGGTCGTGACTTGTCCCACTGACCGGGTCGCAGTCGTACTGGAAGCGCGGCTCCACCACCCCAATAATATTATGTTATTTAATCCTTTCTTATGGTTCAAAACAAAAAAAGCAGGCCCCATTGTGATGCATAGCGAGCTGTCAGCGCGCCGGTAACCCGATCGCACCGCATGTACGCAACGCACGTCATCCTGCTCAACCACATCTGAGGACGTGTGAGAGAAAAGACAGAAAATTATATGAGTCTTTCTCCTTCAAGAGAAACATGTGATCTTTTTTTTTTCGGCACCAGACTAAATATTATTATCGTCTCGGGCCGGTGGAAACCTCGTACATTCTTCGGGTTTCAAATTCCAAAGCACCAGATCTGCAAGTTGTAAATGTGGTGATGATTTGTGCCACGGTTTGAGCTTTTAGATCTGCTGCTTGTGATGTGTTTGTGCGAGTGTGACCTGTAGTAGGATCAGGTATGTCTTTGATTTACAAAGAAAATACACCAGTGTGGATATGGTCGATTCATGTCAAATGCCAAAAAAACAGACGAAAAGGAAATGCCAAAAAGGACGAAAAATAAAGGTAATGGACTAAAACATGGGACTAGCGGAGAAAAGATTTAGTAGATCCAACACCTGCGTCATTTCATTTTAGGTTGCTTGCCAAAAATACTCAAATCAGCCATCACAATGCCACTAAATAGGACTAAATAGGAAGCCTAAGGTCAAAGTTAATGGTATTTATTACCCAAAACCAAAAGGCACTAAAGTCGCTGGCCATTGTTTAAGCCGCCAGCCCTCATTGGTCAACGCTGGAACTGCATGCAGGAGAAATACAGTACATGTACACAAGAGTTCTGCACTGGGACTTATGAATATGTTAGGTGTAAGGTGACTCTCGTAGGAACCAACCAATCACACTGACGTCAAGGGATACTCTCATAGGAGCCGACCAATCATATCCGGCAGGCTTCTGGGTACTTCAAAATGGCACTGAGCAAAACATGACAGGTGGAGGCGGGGCTGTCCGCTCTCCAGTTCATAGTATAAGTAAGTCTGTGGTCTTACCAGCCATGGCTGAGGGATCTCAGGGAGAGGCATCTGAGGAGGGGCTGGGAGACCGCTGTGGATCTCTGACTTGAACGACGGCTCTGGAGGGACAAAGAAAAGGGAACAAATGGAGATCATGAGTGATCAGTGTCACATGCATATATTGTGCGCAGCAAATGTATGAATGGGGGGGTCAAGGCCAGAAAGGTTTTTCCACTCAGTAGTTATTCCTGCATACCTTCCGTATAGGAAGGGGGCATGTCTGCTAAAATGAATATTTAATGCATACATACGAATGGTGTAAAAAGTACTCACATTTTAATTAGCAACACTTCAATATAGTAGTAGTAGGAGACAAAGTATAATATTTACATCCAAGATGTAACTGAGCAGAAGTAAAAGTATTAGAATTCGGAAGTATTCAAGTAAAGCAAAATCCCTTGACATTAGACATCAGCAGAGCACTTGGAGTAAATGACGTGCTTACTTTCCGCAACTGCTAAATACTCAATGAAGCAACTTAAAAACTGTCTTGGGTATTCACAGACAGCTTGAGTAGATGATAAAAAAGTGAAATATTCCTTGTAGGTGTGGTGACACGCTCCCTGAAGGAATGATGTATCTAATGTTTTTAGTGTTTTGTGGGAGGGGAGGACTTCGCGGCCGATGTCGTGAAGCGTTCATGATGTCTACAGGGTTCTGGTCAGAAAACACATGAGCTAAGTGTAGCTGACAGGAACTAGACCCTGTTCTCTCCCCTGGAGCTCCCCTGCTAAGACCAAACACAGACTACAGAAGAAATAAAGACATCACCATCCCCTGCCGAGTCAAAGCCCTGTGTGCGCTTCGCTTTTGTATTTTTCTTTACGTGGTCCATGTTTTAAATGTTTCTCTGAGCCAAAACGTTTACTCTGCCAGATGGACGGTTGGACTGGGCAATGGACATGTTCCGTTTTGTCCTGATGCATCGCGCCCGTCAGAGCCGGTCATGATCAAGCCCCTTAACTAGTGGGCAAGTCGGTTGTGTCATGGGCATGTTTTCCATTGTCTTCCCATCAACCCTACCAGGGGATTTCCCCTGTTTATTAGGGACGGATTTAAACGCTGTTTGTTGCTGTTGTGCTTGTAGTGTCCAGACATTGTTGAATTTGGTAGCATTGTGTCATTGTCTCATATTGCATGAATCAGCACGACGTACCATAATTAGACACAGGTTGAGGGTGTAATGGCTGATTAGCAGTATGAAAAAGGAGTATAAAAAAGGGGAAACACGTTCTGTTACTTGATTGAGCAGGCCTGTCTCAGTGTGTTACTGTTTAAATACAAACTACAGAGTCCCTTCTTTTTTCTGCACACCGGTAGCCGATTATTTCTACACAATTGTTTTTCCAAATGTATGTGTTGTGCAAGTTGAGACTCTGCACACATTTCTGTTTCCAGCCACACAGAATGGAACAGAGCCCTTCATAAGAATCTATCATACAGTAACACCGGTCTAGAAAGCATGGGAGACGATCTGTTTTCCCCCCAATAGACCATATTCACATGGCGCCCATTGTTGGAATTTTGAATTGTAAAAAGCACACTGGCAACGGGGTAGCATTTCATTAACTAAATGGCAGGATGGCTCGGCATGGAGCCCATTGTGATTATATAAGATGATCTACCGTGCATGATGGTTTCCGAGCCTCTAGACTCGCATGAACCTTGCCACAGTGCCTGGTCCGATGCTAAATGTATAACCGTGAGTATCCATATACCACAAGCTGTGTGAATTGTCATGTTGTTGTGAGTTTGATTACGGCTATTTTATGCACACCAAGGCCACCAAGCAAGATACTGGTTTCAGGGAGCAAAGGTGTTGATCCCTGTGTGTTCTTTGGTGTTACCTTTGTCAGCCAGGACTCTGTTGAGGATGTTGGACAGGTGCAGCTTCTTCTCTCGGACGCCGGCGCTCAGGTACTCCCTGTCCAGCAGGTCCAGGAAGAGACGCAGCTCACAGACCAGCTCCTCCATGGCTGCAAGACAACAACAGGAGACCACAGAGGTTACACACACATGCTATATCCATAGGAACTACAGAACATCACTGCATGTCCAGGGAATACAGAACACCACTGCACGTTCATATGAACTAGGCTACAGAACATCACAACACATCCATACGATCTACAAAACAACACCACAAGTCCATACAAATGACAGAACACCACCAAAGTCCATAGAAATTACAGAAACCCGCCACAAGTCCATACGAATTACAGAACAATAACATATGTCCATACGAACTACAGAACCACAGTGGACTGGTTACACACCACACATCCAAATACAAACTACAGAAGAACAACAGATATAGGATCATGGTCAGATCGACTCACTTTCAGAAATACTGGGAAATAATCTTTTCTTCCAGATACAGGTTGGTACAAGCACAAAGGGATAGTTGCATCGGATTCGGTGGGATTGGCAAAAAACGCACGTCGTAAAACACACAGCAATAAAACCAGACAGCTAGTAGGCAACCAGCCGGTAATGGCGGTTGCCCTCTCTCAATCAATCAAACTGTGCCACGCGGTGGATTCCAACTGGAAGCTCCCAGAAGGCAGGATAACTGCGTGGCACCTGGCAACCCACCTGAGGGAACCATCTCATCAAGTAGAATTATAGCTCTACGTGGAAAACGCAGCCTTTCGCGCCTCAAAACAAAGGCCATGGGATCAGTAAACACACGTTGCAAGAGGTTGAGGTAAGTGCGTAACAATATGTGTGGCACGAGCGGGTGTTTTTTTTTTCTTCCTACTTTTATGAGGACCAAATGTGTCATAAGGCTATAAAAGAAAAGGTAAAAGCAACTTTCCCCAGGATTCAAAGGGCCTTTAGAGTGTAACTGGGATGCTCAGGGGGGGTCCTTGAGGGGATTTTCTAGGGCCTAGAAAACCCCCTCAAGGACCACACTTGGATGCCCCTAGAATCTAGGGGCATGCCTACGCAAAATGATTGATAAGTTAACTCAAATGTACTGTGGTCTGTAACTGTAGAGAGTTACAAACAGACATAGTCAGTGGACTTGGTCCACTGACGGATTTGTTGCCGAGTTAAACTAGCACTGTGTTTATAACATGCCTGATGGATGCGTTCACACACTCGCTGGTTGTTAGCAAAAGCTACAAAAAATGGAGGTGTGTGTGTGTGTGGTCCAGCTTTTTATTGTTGCTCAAGCCTGCATTAATGAAGCATAACGTTCAGGCAGAAACCCCTTATCTCCATAGTGAAACTTGTGTTGCTTTCATAAGTTAACGCCCTGCTTGATCATACTATGCCGTCACACAAATAGCAGGAGGTATATCAGATCAGATATCAGATCCACATCGTTTTATGCTGTACTGTAGCTGATGAGAAAACAGCAGATCTACAACCTCATAGTGCAGGTGCTATGATTTATTTATTTATTGAAAAATTGTGAGAATGTGGGACAGAATGTATTCTGTATTTCTGTCGGATGTCTAGAACAACATGATGGGGGTCCGCAGCCAAGCAATAGATACAGTCATTCTTGGGGTTCTTGGGAATGCAATATGTTGAGCATCGCTGAGACAGAAACATGGATTTTTTTTTTTTTTTTAATAATAATAATTGAATCTAGGGCCAGGAACTAGAATCTAGTGTTAGAGAAACTAGAATATAGCACCAGGAATTAGAACCTCAGAATCTAGTATCTAGTGTCAGAATCTAGAATCTAGCATCAGGAACCACAACAGTGTCAGGAACGTAAATCTAGGTTCAGAAACTAAAATCTAGCCTCAGAAACTAGAATCTAGCCAGGACAAAATGAGTTCAACTGAAAAAGCAACAGTTTTGGAATTGTGACTTTTCCACCCAGACGATATAGACCATATAGGCCACGGATATATCCAGAAATGTCCGTCCCCTGGGCCTACAGTTGATGTGGTTACGGTCAGAAGGTCAGGGGAAGTGAATATAGTGGAGAGGGGAAAGGCTGTCCCAGTGCAGCATGTTTCATAAGACCAGTCCCGCGTGTGTGCGCGGGTGTTGCTGCGCGGCCAGCCCTCGTATCTCAAGTGATCCCGTCAAGATGAGGATCACTTTACACACAGCAAGTTCATGGGGGCAGATTGTAAAAAGCTGCAACGCTCAGTGCGCGTCAGTGCAGCACATCCACTGAGGCGATAACAAGCACGCCTCCTCTATAACGGATGGCTTTGGCTTCTCTCCCTCTCTTCCTCTCTCTCTCTCTCATTCTCCCTCTCTCTCTGCAACTGGAGCTTATTGTAAACAGATGATGGTATCACTGGGTGATGATATCATTCATACTGTGTGCAGCCGTTAGTTGGAAAGTAAATAAGTATATGTAGTCAAGTACATTAGAATTGTAGTTTTTGAAGCAAGTACAGTATATTCCATCTACCCAATACTTTGCTTTGGAAAAAGGTTACTAAATTCCTTAGCATACAGTATATTAGCATATACATTGCACTTGCAATGTGATGAGCTCGTAAATCGGCTATTCTCCAGACATCTGGAATGGCACATTCTACATAATGTTTACTGTTGGTGCTTTAAATGCACCGTGTGATGCCAGTATACAATAAATACTGTGCATTTCCAGCTACCAAGATGCAGGCTTCCGTTCATTTTCAACTGAAACCAGTAACATGAAGATACAACGCCAGGCTTTTGTAGCGCCAGGCCGCTACAAAAGCACAAAAAAACAATGAGATGGTTAGTCACTGGATTCACCTAAAGCCTTGAGGTGCGAGGTTACCTACTCTCAAAGAGTTACACCTGGTTAACCAACGTTCCATCATTTAGCCTGAGAACCACCTGGAACCCTCCAAGGACCACTGAAAACCACTGTACTACATGGTCTGAAAACCACTAAACAACCACACACGAGTCAAGTATTGGGACTAACTGTTCTATAATGAGTATAATATACTCGGTTATTTTATGACTTCATTGTGGCATTGGTAGTTTTCTTCCCCCAGCTGGTGTTTAGTCACATGGAGGTTAGCATAGCGGGGGCGGGGAGGGAGGGATGGGTCTGGGGGTTGGAGGGTTCAGAGTCAGCCATGGCTGAGGTTTTCTCCAGCCTCCTGCTAAGAGGAAGCTCACGCTGTTTGGGCCGCGATGATGAAGCCATCCATCCGCCGTCTCCCACCACGACGATGACCTCAACATGCTTTATGATACTTTAATGCAGCGGTTCTTCTCAACGCGGGGTTCGGGGGACCCTTACCCCCCTCTACATCCCAGGTGACATTTGAAACGGGGGGGTTTCCAGGGGGTCCCCGCAAATACATGATCGAGTTAGCCCTCCCTTCGCTATGTCAAAGTAAATTACACACAGTAGTGTTTCACAGTCTTGGGCGATATTGATTTTTTAATATCGATATTGATAACGTGATTAAAACCGGTATTCTCGATATTACCGAGTCTAGCGGCCAAACCACCGACTGCTGTCCACGAGGGCTCGTGATTTTCTCTGTCCGTCCCCCCTGTCCCCCCTGTCAATCACGACGAGCAGCGCAATCACGACGATAACCATTTCCCCCATTATATGTTAAATTAAACCCTTGTGCATCCACCCTGTGGATATCAAACATCTACATCAAAGGACAACACCACAGCAGACGATCACAGCACACCATGCACAGACAGAGTAGCCAATTGTATTTAAAAATCAACTGAAATCAACTGCCACCACACCGCAGCAGCGAGCAGACTGCGCACGCATGCACACACACACACACACACACACACACACACACACACACACACACACACACACACACACACACACACACACACACACACACACACACACACACACACACACACACACACACACACACACACACACACACACACACACACACACACACACACACACACACACACACACACACACACACACACACACACACACACACACGAGTAGGAGGAGGAGGAGACGGCAGCGGGTCCTGCCTTCACCCGCCGAAAAAAACTAAACAGGCCGGACGCAATGATTGACTTTTATTTCACCGAGCAGGCGCCTCTGTCTCACATGGAGAGAGAGAGAGAGAGAGAGAGAGAGAGAGAGAGAGAGAGAGAGAGAGAGAGAGAGAGAGAGAGAGAGAGAGAGAGAGAGAGAGAGAGAGAGAGAGAGAGAGAGAGAGAGAGAGAGAGAGAGACGCGTGCTGCAAGCCTATATTTGTACTTATCTTGTCCAGTGTTCTGTTTCACGTTGTTTGGCCATGCCTAACAGCAGACGCAGGAAAAAGCAAAGATGCAGGGAATCCGTCGCGAGGAAAGAGGAAAACTCCTCTATCAAGTCGATTAGGCTACTAATGAATGTGGAATGCCAGTGCGTGTCTGTTGCGTGGTGCGCTCTGCGCCCTGCTCTGCCATGTGCTTTGCTTTGAGAACATGCCTGATCATTGCCGAGCGCAGTATGGAACGTTCTCCTCAGATATGCATATTTTGGTATTATTTATTGCTCGATTTCGCGGTCCCACTTACTTTATCTTGCACCTTTCCCTCCCGCAGGCATTTTCATGCCGCCCGCGCTGCAACATTTTGCGTTGGGTCCCGCCGGCGCCGCGGGCTAAAAAAATAATTAAAAAAAATCGATCGATTGTCGACATTGGGCCGCGACACGTCACGTTGGTATTCCAAATATGTGTCGATTAACATCCCTAGCACTGGTCCCTGAGAGCATGAGGTCCATTTGGTTTCATTTTGTGATCTCAGGAGTTACAGATCCATAAGGGTCCGTTTGGTTACAAAGGATCCATCATTTAGCTGGATCTAACTAGCGATCCTCAAACAATCAGTGCCGCCATTACAAAAAAAAAAAAAAAAACAGCAACCAAGGCTTTTTTAACCTTACCTTGTCTCCAAATAACAGGTCAACCACCAAATATCAGGAAAAAGATCGCTATTAGATCCAAAAGTCAATAAATCCAAGCTCCTTCAGTGTACAGATCCATAAGGCCCCTCTGTCCCTCTACTACACTCTCTCCGTCTCTCTGTTTGTTGTGTGGTTGCTATGGAAACCGGTAGCTGACACACGTGGCAGGGAGAGCCACGTGGGTCTCTCTCTCTCTCGTTCAGTCCAAACAACGCACACGTGTTCAGTAGCATTAACAGGGGAGTCACTAATTGCAGCTGGCTATGTGCAGAAGATAAAAGGTGGCATTCTCAGTCCATATTATTTCATTAAACGGTATATAATTATACACATCATATACACCCAACGAAACCACTCAATGGACACAGCAAATACCAGTTTGAATTATCAAAATCCGTTCAGAATTGAAGATGCATAGAAGGAATCAAATCTCAACTCTTTGCCTTGCGACATGAGCGGGAGGAGCTGGGCTGCGTGGTTGTTTTTCTTTTTTTGGACGATATTGTTTGGAGGGGACGGTAAAATACGATATTCGGTATTCGGTATTTTTTGTAAATCCTGCGATATTACTCGGTATTGATTTTCAATATCGTGGTAAACGGTAATACCGGTATATTGCCCAAGACTACACAGTAGTGTTTCACAGTTATCTCATGCCCTTCCAATTTTTGACCAAATCATGTACAACAACAACAATCTTTAGATCGGAGTGCCAGAAATAAATTAATAACTAATCCTACCACAATGTCAGGCAAAAGTAGAAACAACAGTTTTTTCCTCATTTTGGCCTGACACTAGATTCTACAAAATATCTTCTCAAAAAAATCTATGTTTCTGTGTTCAGCGATGGTAATGATATTTTATACCAAGGATTCGCAGAATTTGTGTTTGGCTGAGGACCCCTTCTGAAAATATGGAGTTCCAGGGACCAAAGATTTGAGTTAATAGGGTTCGCTCTGAAAGAACATAATATTTTTTAAAAGAAATAGCAGAATTACAAACACATAATGTAGCGTGCCATTAAGTGATGCACTACACGCTTGTAGACCTGCTCTTTTTCAATTAGCTATTGAAAAAGAGCAGGTCTACAATGCTATCTAATGCCCATAGAGAGTATGGATGAATTGAGATCCTGAAACCAATGTAATTGATTTGGACATAATGAACAAGAATATTCATTAAAGTAATTGTAGGGAAAAGTCATTGTTTTGGACATAATTAATAACAATGATGTAACGCTGCAAACAGCTTTAAAGCCAAGGATTACTTCACAAGCTCCAACAAGCCGGGTCAGGATCAGTGACCCTGAGAAGCATGCAGGCCACACCATGCTGTGACAAACACAAAGAGCCCATTCTAAAACCAGGAACATTGTCTTATTAACGTCAAATGCTTGGAATACCTGGACTTAACTGAATACCTGGATCAAAGCAAGTATAAATATATATTCTTTTC
Organism: Benthosema pterotum; assembly: GCA_039105355.1. Classification (NCBI taxonomy): domain Eukaryota; kingdom Metazoa; phylum Chordata; class Actinopteri; order Myctophiformes; family Myctophidae; genus Benthosema; species Benthosema pterotum. Next base: position 10,718,698 of record CM076986.1, read on the forward strand.
CCCCGCTTCAACCCTTTGTGTACTGAACGCATTTTGGTGTTCTAATCATTAGGCTTTACCTATTGAAAAATAGCAGATCTACAAGCTCATATCGCGCCACCGAGTGGCGCGATATGAGCTTGTAGTTCTGCTATTTTTGAAAAATTGTGAAAATGTGCTGCAAATCTCTGAATACATTATTTCGGAAGCAAACATTTTTAACTCAAATCTTTGCTTCTGGGGGAACCCTAGAACAACATGTTTTCAGATGAGGGTCTGCAGCCAAATATGGATAAAATTCTTGGTTTGATATATGTTAGCATCACTGACACAGAAACACAGATTTTTCAGAAAAAATAGAATCTAGTGTCAGAAACTATAGAATCTAGTGTCAAAAACTCGATTCTAGCGTCAGAAACTACATTCTAGTGTCAAAAAGTAGATCCTAGCATCAGAAACTATAATTTAGTGTCAATAACTAACACAATGGTTTCAGTTCCAGTGTGAAAGCGGTTATGACGCCACCGTCATGAGCTTTAGATAATCAGCTCCTCAGACCAGCGTGACCTGAGCTCTGAACCCTCCTGGGAAGATGACATAACTCACTTCACAGAAATACTGAGTAAGAGTCCGGAATTCAAACTGCATTTGTGTACCAAAATGAATATGCAAAAAATAGAGAAGTCATTATGCCTCATAGATGAATACAGTATATGGAAAATAGCAGATGTGCACAATCTGTTGCATCGCAACAAATTGTGAGCTTGTACAATTGGCTGAAATCTATAGGGCCAGTGATGTTGATTGCCTGCATCCTGCATCCAAAAATGTGTTATATCGAAAAGACACAAATGCCCCTCACCCGGTCCAGGACGCAAGATGAGCTGCACAAGAGCAGCACAACACCCCGATGCAGTCGCTGTGGTTTCCACAAATCGATACTTTCCCAAATAGCATATCGAAGTTGAAAAACTACAAAATACGACTCCTAACGTCCGTAAGTGGAACTCACCAAATGTCCCTGGGACTCATCTAAAAGACCCTCCCTGCATCCCGGGACTCATTAGACCAGGGGTTTTCAACCTTTTTGACTCCAGGGCCCACCATTTTATTCCACCAACTGAGGATATTTTTAGACCCACAGACCCCCAAAACTAAAGATTTCTTTTGCTTCTGTCCATGACCATTAATCTTCTAGTTGTGTAGATTTGGACTAATTTGCATGATGGATATTTTAACTCTTGAGAGTGTAAAAATGAAACCAAATGGACCCGCCAGGGTCCATTTGGTTTCATTTTTACGTTCTCAAGAGTTACATTTGTTTAAACAACTTAGCTGGGGACCACCTGGAACCCTCTCAAGGACCACTGGTGGTCCCCGGACCACCGGTTGAAAACCCCTGCATTAGACTGTAAGCTATAGTTTACATCACTGCAGGGCTGAAGTGGTCAATGCATGTTTTGTAATAACAACCAAAATGATTGCAGAGGAGTAAAAGTGCAGTATTTGGCTCTGAGTTGCAGTGCACTGAAAACTAGAAATAATCAAGTGAAGTAGTAGATGTGCTTAAGTACTCGAGTAAATGTACTTAAGTTACGTTACGCCACGTCTCATTTCACCCAATCTCCTTCACAACTTCCACGTGGAGAGAGATCTGACAGTGGAATGCACCCTGTTGTTGTACATCAACCACCATGTTCTTCAACGCACCCACTTATGGAGGGTTATCTACAGAGATGCAATCACAACACACTCACACTCACACTCACACACACACTCACACACACACACACACACACACACACACACACACACACACACACACCTTACAAAAACATAATATGCCTTTCCTGTCAGTTGGCGGGGGTCTCTTGGATTACACAGTGTAATATAGCCAGAGTTGCCTTAAAATCCGGGGACCACCAGTGGTCCTTCAGAGAGTTCCACAGCTAAATGATGGAAAGTTGGTTAACCAGAAGTAGCTCTGAGAGCGTAAAAATGCAACCGTGTTTTATTTTAACACTCTCAAGAGAGTGTTAAAAATATTCATAATCTGAAGTAGCCCAAGTAAAGTCTACACAATTAGAGAATGTTTGCGATTAATGGTCATTTTTGTTCTGTATGTTTGACTGATTCCCCAATCCAGCCTGGTATTGTGGACAAAAGCAAAAGAAATCTTTAGTTTTGGGGTCTGTGTGGCTAAAATGTCATCAAATGGTGGTCTGTAAATCAAATTCTGAATAAATATTGGGCTCCTGGGATCAAAAAGTTTGAAAACCACTGCCTTAAGATAATGTTGAAATTAGTAAAGTGGTCACAGACCATGAGGGTTCTGCACGCCTCGTGGACGGCCAGAGGAGCGTAGAGGAGCTTAACTGGCTCGACCTTTCAGATTCCACGCTGTGCTGGCGTTACGTCATGCATTCCGTGAATAACCTTCACATAGACACTCGTGGCTTTTCCGATGGAATCGTAATTTTGTCTTCTATCCAGAAGTTTGCAAGGAGGAGGAGGAGAAGGAAGGGGCCAGAGGACGGGGGCCGGCAAATAGTGGAGAGGCTCTGCTTCTCCTCCAAGAAAAGATAAACGGCAGATTTCACACATTCACATACATTCCTGCCATAATCTTATCTGATCATCCTCACAGAGAGAGAGAGAGAGAGAGAGAGAGAGAGAGAGAGAGAGAGAGAGAGAGAGAGAGAGAGACAGAGAGACAGAGAGAGAGAGAGAGAGAGCTCTCGCACAGCAAGGCATGTGCAAACACTGCAGCACAGACTGTGAGCACTTGTGACAGGAAATATTACATGCAATGGAATATTATTTGACTGAGGAGTCTGCGATAAACACAACACGAGATATACAGCTAGCTATAAACTAGGGCTGCAACTAGCGGTTATTTTCATAATCGATTCATCAGACGATTATTTAAGTGATTCATCGATTATTCGGATTATGACTCTTATTTAGCTGTCTCTTAAAGGGGGATTCAACCCATTTTTTTGTTGTTCTGAAAGTCTACAAATGTGAACCAAATTTGGATCCAAGCAGGTCCATTTGGCTCCATTTGGACACTCAAAAAAGGGGTCCTAAAATGTCACAGTGTTAATGTTTTTTTTTTCAGACATTAATTTCTAGGAAACACAGAATGAGAGATCGTTTTTATCATGTCCACAAACAGCTCTGTGTGTATTAATTAATGACAGTAAAATGTTGAAAATGGATGAAATTTGTAACTGAATTAATCGATTTGATTACAATTCATTGATTAATCATTCCAGCCCTACTATAAACCCAACACAAGACCGCAACACTAGTATCGGCATTCAGTACCAGAATCGGCTATCAGAAATTAGAGGGGATCAAATCGGAGACGGGAAAAAAAGTCGGACATCATTAATACAAACAGAGCAGATGCCGTTCCACCTCTTCTGCTACAAACCCTGGATCAGTTTGGACTGCGTTGTGGCGTCAGTGTCTGACACAAACACCGCTGGGCTCTCGCCTGTGTTTTTATATTGCATGCATTTTATATGTATATACGAGAGAGAGAGGCCCCTTACTAGTAATGCAATTGCCATTTCACGCTGCTTGAGGTGGAACCAAACGCCAGGCGAAAAGCTACCTCCGCAGGGGTGGTCAACGTGCACGTGTCAACGTCTACACACGTGTGTGTGTGTGCGCCTGTAGGCGTGTGCATGTCTAGTCTGTTTGCACATGTATGTGTGTGTGAGTGTGTATACTATAAACCTGAGTGTGCTCTCCAGATCACCATAGATGAGGAGGGGTGGTGGGGTGGATTATTAAGTGGTGTGCAGCCAGCATAAAGGACCACCCTCGGAGAAGACCCTGAGGGCTATCTGGGCCCCGGCTGCAAAAAAAAAAAAATACCTCGCCGCCGCGCCGTGCAAACAAACCACCCACTCACCTCCTATAAAGAAAAGGGAAAGAAAAAAAAAACCTCCGTCCTTTCTCTTCTTGCCTTTTCATCTGTCATTTCACCCCTTCAATTACCCCCCCATGCGTTTTATCGCCCCCACGTTTCAACTCACTTTCAACGACAGGCCAACATGAACAGTTGGTAACCAATTGGACCCTTATAGGTCTGTAACTCTAGAGAGCGTGAAACACGAAACCAAATGGACCCTGGCGGGTCCATTTGGTTTCATGTTTACACTCTCAAGAGTTAAATTATATTTAAACTTCTGAATCACTTCATTGTCAAGAATCCACCCAATTAGAAAATGCATAAGAAATTGTTATTTTGACCAACGTTTCGGCAGTTTCTCTCTCCTAAATTGTGAACGCAAACTTAAAAATCCTTTAGTTTTGGGTCCGAGAGACTAAACTCAACATCAAAATGTTGGTCGTCCGTGGCTAAAATGCGAAATAAATCGTGGGCCCTGGCTGCTATGAAAAAGGCTGAAAACCACTGATTTAGAAGATCGGAAAACACCACGTTTGGGGTCTTTATCTGTGCAATATGTGGTTTTAGATATTTTACATTATTTTTAGCAGTGAGGCCCTGTGTGTCTTGACGCTACGGACA